>CM065726.1:55302033-55386587 GCA_033310375.1 Conus canariensis
GTATCATTTGAGAACTTACTTTATAGAAGAAGAAGGGGGGGGGGGGGGGTCGGACTCCACCCCCACCCAATCTTCCTTGCATCACAGCCCCACACATACACATGCATGACCTAACCTTCATGAAAACTCCGAAGACAATTCCCACCTTCCACAAAGCACAGGTGGCCTCCACATGTAACATCACATTGGTGTTTTGATATTTCTTTAGTTCTACATAACATTTTTTTACAGTCCTTTTTTTTTTTTTTTTTTTTTTACAGAGCAATGGAATATTTAGTAAATAAATTTTTATAGATGGTTCAGGAACCTTTTTATATTCATCTACATCTGCAAGCTGTCTAAGCAGTTCAGAAAAGTCTAATTGGCCATACCTATCATGTCTAATTCTGGAATGCTTGGGTTTTTTTTTTTTTTTTGTTGAAAATTTTGAAAGAAAAGCGTTCACTCATGCAATGTCAATAAAACGAAAAAAACTTTTCCACCTTTTGTTAATTTTATGTAATGCATTGCATTTGTTGATGAACTAATCACTTTTATTTAACCCCCCCCCCCCCCCCCCCCCCCCAATTTTCACTGTAGTCTTTGACTAAATCTATCTGGATGACTCTGATTTTTCTAAACTGATCCTGAACTTGTGCTGCAATGGAAAAAAAAAAAGACCTATTTGCAGTATGAATGACAGAAATGAAAAGGTTTCGTTTTTCTCCTCTGCATGGAAAGTATGTCCCCATCCCTCGCCCATTTAAAATTGCCCCTACTTCACCTTTTTTCAAATTCTCTGAACATTTTTCAGTTGTTCTGGAAAACCTTTCCTGTTAGCTGTGATAGTACTACATTGTCTGATACCATTTCCAATCGAGTCCCACACAAGTTAACTAATATAAAAATTATCAGAAAATAAGTGGTAGCCTTGATTTACAAGAGACTGAACAAGCATAGTCGCAACGTCATATGCCAGAGCAAATCCAGAAGAAATGGTATTTTTTCCAAAATATACATCGGTCATAGGTGTATAACAGTATTTTTCCTGAATGTACATAAAAGTCATAGGTGTAACCTGTTAAGAATCGGCTAAATACCATGATTTCATTCCCCACTTTGTAGGCGTATCCTGAATATACTGTCTAAAGCCATTTCTAACCATACAGTCAATACAAATGTTCTGAAAAGTTTGAAACAATTGTTGACATTTGCACTTTATAACCTCCGTAAGAAACCTTGCTTTTGAAAGTTTTTGAGGATCTTAATCTCAATTATCAAAAATTTGTAGAAAATGCATTAACTGCTTGAACCGTATTTTCAACATAAACCACCTAGCCCATAACCCATTACACAAAGACTTGTTCCACATCATACAAAGACTCTGCACCAGTACTTTTCTGTGTTTGGAGCCTGAACAATACTGGTATATATTAAAGGACCAATAAAGCGACAGAGTTATTTGGATTAGTATCGCACCAACGAGAAAACGTAGAAAGCTTTCTTGGACCAACTACTTCTGCATAACTAATCGTGTAAGTACAAAGCTGACCAACAAGACGGTTGGTAAAATAACAGGTCATTCCTTTCCTCATTTTTAAATGGTCAAGGTAGACGCCTGGAGGACAGCAGTTTTTTGTTTTTTTTTGTTTTTTTTTTTGGGGGGGGGGGGGGGGGGGTATGGTCTGTTGATTCTGGATCCTCTGTATTGTAACCGTCATTCCTGGAACAAAATGTTAAAAATGTGTGTGCGCACGCCACACACACACACACACACACAAACACACACACAAAGGGATAGAAAACCTCCACCTTCAGGGGGTAAAGCCCCCTGACCCCCAACAAGGGGCAGATCCCCTTGACCCCGCCGAGGAAGTGCAAGGCAACCAGGTCTTCCTGCTTTTCATTTTTTCCTGGTTTCACCCATGTATTCCATCAAATTTGGGGATGGGAAGGGGGAGGGAACAAAGTCAGACTAGGACATTGAACACAATATTTGCCCCTATGGCATCCAGCTTTGCTTGGTTTTTCTTAAAGCTTGCAGTTGCCTGAAAATATGAAAATCCTTGTTTGTTCCAGGATGGCTGCTGATGTCGTCGGTGCCAGCGTAAATGCTATCTTCAGGACAACACCCAATTTGAGGTCTGTGGCTGGAATATGTGTGTGTGTATGCTTGCAGTTTTACGGGATGAAACTACATGTCTGTTAATGCTGGTAACTGTAATTGAACTCGCTGTTCGTCCAGAGATCCTGAAATCATGAGATGTCCGGTTGATTACTTTTTTTTCTCTCCGAATGTTGCAGTAAAACTTCATCCGGATTATTCTGTTGGATCCAGGTTCTTTTTCCAAACTGATCATTCCTTTGTCATTTTGCTGAGAGAGTGTGCAAATGCTGCTGTGGCTGATACTGTTTTGTTGAGCTTAATGAAGATGTGTCTGTGATCGATGCCACACATGCTATTACACAGCAGAGGCTTCTTTTGGGTAGTAACCAACCCCCTAATCTTAAACTATGGTGAAATAGGTTCTTTCTGACAAAACTTACTTTCCAGCCCGATTCATCAGCATCCCTTGGCACAAACTGATGCTCTCTCTCTCTCTCTCTCTGATGTTTCTGTGCATGTCAAAAATTCGACACGGCCTGATGTCATTTCGCATGCAGAAGTTGGCAAGAGTTGTTGCTCTTTGATTGGATTTCCTCTCCTATGGTTTGTGTCTTCAAGTGCCATTAACACTCGAGAATCTCCCCCCCCCACTTTTTGGTTTGGTTTTTTTTTTGTTGAAAGTTTGTTGTCACGTTTTCACAATTTATGGGAATAAAATTCAGCCAAATCAAATGGGTGAACATGTTGGTAGGTATTTGCTCACAAAAAAAAGGAAAAAAAAAAAGTCAAGTGCTATCCTAACTTATTACAAATACAAGTACACTCATTGCACTTTTACCTTGTCAGTTTATGCGAGCTGAAAGGCGATGTTAAATGGGCAATTTGTGATTTCTGATTCTTTACTGTATGACATCGCTCCAGTTGGTTAATTTTGTAGGCAAATGAATATGTATGCTTCTTTCTGCCTTTTTTAAAACATTGTGTTTATACGACGGCTTGATTTTTATTTCGGCAAAGCTGTCTTGCCCATTGGTCTAAACAACTCTTTATTTTTTATGTCGATTTATGATAGTCAGGAGATGGGTATATTAAGTTTGTTCAGCCACCCCAGTGTGTTAATAATACTACTGACTAAAAAGATCTGTACATTTCACATGATTATTTTTGCTTCCACTAGAAATTATCTTCATTTTCCTAATTACTGGAATTTGTGTGGACTCTTCTAGAACTAAACGTGGGGTTTCATTTTCCTAATTACTGGAATTTGTGTGGACTCTTCTAAACTAAACGTGGGGTTCAAGTTTAAATCAAAGTATCTGGTTACAACTTCACAGTTGAAATCTATGAGCCGAGTTGCATATCAGTTGCACCAGTAACCTCTACCCCATCCAGATGCCACTCTCGCTCCTTCCCCTGAGAACTGCCTGCAGGAATAAAGAAGACCACACAAGATTTTGGTTGAAGTTAAATAAAGGTCTAGCTTTCCGGACAAAGGAGGAGTTCTATCACCAGACGCACAAATTCTGGCCACCACAATTTTTGAGTTCAGACTGCAAGCTGTCTTCATAAGTTTCAGAAGTGGTAAATAGAAATTGTTAATAAAAGTTTGCAGCCTCCGCTTTCTAGAATGAAGTGAACTCGACTGCATACAGCTCGGTAGCATTGTCGGTTTTAATGGTGGTCTTGTGGATAAAATGGTGAAAAGGAGCAAAGGTGTTTACAAATGCCAAGTTTTTACTTATCAGAAATACAGGAAGTCTCCCGCTTCAGGGGTTAAAACCTATGACCTCCCACAAGGCAATCTACCCCTTGATCCAGCCAGAAAGCCTACGGCAGCCCACTGGCCTTGCTGCTGTTCATTTTTTCCTGGTTTCATCTATGTATTCACATGTTCATTATGGGGGGAGGGAGGGGTGCGCTTTATTTTGTGTTTTATTTTTCATAGTCTGTTTTCTAAAAAAAAAAAAAAATTCTCTAGGACTAAACTAGCAGTGAGAACCTTGTAGTGCAGAACGACAAATGTCAATAACATTTGGTGAGCAGTGGGGGAAGGGAATAAACTGAATGTGTCAAAGTAACTAATCAAAGTCGGACCAGAACATCGAGCGACACAATTTCTGTAAATATCAGCAAATGTCAATAAACTTTGGGGATTGGCGGGGGGAGGGAATAAACGGAGCGCATCGTCAAAACAAAGACAGACTATAACACTGAACACAATTTTTGCCGCTCATGCATTCAACTTTGCTTTGAAAAAAAAAAAAAATTTCATTTGCCTGAAAATAGGGAGAAAAAATATTCTTGTTTGTTCCAGGGTGGCTGCTGATGTCGGTGGTGCCAGGATAAATGCTATCATCAGGACAACTTCCAGTTTTAAGCAGATTGGATTTGAGGTTTGTGGGTGGAATGTGTGTGTGTATGCTTGCATATTCACATGGATGAAACCATATTTCCAGAAATGCCGGTAACCGGAATTGACCTTGCAGTTTGTCCAGAGATCCTGAAATCATGAAATAGTCCGGTCTATTGTCTTTTTTATTTTTTCTCCGAACGTTTTGGTAAAACTTCATCCTGATTATTCTGTCGGATCCAGGTTCTTTTTCAAACTGATCATTCCTTTGTTATTTAGTTGAGAGAATGTGCAGATGCTGTTTGGCTAATAGATAACAATACCATTTGTTGAGCTTAATGATGATGTGTCTGCGATCAATGCCAGTGTCCAGAACAAGCTTGGTCTTTACATGCTACCTCACAGCAGAGGCTTTTTCTGGATAGTAACCGTCTAATCTTGTATTAACTGAAATGAAAAAGGGTCTTTCCGACACCAATCAATTTCAAACCTGATTCATCGGCATACTCGCTTGCTGATTTTTCCAATGTTTATGAGCATGTCAAAAATTTGACACAGCCTGACATTTTGCGCATGGAAGTTAGCAATTGTTGCTTTTTGGTTAGATTTCCCCTCCTATGGTTAGTGTCCTAAAGGCAATTATGAGAGAATCTTGTCTAGAAATTTTTTTCCTACTGTTTCAAAAAGATTTTCTTTTAAAGTTGGTCGTCGCATTCTCACTAGTCATGGGAACAAAATTCAGCCAAATTGAATGGGTAAACATGTAGTTATATGCTCAAAAAAATCAAAAGGAAAGAAAAAACGTTGAAGTAGTATCCTAACTAATTACAAATAAAAGTACATTCATTGCACTTCTGTCGGTTAATGTGAGCTGAAAGGCCATTTTAAATGAGCAGTTTGCAATTTCTGATTTTTGATTGTGTGACAAAGCACCAGTCATTTAATTTAGTAGGCAAAATGAACAAATATTCATCTGTATTTTTTTTTCTCAAAACGTTCTGTTTTTATGAGGGCTTGATTTTTATTTTGGCAAAGCTGTTATGCCCTCGCATGCGCTCACGCACACGCTTCGGCCTGTGCCTATGCATCCATACACAGACGTGTACATTCACTACACATGAGTAGCAATAAAATGGCACAGCCAATGTTGGGCAGGTACTCGAGGTCTGACCAGCACGTTGGGCTAATGCGTGAGACCCTCTTCTTAACACTCTGATTTCAGGTTATCAATTCATTTATCCATCAGCATTAACACACTGCCTACCACATCAACCAAGATCGATCTCGAGATTTCATCTTAATACCAGATCGACGGAGATCGACTACTGAATACTAGGTCAATGACTTCCACTATCACATATCCCAGAATGCAATTGCGACAGAAGAGTCTTTCGGTACGACCATTTCTGGACGCCATTTTGTTTTTTTGTTGCAAGTTTTGGTGGAATAGTTTTGCTGCTGTGAATTTTCTAAGTTCGGCTTTTTTTTCGCAATGATTTTCTGGGAAAATGGCGGATCAAGTACTATGCAACTTGTAGAATCCATTGTCTGATGCGATAGTGATGAAGAGAGCATATTTGAAGGCTACACTCTAGAAGTTTTGAAGCAAGATGATTCGAACGTCGATCTTGACCTAGTTATAAAGAAAGATCGACTGTTGACTGATTTTGAGGCTGGAATTGATAATGATTCGAGCAGTGATAATGACGATGTCAAATTGCCCATTGCTGCTGGGCCCAGTCCCCCCAAAAAAGAAAATTTGAAAACAAAAGTTGCTAGAGATTCTTTTAACTGTTGACTGGAGTGGTAGGCTACAAGAAGTGAAGCCTCGAAAAACTTTCACTTGTTTTGATAGGTCAGTCAGTGAGTGTGTCCCATGATTTGCCTATGGGAGCGCCATCTTTAGCCTTTTGATTTCAGAAGAATTTTGGCAGACTTTGAGCAAGAAACAACTTTATTTGCTGCACAAAAGCAAGCATAAAAGGATGAAGATAAACTCTCGCCTAAATTAAAAACTGCCTCGTTTATCAAAAAGCAAAGAGGAGATGGACAAGAGGTACATCAGCATAGTGTGTGTGTGGGGGGGGGGGGGGGGGGGGGGGGGGAATTACTCGGTGCACTTTTGCAAAAAATTGTTTCGGCAAAGAATTGTTTCAGCGCCGAGAACACTGAGAGTTAGTCTGTTCGTCTTCTTAATGGCTGCTTTGGATGGAGTGATGTTTTAAATTTTTTCATTAATTTTATAGAATAGATGAGTAAAAAGCAAATTTTGTATTGAGGTTTCTTTATGACAAATGTGTATGTGTTGTGGAGTTACCTCACTAGGCATGGTATTCTCACAGTCATGTAGCACAATCATGCGGTAGGCATATGGTTAAATCATGCACAGTGTGCTCTCAAAACTTAGCGGATGTGGTGTAACGTATATGGACTAGTCCACAGGCAGTGACACCTCCTTGATGAAACTGTAACAAACTGTCATGCCCACTGATCTTACAGCTCTCATTTTTCACACCTGATTTATGATGCACCAGATGCACAAATTCTGGCCACCACAAACTATTTTGAGTTCAAACTGCAAGCTGTCTTTGTAAGTTTCAGAAGTGGTAAATATGAATTGTCAATAAAAGTTACTGCTGCCCCTGGTTTCTAGAATTAAGTGAATTACACTGCATATAGGTAGGTCAGTGACATTGTCAGTTTTAATGGTGGTCTTGTGGATAAAATGGTAAAGAGGAGCCAAGGTGTTTTACAAATGCCAAAATTTTCTTAGCAGAGGTACAGAGAGCCTACAGCTTCAAGGGGTAAAGCCCCTGACAAGACAATATGCCCCTTGACCAGGCCAGAAGGCCTAAGGCAGCCCGTTGGCATTCCTGTTACTCATTTTTTCCTGGTTTCACCCATGTATTCATATGTTCAGTAATTTGGGAGGGGGGGGGGGGGGGGGAACATATAGAGTTTGTTATATTTTTCATACTCTGAGGCAGCCCATTGGCCTTCCTGTTACTCATTTTTTCCTGGTTTCACCCATGTATTCATATGTTCAGTTTTTTTGTTTGTGTGTGTGTGTTGTTTGTTTTTTTTTTGGGGGGGGGGGGTATGTTATCTTTGTTCTATTTTTCATAGTCTGTTTTCCATTGTGAAAATAGATCTCAATTTTTCATAGTCTGTTTTTCATTATGAAAATAGATCTCTAGGACTTAACTAGTGTAGAAGCGCCAGTCATACAATAAAAACAAGCTTGACTCGACTTCTTGTTCTTAGCTTCTTGTTCAGCTGCTCATTCCGACAATCAGCATAACGGAAGTGTCCTGACGTATCTTTGTGAGTGACGTCATAATTCAGCTTAATTTACGTAAATCACACGTATGCAATTATAATAATCTACATCTTCCTTCTCTTTTTTTTTTTTTTTTTTTTTGAAAGAACTAAACGGAGCAAGTTAAATGAAAATAATTTACTGTCCAAAATGCTTCCTTCGAACCAAAAGAAATAATGCAAGCTAAAGAAAAATTCAAACAAATGTTTCGATTTCTTTTCCATGTTCATTTTCCTTCCTGAAAAAAAATATTCAAAAATAAACAGCAAAATGTCACATCAAGGCACTGGTAGATGGCCCGACATCATTCAGTCAAAGTATTTGGGGTTGGGCTTCACGACTCTACCGGCACGGGTCACCACGGGCTGGGGCTGCAAGGCGGTCAGTGCTGGACCTGAAAGCCTGGCTGGTGGTGAACCTGGTGTAGTGGCCGGCACAGGACCCGGTGTTGTGGGCGCGATTGGACCTGGTGTCTTGTTGGTGGCACTGGCTTGACGAGGCATGGAACAGGTTGGAGCAGGAAGTGCTGGGGAGGGGAACAGCTGCATTGGGGTGAACCTGCTTCGTGGCACGTTGGCAAGCGGAGGGGTGAGAGGAGTGGGGGCAGACAAGGGGCGGGTAACGACAGCAGCGGGAGGCGGCGACGAGGCTGACTGCTGTTCAAAGGGTGCAGGGAATGGGGGTCGCACACTACCTGGACCTCCAAGATTGTCACGAGGTAGCGTGCTGAGGGCTTGCGGAACCTGTGGTCTGGGCTCCTTGACGGGGAGAAGGTGACGTCTGTTGCGTACGTAGTCAGCGCCATCTGCAGTGACGACGTACGATCTTGGCGAGTGGCGTACTGACTTCACTACTGCAAGTTTCTTGAAGCCTTTGTCAGTCTGGATCCGCACGACTTCACCCTGTTTCAAAGGACGCAGATCTCTCGCTGATCTGTCATGATACTGTTTCTGCTGCTGCCTGGACTTCTTCAACTGGTTGGAGACTTTGCGTGTGCTCACGGCTTTGGGTTGGAGAAGTTTTGTTGAAGTGGGCAGTGTCGCTCGCATACGTCTCGAGTTGAGGCGCTGCGAAGGTGAGCCCATGTCATCACGTGGCGTGTTGCGAAGATTCAGCAAACCAAGGTACACGTCTGATCCGTCCTTCTCGCTCTTTTCCAACAGCTGTTTGGCTTGCTTGACGGCGTTTTCTGCCAAGCCATTGGATCTGGGGTAGTGGGGGCTACTGGTGATGTGCACGAAGTTCCACTCCTGTGCGAACTGTTTGAACTCGCGACTGGCGAATTGCGTGCCATTGTCTGTCATCAGCTTTTCTGGGATGCCATGAGACGCAAAGTGCCGCTTCATCTTCAGGATCACCATGTTTGAAGTCATCTTGGTGATCATGTCCATCTCAAACCAGCCAGAGTATGAATCGACAACAACCAGGTATTGCTTGCCATTCCAGTCAAATATGTCGGCTGCGAGGCTGGACCAAGGGAGTTCAGGGACAGGGTGATTCATGAGGGGCTGTTTCTGCAGATGGGCCTTGCAGCTGTTGCAGGCTGAGCACTGAGAAACTGCGTCTTCAATGTCTTGACGCATCTTGGGCCAAAACATGTCGCTTGCAAGCAGTCTGGTGCGCTCTGCTCCCATGTGGCCCTTGTGGAGAGCGGCAATATAGGTGGATCTCAAGGCTTTCGGAACCACCGCTCTCTGTCCTTTCATGACGACGTCATTCTCAATCACCAACTCATCTCTGAAAGGGAAGAAGCATTTCGCATCTGACGGCACGCCTCGCTCATGGTCAGGCCATCCATCTTTGATGAGCTGTGCAAGCTTCTGCATGGTCGGGTCAGCCAAAGTCTCCTTCTGGAGTTCAGTCATTCTCGCCGGCGATATGGAGAGAACTGTCATGACATCGCAGTCAAACTCCTCCTCTTCAACTGGATCATTGGGAAACGCTCTGGACAGCGTGTCAGCAAGGTACAACTCTTTGCCCTTTTTGTAGACGAAATCAAGGTTGTAGCGTTGCAGCTGTAAAAGCATGCGTTGTAGACGAGCAGGGGCAGCGTTCAGTGACTTCTTCACGATTGTGATCAAAGGCTTGTGGTCAGTCTCTATGGTCACCTTCCGACCATAGACAAAGTCATGAAACTTCCTGCAGGCGAATACAGCAGCCAGGAGCTCCTTTTCAATTTGCGCATACCTTGTCTCGCAGTCAGACAAAGCTCGTGATGCGTAGGCCACTGGAGCATCCTCTTGCAGGCATGCGGCACCCAGTCCATTCTTGGATGAGTCTACAGATAAAACGACTGGTTTCGCAGGGTCAAAGAACTTCAGGACAGGAGGATTCATGAGGTCATCTTTGAGTCTGTTGAAAGCTTGCTGGTGAGCGTCAGTCCAGCTCCAAACAATGTCATTGCGCAGCAGTTCTCGCAAAACTGCTGTTTTCTCACTGTAGTTCTGAATGAACTTGTTTAGGTAGTTTGTCATGCCAAGGAACCTCTGAAGAGCTGCCTGGTTCTCAGGTGCAGGCATCGCCCGGATTGCGTCTGTTTTCTCCGTATCTGGCTTCAGACCATCCTCAGTGAACTTATGGCCGACGAAAGTGACGCTTTTCATCCTGAACTTGCATTTACTGAGGTTCAGCTTCAGCCCGATCTGCCGTGCTCGCTCCAGAATCTTCTTGAGATTTGCATCATGCTCCTCGTCGGTGGAGCCCCAGACGAGGATATCATCTACGATGATGGCACATGGATATCCCTCGAATAGTCTCTCCATGGCTTCCTGGAAGACCTCACTTGCCGTATTAATGCCAAACGGCATGCGCAGGAACCTGTATCGCCCAAACGGTGTGCTGAAAGTAGTTCGCCTGGAAGACTCCTCGTCCATCCGAATTTGCCAAAATCCGTTCTTTGCATCCAAAGTGCTGAAACATTTCGCGTTGCCGATTCTAGATGCTACGTCGTCGGCGGTGCGCATTGGGAAGTGCGGGCGTTGGAGAGCGGTGTTTAAACTTCTTGGATCTAAACAGATCCGGACGTCACCATTTTTCTTTCTTGCTGCCACCATCTGTGACACCCACTCTGTCGGTTCTGTTTCTCGCACTATGACGCCTCGTTTCACCATGTTCTCAAGCTCAATCTTGACCTTCTTTTCCATGGCCTGAGGAACTTTTCTTGCTGGTTTGACAACTGGTGTGACGCTAGGATCAACGCGCATGACGTATTTTGGAGGCAAAGTCCCAAGTGTGTCATTAAAAAGTTCTGGGTAGTCCTTCAAGGTGTTTTCTCTGGAGGTGTCTTCAGACGCTTCATTTACTGCATACACAGTCTTGTCTAGCTGAATGAGACGGAGTCGAAGTGCGTCACTGAGACCAAGGATGGGTGTGGCTTGCCTGTCAATGACATGAAAGGTCAACGTTTCTTTGTGGTCGCCAATCTTGCAGAGAAGGTCCACACTTCCTAGTGTCGAGAATCGCTCTCCCCCGTATGCGACGAGGTTGATGGCTTTGGCTTTGTTGATGGTCTCTCTTGCTTGGACCTTCTTGAGCTTGTAGAGTGGCAGAACATTGCATTTGGCACCAGTATCGACCTTTAGTTTCAAATCGCCTCCATTGATTATTGCTGTGCAGTGTATCTCATTGCGACGTGGCTCCTGGGTGAGCGCGTGTAGCTCCCAGTCTTCAGCTGGCTCTCCATCCTCATCAGAGTTGTCTCCACCAATTGCAGCGACGGTGCTCGCTAACCGCCGTCGTGTTGATTTGCAGACCTTTGCAAAGTGGTGCATCTTTGAGCATGACGAGCATTTCTTGCCATAGGCTGGACACTCCTCTTTCTTTGCTACATGCGAACGACCACAATAGTGACAAGATTTGTTGGGAGGAGCGTTGAACTTCTTCTTCTGTGAGATGGCGTTGACTTCGTGGTCCTCTGATACTTGGACGGTGTGCTTCTCCGCAGCTTCGTGGATCTGACAGATCTGGATTGCTTTGTGGAGATCTAGCGCCTTTTCCTTCAGAAGCTGTTTTCGGAGAGCATCTGACGTAATTCCACAGACGATTCGGTCTCGAATGAGTGAGTCTTTTAACGTCCCATATTCACAGGTGTCGGCCAAAATCTTCAATGCTGTGATGAAGCTTTGCATTGGCTCTCCAGCTTGTTGGAATCGTGTGTTGAAATTGTGTCTCTCGATAATAATGTTCGTCAGTGGATCGCAGAGCTCACGAAATTTTGTCTTCAGGACAGCGACGCTTTCGCGCTTTTCTGCAGCTTGTGTGACTACACCATCGTCGTTCTTCACTTCAGCAGCATAAGTGAATGTCTTTTCTTTCTCAATGGCCTCTTTTCCAGCCAAGTTCAGCAAAATGTACGCTCGTGTACGGTCATCTTTGTCGGCATAAGCAGCCTCTATAAAGATGTCAAATTCGGCCTCAAATGTACGCCAGTTCTCAGCAACGTTGCCTGCAAAAGACAGGGGCAGTGGCTTCCGTAAGCAGTCCATGCTGTCCGAGTGTCTGGACCACGGAACCACGTATGTGTGTCAGTGTCGAAGAAATGTCGAAGTGAGAGCACGCAAAATGGGATTGAGCAAACCCGCGCAAGTCCTACTAAACGTCAAGAAACAAAACTGCCTTGTACGTACGTGGCCCAGGTTGCTAAATGTCAAAACATAATTCGATGAGTTCTAAACACTTCTGACACCATGTAGAAGTGCCAGTCATACAATAAAAACAAGCTTGACTCGACTTCTTGTTCTTAGCTTCTTGTTCAGCTGCTCATTCCGACAATCAGCATAACGGAAGTGTCCTGACGTATCTTTGTGAGTGACGTCATAATTCAGCTTAATTTACGTAAATCACACGTATGCAATTATAATAATCTACAACTAGCAGTGAGAACCTTGCAATGCAGAACAGCAAATGTCGGTTACATTTGGGGATGGGTGGGGGAAGGGAACAAACTGAATGTGTCAATCTATCCCTCTTGATTATAGCTTTGCTTTTTTTTTTCCTTGAAAGCTTCCATTTGCCTGAAAAAATTTTTTTGTTTGTTCCAGAGTGGCTGCTGATGTCGCCAGTGCCAGCGTAAATGCCATCGTCTGGAGAACTCCCAATTTATAAGCAGATTGGATTTGTTAATTCGATGTAATAAACATCTTTCTTGGGTGGTGTGGTGTACTTTTTTTTCAGTTCATCTGTCTCTCCCTATCTATGTCTCTTGCTGTGTACTTTTTTTTTTCTCGTATGGTTCCAGTTTCCTAAAAGTTGTGTGTTTGCATACTCTCTATGTGCTCTTATTCTGCTCCTGGATTATACAGATCTGGCTGTTAGTGGGCATGATTGTTGACCATTACCATTCTAAACCTAACTGGACTGGAATGCATGGCTATGCAAAGCATGACCTTTAAGTTTGTCACTTTAGTATCCAACATGCAGACATGTCGTACTAACTTGGAATAATGGAAAGCCCTTTTATATTGTAGGGCTCTCAAGTTGAGATCAACTAAATAGATCGCTTACAATGAAGATGAACATTTCAGCATGTCGGCAATAAGGAGAGATCCTAGGCATAAGAAGCCCAATTCCCACTGCATCCACTTACGTGGTGGGGGGTGGGGGTGGGGGGCTTTCCAAACCTAGACTGATGATGAACCTATCCTTGCTTTATAGGTTTCTACATCCAGCAGTTTTATGTTGTACTGGTACTTACTCCTTGACACTAAAACTCTTCAGTATTCAGCGTAACTGATCCAGATCTAGCAGTAAAATTTTGGACCAGAACAGTTTATACAACTAAAAACGATCCGAGTATGAGCTGTTTATAAACCAGTATGGTGCACTTATTGGGTTACAGGAGGCATGCTCACCTTAGCATGAGTGCATGGGTGTGTTTCTGGTGAGCAAAGAAACTTCCTTTGTGCACTGTAGCCAGTCGGTAGTCCAACAAATTTGTGCAGATCCCACGGCCTTCATTTACCATTACACACACGCACGCATACACGCACACACACACGCTCCCATCCATGTCCCATAGCATAAAATCTTGCACCCATAGTCGCATCACACCTATTAAAAACCCGCGTACGTGTACGCTTTCACATGCACACACGCTTCACCTGTATCTGGAAAGAATCGGCAACACGCTGCCCTCTACCGATCAAAGACTACCGTGAAAGAACGTCACTAAAAGCTCGACCATTGACTGCCCTTTACCCCACACACCAAACGCCCGCTCTCCCCCCTCCCACAAACGCGCGCGCACCACCCCCCCCCCCCCCCCCACACACACACACACACGCACACACATATCGCAACCCGTGAACACGCACAAACCACGTACAGTACACCTGCACCAGCTTTACCTTATTCCACCCCATCTCTACACGCTGACCCATGCACACGCGCTCGGATTAGTACATTGGCTAGTTTTGCACAACTTGGTACCTGAACATCGACACAAAGTTGGCAGTATCGGCGTGCAGATACGCTTGTAAACGCGCATTCCAACATGCACGCACCCTTATTCACGCACGTATTCTTGCTATAAAAACGGTTGTTCAGTAAAATTGCGAACCAGTAAAATTGCGAACTTTGGAAAAGTTAGCAGGGGAGGGGGCGTCACCAATTGCTTTATTGCAGACGATCCGGGTTAATATCGCCGAGCGTCTTGCACATTTACATTTAATGACTTTCTATGTTTAATCCACACGTGAACTCTGCGGTTCCATATATAACGGTAGAGATTAAATGGCTGGCACCCTCGTGTAACCTTTGTAAAGGGGGGGGGGGGGGGGGGGCTTCCTTGACCTTCACTGGCACAAGTTTTTTCCCCTGCAATTAAAAAAAATCTAAATTTATATTTCTAAAATAAATTGAAGAGGCGGCACTTTAGAATGCATTACTTTAATAACTTGAAATAAAATTTGGGGGTGGGGGGGGGGGTGGAGGTGGTGGGGGATAAAAGAAAACGTACATGCCCATAGTTGCGCCACAGAACGTACCACGCCTACTTGCTAACACAAATAAGAAGAATAGTTCGCAATGAACGTAGAAGAAACTCGCAAACGAGGCTGTCCTCCCCATTCATGCAGTCTGCTCCCCCCATCCCACCCCACCCCCACTCTCGCTGCCCTCCACTCCCCTCCCTTTCCTGTACATCTCTCCACCCACCCCATTCCTTCCCCGTAACTCTCCCGCCTTCCGACGCACCAACATGCACACGCACCGCTTGCGCACATCCGCATCAGCTTTTACCTTTACACTCTTAACCATTCCACTGAACACTGACCCACGCACACGCTCAAATTAACATCAGCGAATTCTGACATTAGTAAGCTGGCAGGTATGTGCGTAGTCCATAAAGAAGGAAAACCGTTACAGCCGTTAGTAACGGCTATAACGGGGTAAACTAAAACCATAATGAACATACCTACTAGTTTTCACTAAGATCGGCCAAGTACTTACGGAGATAATCCATAAAGAAGGAAAACTGTTACAGCCGTTAGTAACGGCTATAACGGTAAACTAAAACATTGGGCATTATTAGTAACCCATAATGAACATGCCTACAAATTTTCAGGAAGATCGGCCAAGTACTTTGAGATATTCCATAATGAAGAAAAACCATTACAGCCGTTAGTAGCGGCTATAACGGGGTAAACTGAAACATCGGACATTATCCGTGACCCGTAATGAACATACTTGATAATTTTCAGAAAGATCGGCCGAGTACTTTTGGAGATATTCCATAAAGAAGAAAAACAGTTACAGCCATTAGTAACGGCTATAACGGTTAACTAAAACTTAGGGCATCATCCGTTACCCATAATGAACATACAAATTTTCAGTAAGATCGGCCCAGTAGTTTTGTCTGGAGCGAGTGGAACACATTTTGACCACGGACGGACGGACACACGCGCGCGCACACAGCATTTTTTCGTTCCCATTCTAAAGTACTCCCTGTTCTATAAATAGAGTACAAAAAGAACAGGAAATGTTATAGTGGTGGTAGCGTTGTAGTAGACGTAGTAGTGGTCATGATATTCGGCTGCAACCAATTTGACAGCAGCTTAAGTCAAATTAATGCAAATACTGAGCCGGCACAATGACCAACTAAAATCTATTAGTAGTGGTGGTGGGTAGTAGTCGTTTTGGTTTGAACTGTGGAGTTTTGCCGTGTCCATTAGCGACTACACGTTATGACGTCATTTTTGGCTAAGTTGGTATACCAGCAACGTCATTTTTGGCTAAGTTGGTATACCAGCAACGGATTTGACCGTGCAACGTTTGACCGCGACACGGCTGGCCTTAATAAGGCCCGTGTCTAAACGAGCCTGTGTCGTGGTGAATTTCAGCCAACACGTAACTTAATGGGCCTGTGATTGACTTGGGCCCTGTGAGCCAAGCAGAGCACTGAATCTCCCCGCCCCCGCCCCGCCCCGCCCCGCCCCTCGCCCTCCGTGAATAATACATTTCTTATATTAATTAAATTAAAAAATAAAAAAAAAAACACCGGAGACAAATTGTCTTTTAACCTTTCCATCCTAGACCACCAAAGGAAACCACGTAGCAAACCTCTGCGTAAAACTCGGAATCGTCTCCACGTTCAGAGACTGAAGAATGAAATGGCTTGCTGCCGCATTCACTGTTCTTCGAGTCGTGCTGACAGAGCTATCGAGAAATCCCAACAATGGGACGTAATGCTGACAACCGTGACCGGACACAGCGTCTGCCATTGTCCCGCATGTTGTCATAAGCGGCGACTCATGTGCTCCATACTGACTTACAGTAGCAGGATTGTCTTGAGAAGTCTTTTCCGGTCATCTTCACCTTTAGGAGTAAATTTGCACAGACCCTTTAAATATACGGTGAAATATAGATTGTGCTTACATTTAGTTGCGAAGCGTGGCATCATGACGAGCGCGGTCAAATTGTCGTGGCAGATCGACGCGTCTGAAATTCCGGACCTGGTGGAGGCTTTGATATCGAAAACCAGAGCAGTCTACGATGCAGTTGGCGCCGTTGTTCCAGAGAAGGGGACATACAATACTGTCATCAAGGTGGGCAAATGCTTTTCGTGGCAAGGAGGCAAATTTCTGTCAAAACTTAGAAACTTGATCGACATGTCAAAAGCGGGTTTCCCACTTGGCCGTTACAGAATTCACATTGACTTGGAAAAAAGAAAGAGAAAAGGCATATAAATCCAAGATAATCATTATTATTGGTTATGATAAACAGTAAAATAATTATCAAACTCTTAATAGGTTTTCCAACGATTTGCCATTGCCGACTGCCTCGCATTTCTAGGAGCTGTCCCTGGGCGACACAGGCCAGACTCGCAATCACCCATACAGCTGGAAGATTCGCTGCGCCGCCTGACACAGACCTCTCACATCAGTGTCCCTCGGAGAAGATCTGTCATCTCTCCCTTGGGGCTTGCTGCAATGCCACCTCACTGCCCCCCTCCCCCTGCACCCCCCTGAAAAAAAAGTACTGATTATAGAGCAGTAAGGTGGCTCACAGTAAGGTGGCTCACACATATACTGCATAAGTTCATTGTAGATCTTTCACATACTGACATTTGCATATACTGGCATAGAAGGGCCAATTATTTGCAAAGCACACTATTTTGAAACTGGTTGTAAACAGCAACAGACACTTTGAGAAAGTGAATGAACTGTGTATTGGTGATGATACTGTAGTAATATAAGTGTGAATAGGCACTAGTAATACAAGTTATACTGCATGTCTGCATAACTAACGAGTTTATGCAAAAGAATTGAACAATTTTCTTCTGTAGGATTCTGGGTTTTGATGGCATTCAAGCTCGGAAGTGAGTTCCAGAGGAGAGGACCAGAGTAACGAAGACTTGTTTTACTTTTAGATGGTCAGTTCTAGGTGTGGGAACCTGGAATTTTGTAGAATTCATGTTAAATTTGGTTTGAATAGTTTGCCAGGCTAATTCACATAATACATTTTTTTTGTGCATGAATATTTCTATACTGATACTAGTGATAGCAAACATATCCTTTAATGGCAGAACACCAAACTGAATATTATTCTTTGGAATTGTAAAGATTGAAGATTTCAGGAGAACTGCTATTACTTATGTCATGTTTATGATGTGTACAGATGAAAAATCTTATTGAATTTATGCAGGCTAAATCAAATACTGTTCATCAGTAACTGACATAGCATTCACACTACACAGTACACCACTCGCTTAAGTTGTCAACGGACTTTTTGTAATGATGCATGAACAGAACCGAGGTTCGAGCTGCTTCCATGAATTTTATCGCCACAGAAAAGTTCACAAGATTCTTCAGTATGAAGAGGGAGATTGCTTGTGTGTAAATGGTGGCATCATCCAAGAAAAGTTCACAAGATTCTTCAATATCAAGAGGGAGATGATTTACTAGATGGAAAATAAGAGAGGACCCAAGACTGAGCTGTGGCATACTCCATATCTGACGGATGAAATATTGGAAGTTGAAGAATTCAGTCGGGCAAATTGCTAAAGACTGAATGATGAGGAATGATGAAATCAGCTGGAGCACATTTCCTGTTATGACATGCAATGATTATTTTTTGCATAATAAATTGTGCTCTGTGACAGAAAAAGTTTAAATATAAAGTCTGCAAACAGTGCTCCACAGAATTTATTTTTATTAGTATGTTCACATTCCAGTAATCAGAGAGAGAGGGAGCACATTTATCATTGTATTAAAAAAAAAAAGAAATGGACTAAATACACACACACACACACACACACAGAGAATCTGTAAGTGTCCCACTCTATAACACAAAAATATGCACTCATGTGTGCGCACGCGTGCACACACACACACGCACACATACAGAGAAATGCACACACACACGTGCAAAGAGAAAGTACATTTCTGTAAAAAAAAAAAAAAAAACCCACTGAAGAACGCACGCTTGCACACACACGCACACAGCACACACTTGCAGACACACACACACTCGGGCACACGAACATAGACACGTGTGTGCGCGCGCGCACACACACACACACACAGTGATACACTCTCTCTCTCGCACACTCATACACACTGTAAACATATACAGACATGTTTGTGCGCACATGCACACACACACACACAGAACACACACACACCCCCCTATGAGAGTAGAGAGCACAGAAAGGGGGGGGGGGGGGGGGGAGGTGAACTGAGTGTATGCTAGTAGAGTAAGCTGAGCAGGTATGAAAGGGTGTATGTATGTGGGGGGAAGGGGGGGGGGCAAACAGGCTGACATGAATACATGTGTGATTGCTTCCCCTTGCCCCCTTGTGTGGCATGAGGAGTTTGAACTGGAAGAAAGTGGCTGTAGGGTAGCATTGCCAAGTTCCCAGGTGCTGTCATACTTTCTCTGTGCCCATTAAAAAACATGTTCTGTCCATGTAGGTAGTGGACCTGCTGGTACAGCATTGTCATGTCCCAAGGTGTCTCACTTTCTTTGTGCCAGTTGAAACATTCTTTATAAAATATTAGGTAGTGGGTCTTACAGAGCTGGGCTGTCTCTCGCTTTCTCTCTGTGTGCAGTGCGTGCACACACTTGTGTGATTATGTGAGTGTGCATGCTGGTGGGGGTGTGTGTGTGTGTGTCTGCATGCTTTTGTGTGTGTCTGCATGTGTGTGTGTGTTGGTCCTCTGGGCCAAAAACATGAACTTTACTAGATGAGAACAACTCTAAAATTGTTAAATATCAAACTTACGATGAAAGAGAGAGAGACGCTTCAGATACATTTTTATTGACAATGGCCTACATAGCCTTTATGTCAAGGAGGTGTACATTAATATTTGCAGCTTTGAAAAATATATAGATAATGCGGAGAAACAGAAATTGGGACAGATTGTGCAAATGTTGATGTTGGAACTCGAAGCCATGGAGAAGAAAAAGAAAATAAGGACTTGCTTTTTCATCACTCAAATGTAATTTTTTTACAGTATCAACATGATCATATACACAAGTGCCTCACCCAGGCACACATATTCATTTAACAAATCATTTCTGCACGGTCACATCAGTCATCGCCATCTGTTTCCACCATTAGCTGTAATACTAATAGCGAAGAGAATAAAACCATTTCTAAATAAGGTTGTCAAGCTGGCGGAATATATGGAAACAAAAACTCATACATTAGAAGTTCTTACCAAGCATTTCTTTTGCCTGACATTATATGCTTCTGCAACATACTTAGCCAGTAGAGGTATTATCCTATTATTGCCAGAGTACAACAAACTGTATAGGTTACGATTTTCTGTCACAATGATATTGGAAAGTTGGGACTTCTCTCTGATATCGTTATAAGCTGCACAATAGAACAGAAGAGACCGAGAGAGGGAGACGGAGAGAGAGGAGGGCTGAGCATGCCCTGCAAGGCCACTGATGGGCTAATAATACAGAGGGGAGGGGGTAGGGAATGGAAAGGGCTGAAAGGAACTTTTAGGAAGAGAGGGGAGAGGGGCTGGTTTTATCATTGTAGTGGCAAACGGTGTGCAGAGTTTATCCATATCTGGTTTTTAGCACCATTAATCAAGTACTCAAATCTGGAGCGTATTCGTGCTCAGAAAGTTCGCCAGGAACCTAAGGTGGATTCTGAAGAGTACATGTATAAAATGAAAGAGTGAAGTTCAAAACGGTGTTCACTGTAACGGGTAACAAAGCTTCCTTCTTTGGGCTGTCGTGAAACTTTCAGCAGCAATTTGGCTTTTATAAATATATATAGATGTATGTATGTCAGTGGGTATGTGTGTGTATTACAGGTGCATGAATGTGCAGTGCATTACATGTCTGTATTGTCTTATTAAGTCTTAACTGTGTGCAGCCACTGGCAGACATTGAATGTGAGTATGCCGTGGAACGAAACAACCTGGACTTCCTGCAGCATGTTTCCACAGACAAAGAACTACGAGATGCCAGTTGTGATGCTGACAAAAAGTTGTCGGAGTTTGACGTTGAAATGAGGTTTGATTTTTGTGCTTCACATTCGTCAGTTACAGATTTAATGAATACAAAGTATTTGTATCATATTGTATAGTATGCATTGTGAATTTATTATTTATGCAGTCTCTGCAAACATTTCAAATGGATCTGTTGCAGAATTAATCTAAAAAATATTTGTGTTACATTGTGTGGTATGTTTTGTGCAGTTGTCATTCAATCGAAACATTTACTGATCAGCTTGTCAAATCGTCATTTTAATTGTCTGAGTCAGACAAATTGTCCTTATTCCTTTCTTATGCATTTCTTAAATCGATTAGGCAGTTTATGTTTGTGGCAAAACGTTCATCACATTCTCAAAAATACAGTTCATAATTTAGAGTAGGTCTTCTTTCTTTTGTTTTTATGTTCAGCATGAGGAAAGACGTCTTTGATGTGATTGTTGCCTTCCATAAACGCCATACATCCAAACTGGAGGCAGAGGCACTACGATATGTGGAAAGGCTCATCAAGCTGGGAAAAAGAAATGGTATGTACAAGTATTTAATTTCTGATGATATTGTGTTTTTTCCTTTGGTTTGCTTCTTTGTTACTCATATGAACTTCCCAAGATCATACCTACATGGGAGTCAGTGACACTGACAGCCAGGGCTACCCATCCAAGCGAAGAGGAAGGAGGAGACCGTATATTGTAGACAGGGATGACCATGCCAGTGGGGTGGAAGGAAGGGGCAATAATTATATAGCAGTGAAGTGAAAAGATACCAGCGGCATGAAAATGAGGTGCAGACAATGAAAGTACCACTGTGTGTGTTGTAGCCCTGGGATTTGAACTTGCAACCCACCGAGATATGTCATAGTTCTAAGTTGTTGGAGCTATATTTCTCTCTTGTTTTGTCACTGACAGTTTCATCATTTCTGTATGGACAAATTCTGTCCAGTTTTTCAGTACATCATGTTTGCTGTGCATTTTTTGTTCAAGGTAAGTTTGATCCTGAGTGACAGCCGTACTGATTAGTGGCTGAATTTTAATGAAAATGAGAGGGGTTACAAGGGTTTCCTGCTGCTTGTTTATTTAGGGACTCTTTAAGCTGAGGATTTTAGGGATCCATCGTGAGATTTTAGAGTCCTACTCACAGAAACACAGAAAACAAACAGGTTGATTTAACCTGTTCACTGCCAGAAAATATTACAAACAAAGGCTTTCCCAGTGCCAGGGAAATCTAATGATTTGGGGGTAATAATTAACAAAAAAAACTCTAGCTCAGAAACTACAAAAGATAAAAATGAAATGTATATAATTTTTGAAGGAAATTGAATGAAGATTTTGAATCTGGGCTTCTTTTGTTTTAATTTTGATAAAAAAAAAGTATTTAGACATTTAGATTTGGATAGATTTTTTTGCACGATCAAAAACATATGTATTTACCACTACAGCTTCACATCAAAAAAAAAAACCACAAAGCAAAAAAGTTGAAAATAAAGTTTGTATTGTCACACTACACATGTAAATGAAAATAAAACAGTTTAGAAGTCTATCAAGACGCTCACACTCCATGCAGACAGGTCAGTCCATGACCACGCCCCCTCCCCCCACCACGCCCCCTTACTGGACTTCAACCCTCTCTTTCACTGCTCCTCTTCCCCTACCTTTCCCTCTGCCCCGTGCCACGCCGCGAGCAGGCCGCGCTCCCCTCTCACGCTGACTTTCACGTCACTGGCCACTGGCACACAGTGCAGAGTACACACTAGGCTAGCTCGTTCGACGCTGGTAACCAGTCAGCTGAACACACTCTGAGGTCGCACAGCCCGACTCAATAACTGACGAATATGGTCGGCAATTCCATCACTATCATCATCTCACCTTCATGCTCGAGTGAGTCATTGAATAAAAGATTATTATCTTTGTTAAAAATGATTAGCAGAGCCTGCTCAGCTGTGTAAGTACGTTGATCTGGTCGCTAAGCTTGTCAAAGGTTGCGCCGCCATCTTTGCAAGCAAGACAAAGTGCTTGCCGGTCATCCGGTCAGTGATGAGAATAAATGGTCTTTCCCATCACGTGTGGTCATTTGCATATCATTTTAATACTACAGACATATAAGGCTTACTACACACACTCTATTTAAATCCGTTAATAGAAATAGTAACGAATGAAAATTCAAGAAAAATGCATGACGTCAAGTGGACGGCCCATAGGCACTGGAAAAGCATTTTTACTTCGGCGTCAGCTAGGCACTCTACGGGTTAAAGAAAAATATATTGATGAATGGAGTCCAAGATGAAGTCAGTGAACTACATATTGATAATGCTGTACAAACCCTTATTACTTATCCTCATGTCGCAGTATGGCAGCTGAATGTTCCTGGTGAAAAAACAGCTCTAATTTTATGTTTAGGATTGCTTTACATTGACATACTGAATTGCTTAGAGTATTATCTTAACATCTTTTTCGCCATTAATTCCCATCTGGTCAGTAAGTTTACACATTGCAAGCATGTTTGTGTTCATCAACAATGGGTTTGTTAGAAAGCCTTGGCAATCTTGATGTGGTTGAACAAGTCAAAGGGGGTGCGACAGTCTTCTATCAAGATTGAACAAGTCAGAGGGGGTGTGGCAGTCTTCTCTCATGATTGAACAAGTCAAAGGGGGTGTGGCAGTCTTTACCATGATTGAACAAGTCAGAGGAGGTGTGGCAGTCTTCTATCATGATTGAACAAGTCAAAGTGGATGTGGCAGTCTTCTAACAGATGCAGACTAGAAAGGTCAGTAAAAAGGAAGGTAATCTGAAAGACACTGAAACCTTCTGCAGTCACAGGTCAGGAATAGTAAAATTCCACCCTTCTTCACAGCAGCCACAGTTTGGTGTCTAATCTCTTCAAGCAATGGGTATTTTACATGCCTTTATCCCGCTTCCTTTCTCTGGCCTGTGATTTTCAGTAAGTGTCTGAACCATCCCAGTTTTTTTTCTTTTGTAAGTTAAAATATAGTCTTGTTCATCTTCATTTATTTTTTTTCTCAAAATCTGAACCTTCTGTGTGTAACATTTGACCACTTCAACAAAGGTAAAATACTGCCTCATGGTCATCATTCTTTTTTCAGTGCTGTGCTTTGAGAAGCTATGTTGTTTAATAAATGCACAGCATTGCGGCAGTTGATATGTTTACCTTGCAGCTTTATGCTGTTAGCTGGGCAGAAGTGGCATATTTTCAACTGGCCAGAAGCGTTATACCTGTGCCTTAGAGTTTTGTAAGTGCTGGACTGCTAGCACATTTTGTAAGGAGAGAATTTAGTTTATAATCAGCCCACAGGCCATTTTAGGTCATTTTTAGTTTGTGTCGAAACCTCCCAATATTCAGCCTACAGGCCATTTTCAGTTTATATGTAGAATCCTCTCAGTATCCATCCTACAGACCGTTTTCAGAGTTATATGAAAACCTTGCAATAATCTCCCCCTTAATTTGACTCCAATAAATCAGTTTATTTTTAGGAACTTTTTTTTTTGCATTTTTGTTTGTACGGCAGTTGCCACCCAATACATATGAGACACCATTTTTAAGGACATTTGTGGATCCTTTTAAAAAAAAGTTTCATGACACTAATCTTTGATTGATGATGTTGGTGTGCAGGTTTGCATCTCGGTAAGGATGTACAGAGCAAAATCAAGGAAGTGAAGAAGCGAATCAGTGATCTGTCCATTGACTACAGCAAGAACCTGAATGAGGAGAACACAGTGCTGGAGTTCACTGAGGAGGAGTTGGGTACGTAGGGCATTGGTGTTGAGGATGAAGCTCTGAGATCAGCGCATGGCATAGCATATCATAGAGCACTGTGCAGCATAACTAAGCTTAATGTAGTCCAATGCATTTCGTAATTATGTATTGATTTTATAGAATAGAGCCTGAGATAACTGATAATATTCACATTCTTATTTATACCCAATTTGTAATAACCCATTTATTTCTGTGTCTGCAAAATCCATATTATTATTTATAAAAACAAACAAAAAAAATACAGAAAGCTGTTATTTCTGTTTCAGCTGGTGTTCCTGAAGATTTCCTAAAAAGCTTGGAGCGAGTATGTATGATGAATTCATTCTGTTTTTCTTGATTTCTTTTAAGAGGAATAAAGATGACACAATTGGTATTGAATAATTTTTTTTCTTGTTCATAAGTTTTTTGCATACATAATCTTTTGAGTCCTGATCCACTTTGTTATGTCTGCCGTCACAATTTTCATCAAACCCCATTTGATATATCAGTGGTTTACATCATTTTCCATCAGACTGTGGTAAAGCCCAGACAGTTCAGTTGTAAATATGAAACAGCAGAGTTAACAGTATATTTGGGTTAATTCACTGCATGTTTTACATACTTCCCATCAACTTGTTTTCAGATAGTAAATTCAGCGTGATATTTGTTTTCAGTAAAGTGTCGATATTTACAGTGGACCACATTGTGATTGTAATCAAGCAGTTAGTATTTGCCAAAGATGGACAATAGCTGGCATGATTCAGACAATAGCTGGCATGATTCAGACATTAGGTTTCATCTTGGATCCAAAATGATAATGATAATTCAGATTTAAAACTGTTACCAGTTCGCACTACTTTATGTGTTATAGAATATGCTTTGCTTAATATTTTCTTAATTGAATCTTGTCATGAGTGCTGTGACTCAACAAATACATACCTTATGTTAAATTTAAAGGGAAATGAATGCTCTTTGACACCATAACTGAAAAGAAGATATGTGTATAGAAATGAGCATTTCACAGCATTCTCAGGCTTATCTGGAATATCTGGAAACTGCTTTCAATTTGATATCTTTAAAAGTATATTTTTTTACAATCAAAATATTTAGTATTTTGCAATAGATCTGATGAAAACTTGACTAAAGATTTGAGACACCTTTCCTTTCTTTATTTCATTCAATCTGGTGTATGAAATCAAAGACAATTACACAATTTTTTGAAGTGCTGCATAGCAAGAAATTACAAAAATATGAACAGTGAATAAACAAAAATTGTTTTTAAGATCAAATGTATTTTCATGCACAGTGCATTCAAAATGTATCATAAAGAGAGTAAAACAGTTATCAGCATTAAGCTGACATGTATATGAGAAATTGAAAACTGTAGATGTATTCTTTATCCTTACTTGAAACTTGTTTTTTCATTCTTTCCTGTCAAAATAAATGCCTTATCTCCGCTAGGCATAGAACACACTATACATCAGGATTCTCAAAAAAAAAAAAAAAAAAGAACTCAACAATCAGTCAGATGAACTTTCTTCAATATTCTGAATATTTTCTTCCCTAAACATCCATTTCTCATGCTGACTATTTTGTTTTTTACAAATAGTTTATGATGATATCAATGTTGAGGAAGGGGTATGGAGCTTCCGTCTCCGTTGAGATATCTGTCCAGTGCCTTTTCACCCTTCGGGAATTTCCCTTCTGGCAATCTTTGGGAATTTGGTGGTGGTCTGTATTCCCTCTTTTATGTTCTTCTCCTTCTTTCTCTCAGTAGGAGGCCATCTTGTCTGACACTTGGGTTACTGCTTGTGTTTGGTAACGGTGGACTTTAGTGGCACTTGTAGAAGGTGACCCTGTCCATGCAAAGTGTCGTTGATAGGAAAGACACCATGCAAGTTTTTCCTGTGTCATCTTCGGTGCCACTTAAGTGGCATCGCGCTCATTCTGCTCATAATGGCTCCTCCTCCACAGCTACAACCTGGCCCTCCCGCCACAGCCCCAGCATTGGCAATCCACAGGGAGCAGTTGATGTCAAATCATCGTGAGGCAGTCCACTAGAGGAAACGCTGCATTGTTCCCAAGTTACTTTGGTGGTGTTAGTGGTGCCTGTCCTGGTCCAACATTTGCAAGACACCACCTACTAAGCCCCATACCGATGACAATATTTGCCCGGTCGCAGAGCCAGCATGCGTGAGGTCTCCTTCCGGAGGGCACCACCTTGTCAGTCCAGTGATAACAGTTGTAAGTTTGCCAGTACTGGCGACCCCAACAGAATCAAACCTAGCACGTGGACTTGGAGAGGTGATTGGAACTGAAGTTGCCATGAGAACAAAGGGTCACAGAATTTGATATCTTTTTATGTTGATCACTGAAGGTGAGGATGAAGAAGATGATGCTGTGAATTCCCATTCAGGCATGACAGGGCTATACTCTGCGCTTGCATGATACATCCCAGCATCAGCCAGGCACGAGAGACACAGGCACTTGCAGTGTTGGTCAGGAAAATTTTAACAACATTCTCGGGGAGACATCCATTATGTGGATAAAACTTGATTGTGTGGTCCCAGTCTTGTCGATTAAGATCACAGCAAACTCAGTTCTGGGTGGAAGGGGCTGGTCAGGGCGGAAGAAATCCCACAAACAAACAGCTCTGAAGGGAATAGAACCCATGTCCTTCCAGCGGGAAGTCCTGTGACGCTATCCACTTTGCCATGGCAGATGGTAAATCCTTAAATGTTTGTACCTTGCTGTTCATTTCTTATCTCAGAGGGTTTTATTGTTGGTTTGTAAGGTTCTTTTCTTTCTTTCTTTGTTTTTTGTTTTGTTTGCGACAGATGATTTTAAATTGAAATAGAAATGAAATAACACAGCAGTGTCATGAAATTCATTTTGATCAATATTCTTCTTCATACCAGCCGCCGTGGCGAAGTGGTTAGCGTCGCGGACTCCCGGTTGGGAGGTCGTGGGTTCAAATCCCATCAGAAGTCATGTGGATTTTTCTGCCCCGACCGGCTCCTACCCAGAGTTGAGTTGCTGCGGACTCAGTTGGGAAGACTGGGACCACACAGTCGAGTTTCATCCACTTAATGGATGCGTTTCTGAGAGTGTTGCTCAAATTTCCTGACCAACACTGCAGGTGCCTATATCTCTCGGGCCTGGTTGACGCCAGGATATATTATGAAAGGAAGCGTAGAGTACAGCCCTGTCATGTAGTCTCAGACCGAAATGGAAATCCGTAGCACCATCTTAATCATTCTCATTCTCATCGATCAGCATAAAAAAAAAAATGTCTCAAATTCTGTGGCTCTTCATGCCCTGCTCTCATGGTGACCTCAATTTCAATGTCCTCTCCACGTCTGTGGCCTTGGTTTGGTTCCGTCGGGGTCACCGGTATCGGCGAGTCCATGGGGGCTGTCGTTGGACGGACGTGGTGGCGCCCTCTGGAGGGAGAGCTCATTCACGCCAGCTCCGCGACTAAGCAATTATTGTCGTCAGTAGGTGTCCTGCATATGTTAGATCAGAACAGGCGCCACTGAACACCACCGAAGTGACTTGGCAGCAGTGCAGTGTCTCCTCCGGTGGGTTGCCTCTTGACGACTTGACATTGACTGCTCCCTGTGGATTGCTGGTTCTGGGCTGCTGCGGGGCCGACTGGGCTGTGGCTGTGGACGGGGTGTCGGAATGAGCGGCGTGGGTGCACTGCCTCTGAGGTAGCGCAGAGGTTGGGACAGCAAAAAAAAAAAAAAAAAAAAAAAGTTCTTCTTCATTCTCATTGGTGTATTCTCTACACAGGCCTAATAGCCAAATTTAATAGAATGTAACTGAGAAAAATGCTTAGGTGTGGTATATGTATGCCTGTGTGTGTTGGCTAGTGTGTGAATTTACTTATGAGCTCTCACTGGCATAGTGCGTAGGAGACAGAATTGGTTTATTCTTTGCAACTTTTTGAAATTTTGAGCACATGTTTTGGTTAGTGGATGTATCCCACCTTTAAACCAGGAAGCCAGAGACATTGACTTCTTTCTTTCTTTCTGCGTACGCAGGCTGATACTCCTGCGGACGCTGCCTGTACAGACAGGTAGTGGAGTTTATTGTGTATGACCGTTTTTTTATCCCGCCATTAAGGCAGTCATACTCCATCTTTGGGGAAGGTGCATGCTATGTGTAAGTGTCATCCATACCAACGGCCAAACTGGCCTTCTTTTCCGAAAGTTGGTGATTGGGATTTTACATGTATGCAAGATGTTGTGCGTGCGTTCACACATGGAACCTCAGTTTATAGTCTCATTTGAAGGACTGTGTGGGGAATGGAGTCAGAACCAATGTTAACTCCGAGGGAAAAATCCCCCTGTACCGAAATTCGAACCCGCGACCCCAGGATCACGAGTCCGGCGCCCTACCAACTGAGGTATTTCGGCCCCTGAGACATTGACTCAAGCAGGCTTTGTCATAAAGCAGTGATTGATGTCAGTAGGGAGCTTTGTTGGTGGTGTTCTACATATGTTTTATCAGAATAAGTATGACCCCCAAGTCACTTAGCAGCAGTGACTGGCCTGATTAGGACCTGATGTTGACAAGTCTCTGTGGCACTTGCGTCTTCTTCTTGTATGTGTCAGCATGATGGCGACAGACCTGATATTGATGACTCCCTGTGGTATTTATATCAAGGGCTTGTGTGTCAACATTGTGGTGACAGAGCTGGTACTGATAACTCTCTGTGGTATTTATATCTGCTGCTTGTATCGGTCAGTAAAGTGGTAACAGACGTTACACAGATAACCCCCTATGGTATTTGCACCTGCTGTTTGTGTGTGTCAGCATTGTGGTAACAGAGCTGAGATTGATAATTCTATGCTACACACCTTATATTGATAACTCCCTATGGTAGTTGCACCTGCTGTTTGTGTGTGTCAGTTTTGTGGTAACAGAGCTGAGATTGATAATTCTATGCTACACACTTTATACTGATAACTCCTTATGGTAGTTGCACCTGCTGTTTGTGTGTGTCAGCATTGTGGTAACAGAGCTGAGGTTGATAATTCCATATGGTACTTAACTCTGTGTGTGTCAGCATCATGGTGACAGACAAGAGTTTTATAACTCCCAGAGACACTTACATCTGCTGCTTGTGTGTGTTGACCATGTGGTGACAGACAGCAGAAGGCAAGTGCAAGGTGACCCTGAAGTACCCCCACTACTTCCCCTGCATGAAGAAAGCGTGTAACCCTCAGACCCGACGCTTGCTGGAGACTGCCTTCAACTCCAGGTGTCTGAAGGAGAATACTGCTATACTGGAGGAGTTGGTGCGACTAAGACATGAGGTAAGACAATGGCCGATTCTGTTTCCTTTTTTTTTTTTTTTTTTTTCACCTGTTACAGTGGTTCTTTTATTTCAGTTCATAGCATCACACAACAGGATAACGAAATCCTTGCACCTGTACAAGACCTAATATGCCATATTGTTCATGCTCATGAGACAAACAAGGCTTAAATGATGTGTTGTGTTTTGTGAATCAAAGCAAACTAGCAGAAATATGTATCCACTTCTGTTATTAACCCTCTTGTATTCATAACGGGCGCAGATGGGAGCGCTGAGACAGCGCGCTAGATTTCGTAACGGCCGCAGACGGGAGCTGCCCGCCGCATGTGTACGGTACTTTTCCATCACGTGCTGACTCCATGAAAATACTTGGATAGCCACTAAAAGTTGTTGGGGATTTCTCACTATAGCCCAGTAATGTGGCACCACTATTTTTGGATGCTGGCACCACTTCCATTCACTAAGAAAGAGGAGAAACTGCAAGTGAAGAGTTGTGCGTGAGACTGACCGATTTTCACAATGGCGTCGTCTGCTAACAACAGCGAGTTTGATGATATTCCCGAGTATTTAGCGGAGGAGTGGGATCAAATTATGCAAGAATTAGAGAAGTATGAAAATGGAGAGTTAGGAGAAGAGAATGATGTTGAAATCGGCACTGATGAAGGAGAGGAAAATGGTGAAAGCGACGCTGAGAACAACATGCTACTTGCGTTCTGCAAAACAATGGCGACCGGCTACACATCCTGCCAACGTGGCCACATTCAACAGCTGACAGGCCCTGCGCATTCACTGCCGAACACTGCCACGGCACTAGATATTTCTTTTTTCTACCTCTCACATTTTTTCAACTAGTAGCAGAAGAAACTAACAGATACGCTCAACAAAAACAAGCAGCTAAGGGCACACCTGACTCCCGATGGTTTGACACAACACCTGACGAAATGCAAGGGTATGTCTCTGTACTGATTATTCTGTATGACAACTAAGGGACAACGCGTAGAAATGTCATATATGTGTTCTTTCTGTCAGGTGCCTTTATGCTTTCATAAGAACGACTGTTTCCATGACTACCATGCACAGAAAGTGGCTCAACAGTAGGGCAGTTTGCTAGTCTCTGTGTTTTTGTGTACGTGTATATATGCTTACCTGTAGTTTATGGTGACAGTGCTTTGATGACACTTGGCAGTGACACTCTACTCAATATCCTCACTGTACACTATACAGTGTGTAAATACATATGGACATGTATAAGGTGCTTAGAACAGTGACAGAAAAACAATGAGGAACTGTGCTGGAATCTACAGTAACTGTTCAGTAGTGACAATTGACACTAGTTGTGTGTGACATTCTGTGGATAACCTGTGGGGACAGAAGACAGATCATCTCACTTAGGCCGCAGCTTTCATTTTACAACACCAACATGCATGTGCATGGGATAACTGCATGTTGGTGTGCTGTATTAGAATTGTCACCATCGCATGTGACACATTGGGTGACATTTTGGTGACAGTGACATGACCTTTCACCTCGAGACACACAAAATCTTGCTCACAGTATAGAACAAAGCCTTGTGACCATACATGCGGAATTTCGTAGCTCTAGAGGTTATTCTTGGTTGTGGTGAAGCATGAACCGTACATACCCCTTTTAAGGATAAATTCACAAAAAAAATCTGAAAACTAGGGGGAATTTGGCCTCAGAGAATCTGAATACAAGAGGGTTAAACACTTGCTGGTTATTTCCCCTCACGGGCCATCCCATGCTGTGCTGTTTCTTGTCTTGGAATCAGAAATGTTAATCACATTGTCTGCATACCAATGTTCATTCTGTCGTGTGTGAAGGTTTCAGTTCCACACACAGCGCTGAGCAGACATTAATGAATAAATATATAGAGGCTTAGAAATATAAATGATTTACATCGTCTAGTATGAAAAGTTATTAGTAGTTCATCTTTTCCGTCATATGCTCTACTACCCCATTTGCAAGAGTATTTGAGTAATATACCACAGTATTCCCTTTTGCATCCTTGTTCCCTTCTCTTTTCACGAACATAATCAGTATTTCAGACAGTAATCTTGAACTGAAAGATTTTTCCCCACTTTAGAATAATGTTTAGGGTATCATAATTTGCTTGTTGGACTTATAATATCTACAAAAACAGGATTGACACTTTTTGAGCCTTGGCTTAACATGTTATGTACTTTGTAGCTTGTTCAAGTATTGTTCAAACAGTTTTATAGGAATAACCTCTAGCTTAGATCTCTAAGGAGTGTTTGCATAAAATCATTAAAACCCAATGTATTTCATCCAGCAGCTGACAAATGAGAAAAGTTTAGACCCTCAGTTTTTTTTTTAATTGTCAAATCCATCTCGTGTCTCATGAAATGTGTTTATTGGGTTTGGTGTAAGAGTTAAACAGTTCTCATCCTTTTCTTACGCATTCTGTTTTGCCAATGTATGTATTCAATAAGACACCAAGCACAGTCTTTCTTCTTCAAAGTTTTTTTTTTTTTTTTTTTTTTTTTTTTGCTGTCCCAACGTCTGCGCCACCTCAGAGGCAGTGCACCCATGCCGCTCATTCCGACAACCCATCCACAGCCACAGCCTGGTCGGCCCCGCCGCAGCCCTGGCACCGGCAATCCACAGGAAGCAGTCAATGTTAAGTCGTCAAGAGGCAACCCACCAGAGGAGACACTGCACTGCTGCCGAGTCACTTCAGTGGTGTTCAGTGGCGCCTGTTCTGATCTAACATACGCAGGACACCACCTGCCAAGCCCCCTACTGACGACAATAATTGCTTAGTCGCGGAGCCGGCGTGAGTGAGCTCTCCCTCCGGAGGGCGCCACCACGTCCATCCAGTGACAGCCCCCATGGACTCGCCGATACCGGTGACCCCGACGGAACCAAACCAAGGCCACAGACGTGGAGAGGACATTGAAATTGAGGTCACCATGAGAGCAGGGCATGAAGGGCCACAGAATTTGAGACATTTTTTTTATGTTGATTGATGAGAATGTGGATGATTAAGATGATGCTACGGAATTCCATTCCGGTCTGAGACTGCATGACAGGGCTGTACTTTACGCTTCCTTTCATAATATATCCCGGCGTCAGCCAGGCCCGAGAGATACAGGCACCTGCAGTGTTAGTCAGGAAATTTGAGCAACACTGTCAGAAACGCATCCATTATGTGGATGAAACTCGACTGTGTGGTCCCAGTCTTCTCAGCTGAGTCCGCAGCAAACTGAACTCTGGGTAGGAGTCGGTCGGGGCAGAAAAACCCACATGACTCTGATGGGATTCGAACCCACGACCTCCCAGCCGGGAGTCCGCGACGCTAACCACTTCGCCACGGCGGCTGGTCTTCTTCAAAGTTTTCCAGTGAGAGAGGAGATACATGAGTTCCAAATCTAGCTCAGTTTAAGAATGATCTCTGTACAATCTGTTCAACAGTTCGCTTGTCTGGGATCTGTCAGTTGCAGTGAGGGATCCAAATCAGAAATCCTCTCAAGGGCAGAAAAAGACACGCGCGCACGCAGCACGCGCTCACGCACTGTTCAGATTAATACCCGTATGTGGGAAAAAAACACACCCAAGATCAGGATCTTTCGTACACTGGTATATTCCATTTTCCTGTACACATGCGAGACATGGATCCTTGTAGCAGATCTGGAAAAAAGAATCGAAGCCATGGAAATGACATAATACTGCAAAAAAACAAACATCAGATACGCTGATCATATTACCAGTCACCAAGTGCGTCAGACCATCAGGCAGCACATAAGACATATGAAACTGTACTGTCAGCAGTCAGGAAAAGGAAGCTACATTGGTATGCCATGTAACAAGATCTGTCTGTTCTCACTTTATACATTTCCATCCAAAGGATGTATGTAAATGTGTATGATGTACATCTGTTTTCATTTGAAATATTTCCCAACCAACAACACTTCATATCAATACAAAGTCATTGCGTTTTCTTTATTTACTCTGAGCCCAACCAACGACACTTTATATTAATTAAAACAAAGTCATTGTGTTTTCTGTATGCACTCAGAAAGCTCAGCTGCTTGGTTTCCCAACGCATGCAGCCTACGTGCTGGACATGCGGATGGCGAAGAAGCCTGACAGTGTGGCTACGTTTCTGTCCGAGTTGGCCACCAAGCTTCAACCCCTGCGTGAGGAGGAAATCAAAGATTTCCTGGAGTACAAGAAAGAGGAGGTAAATTGTGGAGTGAGCGAGCAACAGTGGGGGACACACACACACACACACGCATGCACGCACAAAACACATACACACACAAAAGACACTCACACACACACACACACACACATACGCGCGCACACACACATGCACACATATGCGGGCGCGCGCACACACACACACACACATATACACACACACAAAACACACACACTCAACACACACACATGCACACACACACGCACACACAAAACACATGCACACACACACACAAAACACACACACACACACAATACACACACATACCCACACACAGATTATGAAGTTATTTGAAGTTGATCTTAAATCGTAAGGGTACCATACGTGAATGTCTGCCCTGCGCTAAATCTGCTAAGAGACCACACAACTGAGTCGCATTCTCTTTATGAAGGCAACATCATCCTCTTTATGAAGGCAACATCTCTTGAGAGTTGCTGACATATTCTGCTTGTGTCTCTGTCTCTTGGCCAGGAGGTTTATGTAATCTCTTGGCCCGGATGTCATATAACCTCTTGGTCATGATGTAACATGGTAGGAGACATAGAGCAGAGCCTTTCACATAGCTCAGAACAAAATGGAGAGAAGGGTGAAGAAAGCTGCCATTTAGAGCAAGTCTTTTCCTTGCTCAAATTGAAAACAGCTCCCTCCCTCCCCCCCCCCCCCCTCCCTTGCCCCCCATCCTCTCACAAAAGAAAAATAAACAAAGCAAAACAAAACAAAACCACCGTTACCGCAGTGGCACATGGTGCCATTAAGGTATGGATTTGATGAGGGTGTCAGCTGTCACATCCCAGCATGAATATATATATATATATATATGTCAGTGTGTGTGTGTGTGTGTGTGTGAGTGAGTGAGTGAGTGAGTGTGTGTGTGTGTGTGTGTGTGAGAAAGTGAGCCAGAGAAAGGGAGCAAGAGAGAAAGGGGAAGTTACAGGTTATGGGGACTTTATCCAGTCTATTTTTCCATATTTAGCATAGAAAATTTGGTCAAATATGGAAACGTACTGCCAGATAATAAAAAAACCAGTTTTAGAAATATGTTTTTTGAAAGAGTTTTCGGCCCATTAAAAATATAAAATCAAAGTGATCAGCCCTGAATCAATCATGATTTGACATCATGTTGACCCATGTTACAAAACTCAATAAAGTCAGTTCTTTATCACCAGAAACTGCAAACATTAGTTTGGCGTCATATACTGTACCATGTCAGACCATAGCATTCCACAGCAGGTAGTCAGCTCTGCCAGGCCGAAGATTTTGTGTGGCTAATGCAGTAATAAGACAGTCACGTGACGCCCACCCTACTTCCGCCGAAGGAAGAAGCCGGTGTAAACTTCCTGTACCTCATTCTCTCTCGGCCTGCCGTCCAAGCAAGATAAGTCTTGTGCTCTGTCTCGCCTTTTCTTTGCCGTTGTGTTAAGATAGCCTTGTGTTTGCTTCTTTACCTGTTTTGTTGTGGCTTGCATGCTGAACCCTTGTACCCTTGCCGGTGAGGCTTTGGTTTGGCGTGTTTTATTGATTTTTATTAACCACACGCTTCTCGCGTTCGTGCCTTGTTCTCAGCACTCGTGACTTTGCTTTCCGTGCATCTCGCAATTCGGAATTTCGGAACTCACCGCCGGTTCCACATCTCCTCGCTTTAATTAGCCTTTACGGCCCTTTGTCTGCGAGTCCCATTCTGCTTCTCCTTCCATTCGGATACCTGATTCGATGACCTTCCTCGTCGTTTCACTCAGTTTCCATTTCTTTCGCCGGTCGTTCAGCCATTTTGTTTCCACCGGCCCTTACCAGCGGCACATACGATCGAGCTGCTTCGATCGAACAGCGCGATTTCTGTGCATTTACCACACTACCAGTGCCCCTCCCGAGGTTGTTCGAGCTCTTTCTATCCCTCGATCCACCTCTTTGTCTCCCCTTTGCGATCGTGCGTTCCGTGTTTGTCTCGCCACCAGTGCCCGACATGGTGAAGGACACTAACGGGTCGAGCCGCTCCTTTGTTCAGGAGTCGCTGTCTGCCCCAGAGGACCCGAGTGTCGATTCCAGGGGACAAACCGCTCACACCTATGAGCGTACGGTCGGTGTGGAGGAGGGTTCCGCGCAGGGGACGCGTGACCTTCGTTACGATTCCTCCTCAACCCGATCGGCGGACACACGATCGTTGCGATCGAAGTCGAACAGGCAATCGGCCGAGTCGAACTGGCAATCGGTCGTCATTGTCGACTGTTTTTCTTTCGATTCTGCCTCTAAATCTAAATCCAAAGGCAAGGCCCCCATGAAAGGACCTGCCCGTTCAAAATCTTCCCGTTCTTCGGCCAAATCACCTGTTCACCTTCGATCGCACAAGGAGACTCTTCGCCTATCATGCTGCATCTGGCGATCATCGGCCCCTGGGGACCCTTGCCGAGACCCGGACCGGCACGGGTGACGACTCGCGGCCGGAATCACCGCCCGTCACCCGATCAGACTCGTGATGGTAGCTACCCCCCCACTAACGTCACGCAGTTGAATCACGCTCTCCCCAACCGTGTCCGAGTTCAGCCACAACTCGGACACGAGGAGCGTCAGCACTCCAGTGTGTGGGCAGTCTTTGGTGGGACCCCCCCCCCCCCCCCCCCACAACCCCGGGTCAGGGACGCAGGCATCGACCAGGTTGGATCTGCGCCCTCACCCCCGACGGTCGAACCACCCCGATCAACCGTTGAACTCTCCCCTAGGGGTACAGGACGTTGGGGAGCGGACTTCTTTCGCTCCCCTGTTGGGCAACGTCCGCGATCCCGTTCCTCCGGGGGGAGGATCGACCAGCGGGACCAGGGGTAACCCTTCGTCCTTTGAGGTGGACTCGTCGCCGCAGCCACCCCAGTCCGCTTCCACACGGCCAGGAGGCTCGGCTACCGTACCACCCACCGGCCACCCTGCCATGCAGGGGGCCGGCACGGACTGCACCTGGGAGATGCAGGAGGCAGTGCTCTCCCTGGGGCGGGTGCGAGACAGCTCGCCTTCTCGCTACCCTCCCCTTGGTGCCCAAGGTTACCCGGGTCCCCGGGGAGACTCTGCCCCAGGGCTGCCACAGCCCATCGTACTCCCCGGGGACCGGTGGCTCTATTCCCCCAAGAGGAATCAGTGGCTTAGGGCTGACACCCATTCTGATTCTGATGTGGCATCCGGCCTCCCAGAGCTGGATCGACCTGGGCCCCCCTTCCTCTCGGGCGCTGTCCGATCGGCGATCCCCTAGTGTGCCCACCGAGTATGGAGCCACCAGGGACCCGTCCTTGTTTTTCCCCACTACCCAACGAGGTCGGGACTCCCACGCGCCCCTGCCCTGGCCTTCCGAAGGTGGATCTGAACATCCCCTTCGGGAATGCTCTGACCCATAACTCGAGGACGGGGTCGAGGACTCCCTCCCCCAGTCTGGTGACCTTTCCATCTTGGAGAGCTGGCGTCCAGATCTTGTTGTTGGGGAATCCCCTCCCTCTGACAACATTTTCTCCTTTAGCCGTTTCACTGGGTCCCCCCCTGCCCAGCGATCATGGCCAAGGATAGTTGCCCCCCAGACCCTCACTCCCTTGTGGGACAGATCGGCATCTTTCGCCAGGGGTGCACATGCCATCCCTCCACCGGGGATTGACTTCTTGTCAGCCCCTAACGCGGCTCCAGTAGGAGTTTTCCTCAAGGACCCGCGTCATGGCCCCCATATCTTTTCCCTCTTCTCTGCCAATCCGGCCACCAGGGACATTGCCATTTCCCCTGCCGACCTCAGGCTCATGGCGATTGCCATTTCCCCTGCCGACCTCAGGCTCATGCCCAACCTCGCCCCTCCCACATCCACCTCTGTTTCTATCAAGAACTTGATGGAGCGGGATAGAATTGCCAGGACTGGCATTCTTCACACCACCGCGGGACATGCCTTCATTGACATGTTCCTGCAGCGAGCGGAGGAGCTCTGGGCAAAGGAGGGCGGCACTGCCTCTGTGTCTTCGGACCCTGACGACACTGAGACAGACTCTAGCCTTTTGGCGACCCCCTGATGCGCTTTCTTGTCAACAAGATATCGCATCACCTTTGGGCTGCGGCAGACAGCGCAGCCAGGAGTCACTTTAACTGCCTGTTGGCAGTGAGAGATGCTGTGTTATCACAGGCCAATCTCTCCCCGGCGCTCAAGGCGGCCTTACGGTGCATCCCGGGTCAGGAGCAGTCGCTTTTCAGCGACTATTCTACTGCTGTCATCACCCATGCAGTCGAGGAACGTAAACAGGCCGTGTCTTTTGCAGCCAAGCCCCCTCCCCAGCATTGCCCTCGCCAGCATCGCCCTTCTGGACCCTTCTCCCGTCCGGCCCTGCCCTCCGCCAGACCCCAGCCCTACCCCAAACAGGTCCCCCCTCGCATCTCAAGGCCCGCCAGACGCCCTACTTCTGCTGCGCCTAGGTCGAAACCGAAAACCCCCGAACAGAATTTTCGGTTCGGCCAACAGGCCCAGCCACGGAGGTGACTAGCAGACTCACCTTCGGAGAAGCGAGAACTGGCAGACTTCTCGCCCCTCCCCGGCCCCTCAGCCCCTCTGGCAGGCAGTCTGTCCCGACATGCCCACCAGTGGCGGCGTATGGGACTCGACCCCTGGATAGTGTCAGTGTTACAGGAGGGGTTCCGTCTGCCCTGGGCACATGATCGCCCCCCCCCCCCCCCCCCCCGCCCCCCCCCCTGCTATCCTCTCCTCCACCTTCCCCCAGCGATCCCCCCCCCCCCCCCCAAGCCCAGGCGGAGGCCCTTCGCCTGGAAGTCGAGGAACGTCTCCGGAAGGGCGCCATCACCCATATACCCCACCCCAACCAGGGTTTTACTCTCACCTTTTCGTGGTTCCCAAGTCCTCAGGAGGCTGGAGGCCCATCCTCGACCTTTCCCCACTCAACAAGTTCCTCAGACCAAACAAATTCAAGATGGAGACCCGGCCCAGATCAGAGACTCCATCCACCATCTGGACTGGGCCACTTCTATAGATCTGAAGGATGCTTACTTTCAGATCCTCATTCATCCTTCCCACAGACGATACCTTCGGTTCGTCGGGCGGGGATGGGTGTTTCAGTTCAAGGCGCTCCCCTTCGGACTCTCCCTGGCTCCCTTCCTTTTCACGAAGGTAGTCAAGGAGATGGCCGCTCTTGCCAGACAGGAGGACATTCGCCTCTTGGTTTACCTCGACGACTGGCTCGTCTTGGCTCCCACACAGGCCCTGTGTCAAGCCCACGTATCCAAACTTCTGCGCCTTTGTTCCTCACTAGGGTTCGTCACCAACCCCGCCAAATGCGAGCTCTCGCCCAGTCAGAGATTCTCCTTCCTGGGCATGAGTTTCGACACCACCTCCATGCTAGTATCCCCGACCCCGGAGAGGTCCACCCGCCTGATGGACCTCATCTCCCACCTTCGCCTCTCTCCCCACACGTCGGCAAGGACACTTTCCTCCCTTCTGGGGATGATGGAGTCCCTGTCGCCTCTCATTCCCCTAGGCAGGGTTCCCAAGCGACAGCTTCAAAGGGAGTTCCGCCATCGTTGGTCGCAGACCACCGACCGCTGGGACCAGACCATTCCCCTCTGGCCTTGGTTCTTTTGGGCCACGGAGGAGTGGCTCAGCCCCTTCACTCTGAGCCCCGGAGTTTCCATCTCCCTCCCATCCCTAGAACTTTACACAGACGCCTCCAACTCGGGCTGGGGGGCCCACTTGGAGAGCAGTCACGCCTCGGGGGTGTGGGACCCATTGACTGCCCGTCTCCACATCAACATCCTGGAACTGGAGGCAGTCAGGCTAGCCCTCCTCCACTTCCAGACACTGGTCTCGCACTGATTTGTTCTCCTTCTCACGGACAACACCTCGGTAGCCTGTTACATCAACAAGGGGGGGGGGGGGGGGGGGGGGGGGAGGGCGGCACGCTCCATCAGCCTCTCCCTCCGGACAGAGGCCCTCCTCCACTGGTGTCATCCTCCACACAGAATGAACCCTCAGCAGGCATACACTAACCTCGGTGTGGAAACATTGGTTCAGACCCATGATCAACCTGTTCGCCACCCGATTCGATCATCGTCTGCCAGTGTATGTGTCTCCCATCCCGGATCCTCAGGCGTACGCGATCGATGCCCTCTCCCTCCCCTGGTCCGGCCTCATAGCTTACGCCTTTCCCCCTTCCCGATCCTCCACAAGGTGATCAGGAAGGCGAGACTCGAGGGACCCAGGCTCATCCTCATAGCCCCATGGTGGCCCACTCAGTCCTGGTTTCCGGACCTCAAGTCCCTCACTCACGTTCCCCCTCTCCAGTTGAATGCCGGGTGGGACATGCTCAGGCAACCCCGCTCGGGTCGCCCCCACTCCAATCCCCAGACGCTTCGCCTCCACGCCTGGCTTCTGTGCCAGCCCGATTGCGAGCATCTAACTCCACCTCCCAAGCGGACAGGTCCCAGTCCGTCCTCAACATCCTCCGACGCCGGGGCCTCTCAGGACCTCCGAGACCTAGCCATGGCCTCTCGCAGAGCTAGCACTGAGTCCCTTTACGATTACAGATGGAGGAAATGGGTCTCATGGTGCAAAGAAAAGTAGGGTGGGCGTCACGTGACTGTCTTATTACTGCATTAGCCACACAAAATCTTCGTCCTGGCAGAGCTGACTAACTGCCGTGAAATACTATGATCTGACATGGTAAGTATACTAGCCAAACAGGGAGTATAATACAAACTCCCCATTTTTATTATTTGATAAACCTATGGATCAATTTAGAATCGGCATGATTTAATTGTCTCTTCTGTATTGTATTAAAATAAGCATTACTTTGAACTTCCGTTGTTTTTTTGTGTGTTTTGTCTTTCAGTTATCTCAGGATCTCATTTTGTGTCTTGCAGACCAAAGCAGTATAGTTTCTCAAATATGGAAGACCAAAGGAATGTGCCCCTCACCCCTCCCCGAATCCCTTCGACTATATGATGTAGACCAAAGAAGTGCGGCGTACCAAACAAAATAATTGCCCTGAAAGGAATTTTCTTACTAAAAGTAGTTTTTAGATATACTTACCTGTCCAAACAAGTGCCTTAATTCTACTTGGCACGAAACACACCTTTTCTAATGGGAGATTGTCTGAAATTTTGGTGAGAGAAGGGAGCTGAATATATAAATACATATAAATCTACTGTCAGTTCCATTTGGACTTTGGAGTTATCTCCTTCGATATACAAGTGGCTTTGGAGTTGTGAGCATCCTGTTTCCACACAGTGCAGGGGGTAGAAGGAATCCAATGTTTGGACAGGTCCGTGTACCTAAAAAGCACTTTTGGTAGTAAAATTTATGGATTACCTAAAAATGTTGTGTCTTGCAGAACATTGAAGTGTGGCTTCCCCAATGATGTGATTGCCTCATAATTTCATTCTGCCCTTGCAGAACAAAGTGGTGTAGTTTCCCACATCATGTGATTGCCTAAAAATCTTCTTTTTGTGGTCGCCAAACACTTTGTTTTTGTATTTTGTAGAGCAAGCAGTACGGCTTCCCAAATGATGAGAAGATAAACATGTGGGATCTGCGCTACTACATGTCTCTCCTAGAGGAGCGGAAGTACTCGGTGAACCACAACGTTCTGAAGGAATACTTCCCTATGAAAGTTGTGACAGAGGGTCTGCTGAACATCTACCAGGTACTGTGGTGTGTACAGGCCAGGGGCAGGTGATGCTAGAGAGTGTACACAGATGATCAGTGATGACAGTAGTTCACAGCATCAGACTTTCTTTTTTGTTTGTAACCCTTAGTATCCTTATTATACGGATTTCTGTTTCGGCAATTCCGCCCCCCCCCCCCCCCCCCCCCCCCTTCCCCTCCCTTTGCACTTCAAGGGATGCGTGGGCTGGTTCTCCGATCCATATTTTTTACTCTTCCGCCTCGACTCCATTGGACATTTGTAGCTGTTCAGTTGTTTTTTGTCTGGAATGGTTTAAACTATATAGTACTGTAAAGTATAAAATTCAGGGTTTGTATCAAAGGAGAACGCAGTAAACTGTCCTTAAATGTTAAGTTTTCGTCAGATTCCCCAGCAGGTTGTTGCCCCTGAACCCCGCCAGGGGCTTTCAGCGGCCCCTGGATGCCAGCCGCAACATTTTCAGTATCACAAATATTTCTCACTCCAACCCATGGATTTTGTAATGTATATGTTTTTTTCCTGTCAGAGAGTTCTTATTCCAGATGATTATGTTTGGATTCTGGACGAGAAATTTCCAGACAAGTGCTCTGTCTGCTGGACCATTTTATGCCTCTACTGTGTGGCACATGACTGAGGATATCCCTAGCCACTCAAGGGACTAATAATGAATGAATAAAAGTCTGTACCGAGAATTGAATTGATGCCCTTTTTTTTTTTTTGTAGGTCAAATCTTTTGCGTAAATTTTTCTCATTTTTTTCTTTTTTTGGGGGGGGGGGTAAAGAAAAGTTTTAGTGCATGTGTATACGAATGAGTGCAGTTAACATGATTCTTAGGAACAGAATAACCTGATGTATGTCAGGAAATTTTGCATTCCAGGCCAAAAGTTTCCTTTTTTTCCCATTAGTATTCCTTGGTTAGCACAAACATTTTAAACACAAACTTTTGCTCTTGATGAGTCAATTTCCTAGGTCAAGCAATCTAAATTGACCTTTAAAAAAAAAAAAAAATCATTGCGAAAAACTTAGCTTCTTTCCAGAGAATACCTTTGATCAGATGCCCTGATAAGAGACCTGTTTTGTCTTTTTTGATTGGTTCATTTTTTAAGAAAGACTGTTGTACTATGTTCTTTGATTGTTGTTGGTTCTGAAGACTATGCTCATAGCTTCTTCAAGAGCAGTGTATCAGCCACTCACACATGAAACAGATTTCTGTCTCAGTTGATACAAAATACCAGATAAAGAAAACTCCTTAAAATTTTGAAAGTTATCAGCGTTTTGGCCAATCAGACTCCATAACCACTGTTGTCATTACAAGCATTTGAAAGTCGAGCACTTTATGTAACATGAACTCTGGGTCATTCAGTCACCAAGTGATTGACGTGCAGAGTTTCTTTTACTCTGTTATTCAAAGGCTGTCTTTGAATTTCTGTCAGTGGAAGTAAAGATTTTCTTTAGTATCTAAGCAACCTGGCTTTTTGTCAATATGGGCATAGGTGTAAAAAGAAAAGGGTCAGGTGAGTGCATCATGCACTCATGTTGCCTTTTCAACTTTCTCACATTCATACACATCATTTGCTTTAACTCTGATACTTTCCATGAGATATTGCTTGGCTCAGTCATTGGCTAACTCTTCAAGGTACACTCCCAGACTTCCTCTACAAAGCTCAAAGCCTGCCTTCCCTTTTCCCCTCTCTTCCCCTCCCTCCCCCTTTCCAACCTCACTCTCCCTCCTTTCACATGTTCACACAGCTTTGCTTGGCTGTTCTGCCAGCTTAGGTGATGGATAGGTTCTAACTTCCTCCTGTTGGAGGGTCTGTAATAAGGCAGGTGATTTATGCATTTCAGTTCTTTCACAGCGCCTTCCTTTTACTCTCATCCACTGTCTTTCTTCATTTGTGGTCCATTCATATACCTTTGTTCTAGAAATATTTAGTGTTATACATTTCTGAAAGCATTATTTCAATGTTTCAGTTTAGTGAATTTTTCGATTTTTTTCCCAAACAACTTGTGAATAATGAATGGAGAAGTTAGATAAACAAACAAACAGACAAAAGAAAGAAAAGAGAAATTTTCTTTCATCAAGAGAGGTCATCAAGTGGGTCCATTACTGTTTTTGATGATTTCCCCCGCTTTATTAATAGTGTACCTATGGATGTTGCATAGTGGACGAAAGGATGTGGTGTATTATGTGGGATCATTGATTAAGGAATAGAAATGTACAAATGCCGTTGTTTTCTTGATTACTTTCTTGATCAAGTTCTTAACATTCAATCAGTGTTAACAACAATGATAACAACTTCAAAATGAACAAAAACAAAAGAGCACAGTTTTGCAGGATATGAATGATTAACATACATGTACACAAACAAAGGTCTTTTTTCTTCCATTTGTGATAATGGTCGTAATTTTGTGCTGTTTATTTTCTTTCATTCACCTTTCATTTTTGAAGAAATTTAGTAAAAAATTGAAAGACAGGGGGATGGGTATGCACACTGGTGCATTGCTAGTTAAATTGTTTTGAAAGTATCTTTTCTTCATACTTATCTGTCCAAACAAATGCCTTTTCTCCTGCTACATGGAACATCAGGAATCTACTCCATAAAATCATGTGGAGAACAGGGAGTGGTATGTGCTGAACCTACAGGAATACATGAGTGGTCTCCTTTGAGTGACACATAATCAACTCGCTTCACTCCAAACAAATCCGTTTTTTCCTTCTCCTCAGCGTGGACACATCTCTCTCCTAGTTCAAGCGCTTGAATAAGGATCAGCAGAAAAGACCCCTGAGTTGGCCTATATTTCCTTCGACAAGACAACGCCTTCCCGGTCAGAAAATTCGAGACAGCAGAGGACACAGAAGCTCTGGATTGTCTAGGGAGAATAGAGGTGGCTTGCAAGACTGCTTTTCCAAAGTAAAGTTCTTGCATCCACCTTTTCTCTTTTATGTGTTACATTTAAAAGTAAAAGAGTTAAACCTGCCACAAAACAAACAAAAAAATCCAAAGTGAATCTGTTGTTTTTTTTTCAAATTTTAGATCATGACAAAACCTGCCAAAGCCCGCTGAGACAAGCTTTTGGGGCCACCTGGAGGCTGTGGCTGTGTCTTTACAAGGTCACATATTTTGACTGTTTGCCACTTTAATCTGAATGTCATTAACCTGAGTGTTCTTGGCACACTCCTGGACTGACTCCAGTGGGGACCCCATCTCTTGATGCTATGATGTGTTTCAGGGGTGAATGACCCCTGCCTGGTAGGCAGCAGTCACTTTCATTTTCTTGTGAGGGCTGTTTGGATGGGTCTTCTCCCTTTCCTGACCCTGACTCCTTGTCTTTTCTCATAATTGACTCATGTCAGTTGATCCATGAGGGAGAGCAGGGATGAGCCTTTAACCACCGGCAGCCAAGTCTTGGGGCCTTTGGCTGTTTGACGCCAAACTCTGGGATGAATTGTAGTCAGCCTCACGCATTTCTTAATCGGGGCATTGCTCTGTTTTCTCAAGTGAGATTGCCCACATTTCCTTTTCGATATTCAGGCATTTGTTTGGACTGGTAAGTATGAAGCAAAGGAATTTTACTACTAAAAGTAGTTTTACGATATACTTACCTGGCTAAACACTACGACACTCTCTCCCGGCCCTGCTGTTGGAAAAGGGGCGAAAACTGAATTCTGGCTATAGGAGTGAGTTGAGTGTCTTAACTAGGGGAGAATACTTCTGTATTCCTGATGGTTAACGGAAGAGTCGGCTCGCTTGTGCCCATTTTAATTTTTGAGAGATTCCTGATGTAGAGCATGTTCCACGCCGAGTGGAGATAAGGAATTTGTTTGGATAGGGAAGTATGTCATAAGACTACTTTTAGTAGTACAATTCCTTTGTATTTTTGTTTCAGAACTCTTTAGGTTAGTTCGTGAAAAAATCTCTTTGTCTGTCTTTTGTAATCATCCGTCTATCTGTCTGTCCGCCTATGTATCTATCTATCTGTCTGTCAATCTCTTTGTCTGTCTTTTGTAATCATCCGTCTATCTGTCTGTCCGCCTATGTATCTATCTATCTGTCAATCTCTTTGTCTTTTGTAATCATCCGTCTGTCTGTCTGTCCGCCTATGTATCTATCTATCTGTCAATCTTTCTATCCGTCTGTCTATCTTTCTTTCTTTCTATCTATTTGTCTACCTATCTATCTATCTGTCTATCTATCTATCTATCAATCTATCTACATTGCCAGAAAAGTTTCAGGATCCTATTGCAGATCGTGATGAACTTCAGGATTTGTGGGATTGGGTGGGATTGGTGAAATGGTTACAATCCAAATTTCAGGATTGGTAGGATGGATGTGATGGTCATATTCAAATTTTAGGATTGGTTGGATGGCTTCAGTTCACTTTCAGGATCCAAGACCTTTGTTCATGTGCCCTCCAAAAGTGTGTTTCAAAAAAAAGTTTTTTTGTTTTTTTATGATTTAAAACCGTTTGATAGCAATAACCTAAGCAAACTAATTTCAGCCATGCCCTCTGTCTTACTGAGCTGCATGTGAAACTTCTCATTGGGTAAATCTGGCCCTAGCAGATCACCCACATATCCTCAGATGCGATAGGTAATCTCTTGAGGAATGTTCTGTCCTCAGCCTTCCACAAGACCTGTTTCCTCTGAACTCTTTCCATTGAAATGTTAGTTTAGAAGTATTTGTTCAACTCCTTTTCTCCCTCCAACATAATGGGAAAAGTCTGAGAACTGATTTATAATGGTGGCTGTGGAGATCTCCGAATGAGTGGATAATCTTTTTTTTTTTTTTTTTTTTTCAGTCAACCTGATTTCTAGAGCGTTTTCATGCAAAATACGGTTATAGCATCGGTTTCATCAAGTTAACTTTTGAAAAGCATAGTTTGAGGGGAAATTGCACTTAGGATTATTTTTCTGTTGAAAACTGAAGTGTATGAGTGTGTGTGTAATGTGTGTGTGTGTTTCTCTTGGGCTTTTGAAGGAACTACTTGGTCTGAAATTCACCGAAGCCAAAGATGCAGACGTGTGGCATGAAGATGTCAGAATGGTAAGCAGCATTTGTGTTGGACTTTGTGTCAGTCTGTGTGTATTTTAGTGTGTGTGTGTGTGTGTGTGTATGCGCATGAGCATTTGTGTGCTTTGTATGAAAGTATGAGAGCGATGCTGAGACAAGAAGGAGGTTTGGACAAAAAAATATGTGTGTAAATTCCACTATGTGCATCAAACATAACCATTACGAACATCATTAGTGTACGCATTTTATGGGGGTATGTCTGCACAAAACATGCTATAACACGTCTACACCACAACATACTGTACAACATTACTTGACACTCCTCCATTCACAATCACATTCAAATAGACATCATCACACCACATTGCACCAATCAGCTGCATATCAACACACAGCCTAACCACATCACCTCCTACCCTATGACGTCATCCCACTTGATGTCCTACTTTACTCCTTCATCCAGCGTTTTAGATCATGGAGAATAAGGGATATAATACCGTCTGGATCTAAAAATGATGCAAGGAAAGATAATCAAAAAGGTAAGTGCACAAGTTAAAAAGGTGAGCAAAAGTTACTGCACTTGTTCTTTATTTACTGTTTAAATCTCCCAGACTGACTTAGATTTGCTTGCAAGAGAGGACATAAGTGTCTATGACATTACAGAAGTAAAGCAATGAAATTGTCTGTGTGTTACAGTTCAGTGTGAAGGATGCAAAGGACAACAAGGTACTGGGCCACTTTTATTTGGACCTGTTCCCCAGGGAGGGAAAGTATGGACATGCCGCCTGCTTTGGTCTTCAGGTATCTTTCTTTTTTGTCTCTCGGGTTTGCAGGTATTTGTCCTTGTGTCTCTGGTCTTCAGGTATCTTTCTTTTTTGTCTCTTGGGTTTGCAGGTATTTGTCCTTGTGTCTCTTTGGTCTTCAGGTATCTTTTTTTTGTCTCTCGGGTTTGCAGGTATTTGTCCTTGTGTCTCTTTGGTCTTCAGGTATCTTTTTTTTTTTGTCTCTCGGGTTTGCAGGTATTTGTCCTTGTGTCTTTTTGGTCTTCAGGTATCTTTTTTTTTTGTCTCTCGGGTTTGCAGGTATTTGTCCTTGTGTCTCTTTGGTCTTCAGGTATCTTTCTTTTTTGTCTCTTGGGTTTGCAGGTATTTGTCCTTGTGTCTCTTTGGTCTTCAGGTATCTTTTTTTTGTCTCTTGGGTTTGCAGGTATTTGTCCTTGTGTCTCTTTGGTCTTCAGGTATCTTTTTTTTGTCTCTTGGGTTTGCAGGTATTTGTCCTTGTGTCTCTTTGGTCTTCAGGTATCTTTTTTTTTTTTGTCTCTTGGGTTTGCAGGTATTTGTCCTTGTGTCTCTTTGGTCTTCAGGTATCTTTTTCTTTTTGTCTCTTGGGTTTGCAGGTATTTGTCCTTGTGTCTCTTTGGTCTTCAGTATCTTTTTTTTTGTCTCTTGGGTTTGCAGGTAGTTGTCCTTGTGTCTGTTTGGTCTTCAGGTATCTTTTTTTTTGTCTCTCGAGTTTGCAGGTATTTTTCCTTGTGTCTGTTTGGTCTTCAGGTTGTTTTTTTGTCTCTCAGGTTTGCAGGTATTTGTCCTTGTGTCTCTTGGTCTTCAGGTATCTTTTTTTGTCTCTCAGGTTTGCAGGTATTTGTCCTTGTGTCTCTTTGGTCTTCAGCGGGGAGGATGGGGTCACCTTGCAGCCTGTCATCCTCAGTGAGAGGCTATCATCTCAGATGCCTGGGTCCTTCCAGTGGCAAAGGAGGGTCTGAAGATTCCCCTCCCCCTCCATGCCCCCAAACCTCGCCCTCCATCCCCACCCCTTGACATCATACCCGGTCTGGATCAAGATTCCTACAGACCCTTTCTAGGCTTCAGTTCTTATGTAGGAGGAAAATTCAGTATTTCTAAAGGGTGCAGTAATGGAGGTACCTCTTCGTTCCTTTCTTTCTGCGTATGCAGGCTGATACTCCTGCGGTCACTGCCTGTATAGACAGGCAGTGGAGTTTTGTGTGTATGACCGTTTTTATCCTGCCATTAAGGCAGCCATACTTCATTTTCGGGGAAGGTGCATGCTATGTGTAACATGTCATCCATACCAACGGCCAAACTGGCCTTCTCTTCCGATAGTTGGTGATGGCACGCACACACACATTGTACAAATGTGTAGATTATTTTGAGTGTATAGATAATTGTAAAAACATGTTTCACTGCCTTGACATATTTAGCACAATCTTTTCTGTTTATGTATGATGCCAATGTTTATGATCAGATCTTCAAATCTTTTGGTCTAAGTGAGACAGCAGGATAACCACAATTTACACACTTACTGTTTTGATTTTGTCTTGTTTTTCTTGGTATGTTCTACCCATGTTTTTGTTGGCATGTTCTACCCAACCAACTCGGCAACCGATGAGTTCTGATCTGTTTCAGCCGGGGTGTCTACTGGCAGATGGGTCCCGTCAGGTGGCCGTGGCAGCCATGGTGGCCAACTTCACCAAGCCCACTGCTGATCAGCCTTCCCTTCTCACTCATGATGAGGTCAGCGTGCATGTGTGTCTGCACGTTTGTGTGTATCCCTAATCCCAGACATTACAGTTGGTCTCTGTGCCTTCCCTTCTCACTCATGATGATATAGTTGGTCCCTGTGCCTTCCCTTCTTACTCATGATGAGGTCAGCGTGCGTGCGTGTCTGTACGTGTGTGTGTGACCCTAATCGCGGATATGATAGTTGGTCTCTGTTGACGAAGACATGGCCGACAAAGTTGATGTGAACACTATCGTGTAAGTAGGAGCTCAAGAGGTTTGAAGAAAAGTGGCTGTCTTACAGATTTTCATTGCATTCTTGATTGAAATTCAGCTATGCCACGGAAAGAGGAAAGAGGTGTGGATATGAGAAAGGAAGGAACTGATTTATCAGCACATTATGGGAGCGACGTATGATTCAACGGTCACTACTTCAGCAGTCTAATCTGATGCTGGACAGATGGTTAGTTCCCTTGCGCTCTCAAACTTTTTAAGAGTGAGGTTATTGCTATAGAAGGTATTTTTTCATGTGAAGCAGGATTAAGGCGTTTGTTTAGACAGGTAAATTTGAGGAAAAAGGAGACTATAGTTATGCATGATTTGCTTGATTGTGTTCTATAGGTGGAGACCTATTTCCATGAATTTGGCCATGTCATGCACCAAATCTGTGCTCAGGCCAAGTTTGCTATGTTCAGGTTCGTTTGTGTGTGTGTGTATGTGTGTGAGTGTGTATGTATGTGAGTGTGTATGTAGTGCATGTGTGTGTGTGTGTGTGGTGCATGTGTGTGTGTGGTGTGTGCGTGTGTGTGTGTGTAGTGCATGTGTGTGTGTGTGTGTAGTGTATGTGTGTGTGTGTGTAGTGCGTGCGTATGTGTATATTTATATATGTGTGTGTGTGTATCCATATTGTGCATGTATGTGTGTAAAACTTTCTTTTTTGCCAGACTGTATTCTGACAGCTAAATATCCCTTGTTGATAAGGCTAGTACTGCCTTCGTTAGTATTTTGCCTATGTGACCGTCTTCTCAGGGCAACTGTTAGTGCAGAGGTTCTGTAGCGAAGCGTCCCTCATGAAAAGGTCTCTGAACAACATGCTTGGGGCCCAAGTCAATATCATCAGCACCAGTCGTTCAGTCAACTCTTTGCTTCAGATTACAGAGCACAATGACAGATTATAGAGCACAATATGAAAAATGTTCGAATTTGATGAGAACTGATGTCCTCTGAACCACCACCTGAATCACCTCTGACAGACCAGTTGCCAGCATTCGGAAATTCAAACAACACTTTAAGAGCTTCCTAAAACATCTCTGACAGACCAACTGCCAGTGCTTGGAAATTCAAACAACACTTCAAGAGCTTCCTAAAACATCTCTGACAGACCAACTGCCAGTGCTTGGAAATTCAAAAAACACTTTAAGAGCTTCCGAAAACATCTCTGACAGACCAGTTGCCAGTGCTTGTAAATTCAAACAACACTTCAAGAGGCACATCAACGAAGCAGACAAATCATGACTGTGTGGTCCCAGTCTTCCCTGTTGAGGCTGAACACTGGGTCACAGCAGTTAGGGCTCCCAAATCCCACAAATAGATATATAACTCTGGATAGGAATCGAACCCACAACCCCCTAGTCCGCAAATATAGTAGCTGTGGCAGGGCAGCCGATACCTAATCTTACTTTGCTACTTTCCTTTTTATCTCATGATCGTTGTTGAGTATTATGATTTTCTTGACATTAGAAAAGGAATTTTACTACTAAAAACAGTGTTATGATATCCTTACCTGTCCAAACCAGTGCCTTATTTCCACTTGGCGAAGAACTTTGCCTTGCTTCATGATTTTTATTAAAATTAAAAATGCAGAGCAGGGAGTTTACTTTGCCCAACCTCGGATCAGCTGGAGTGACATCCTTTGTAACTCACAACATTGCAAGTCTACTGAGCTCATTTTCGCCCCTTTTCCACCAAGTGGAGAGAGGGGAGGGAATAATAGTGTTTGGACAGGCAAGTATGTTATCATACTCCTTTTCTTCAAACTTACATGTCCAAACCAATGCCTGAACTCAGTCGGAAGACTTGCAGTGGTGTGAGTTCACCAAGGGCAATCACTCAAGCTGACCTGAGGTAGGGTAGAGTTAGCTCTCTATTTTTAATTCTGATGGGAATCCTGATGTAAAGCAAAGTTCCTCGTCAAGTAGAGATAAGGAGATATGTTTGGACAGGTAAATATGAAAAAAAAGTCTGTGTTTGATAATGGACATATGTTTGCAACAAAGGAGCATGAAATGAAACTAAGTGAGTATTAGTGAAAGTTTTTTTTTTGATTCATGATTTTAATTTTTTTTTCACTTCACCTGGCATACAAACAAACCAGCTTAGATCACAAATGGATTGGGCAAAATATTGAACATATGTAGATTGTCAGAATTATATCGAGTTTCACACATTTTCTGGTTTTTTTTTCTTGCATGATTTTCGGCACATCAGTGGCACCAATGTGGAACGCGACTTTGTGGAGGCCCCCTCTCAGATGTTGGAGAACTGGGTGTGGGAGAAAGAGCCACTGTCTCGTATGTCTAAACACTACAAGACTGACGAGCCAATCCCAGATGAACTGCTAAACAACCTTATACGCAGTCGCACTGCCAACGCCGGTGTCTTCAACCTGAGGCAGATCACTCTGGGCACATTTGATCAGACCATCCACACGCAAGCACAGGTTTGGAGCGTGGTTGCCTGCTGTCCATTTTGTTTGTTTGAGTGTCTGTTCGCAGTCAGCTGACCTTGAATATGAGGGATGTTGAGCAAGATGCTCATTTGGTAAATGTATGCGAGTTAAATCCATGTCTCTGTCATTCTATTTCAGTACTATCATTGTCTTTGTGGAGATACTTTTGTTTCCGTCTTTGTTGAAATGCACATAAATTATGTAAATAATAAATATTTGTGTTGCATCTTATTGAGGTAATCTACTAAAACTATCAATAATCTGCATCATTTTAGCTATTTTTAGCCATGCTAAGCACTGATGATGTTTATGCACCAATCAGCCACTATCCTTATGTTAAAACATGAGCGTGTTATACAGCAAACTTAAGGAAAATCAAGACTCTGAAATGATCTGGAAACTTTCCAGTAATAACAGCAGAAAATAGAAAGTCAGGTTCAGAGCCACACAGTTGTTTTGAAGTAGGTTTGTCATCCTGAAACTGAGAATGTAGCTGTACATGGGTAGTGAAAAGTGAGCTTAATTTATAGTTTATGAGGAGGAAATGTATGAAACCTTGTAAGTCACACCAAAATGTTGCTGCAGATTATAGGATGGTCAGATACAGAGGAATGTTTAAGGACTCGGCCACATGGGGAATGAAGTTGTGGGTTTTAGCAGATTCAAAGAATGAACATACCTGTAATCAAGATCTTTGCTTTGGAATCGAACTAAAAGTCATAAGATTTGATTCAGCTTATGATATTATGTATCACAGTAATCTTGCCAGTTAAGGATGATATTGCATAAGATTTGATTCAGCTTATGATATTATGTATCACAGTAATCTTGCCAGTTAAGGATGATATTTATACTGGAGTTAACTAACTAGAAGTTTTGAGAAAGATATTTTTTGCTGCTGTTGTATCGTTTCTAATCGAAAAATAAGTTCCAACACAAATTAGAGATAAAAGAGCATTTGTAAAAGGACCTAAAGGGTAGATTGTGAACTGCAGTCAAAAATTCTACTGCAAAAACTTCAGATAAGAAAGAAATATATTTCCATGCAATTTAGTGAACAACGCTGAATCAAGCATTTAGAGATACGAAAACAACATAGTGGGCTGATTGGGCCATTTTGTTTATTGTCTTTAAGATGTTGTACAGGGCCATTTTGTTTATTGTGTTTGAGAGGTTGTTATGATTAGTAAGACGCTAACTGGAGTGTGAAGTCACCTCTACTGGCACTTCTGGTTAGAGTCTGCAACAGTAAAAGCCTATAAAGGAACTCAAGACTAGTAGCAAGAGAGTATCAGCCCTGAAAAACAGAAGATAAGACTGTAAACAAACAGATAAGTAGAACCATTACTTTGCTTTGTTACTGGGGGAACCATAAGGTTTCCAGGTATGGTTTGTGTGGGGTCATGGCTCCCTGTGTGGCCATCCCACAAGGCACAGTGTGGGATTGATGGCCTAGAGGCAAAGAAGTCCTGGGTGACAACAGGACTGGCGACAACATATCTTTGCTGCTGAATGTGACTGATGATAAGGAGCATGAAGAGTTCTGATTGGCCAAGCATCCATAAGCATATGCCTATGACTGATAGCCTGAAATTGGGGGACGAAGAACATGATGACATTAAATGTTTCTGAAAGTGACTGGACAGAAAGTAAAGTCCCAGGTCTGTTATTGAAGGCAGATACAGCCAAAGTGATGTCCGAGGTCTCGGAGAGGGTGATGGGAATCAAGTCGACCCCAGGGACCAACATGTCTGCCGCCTTCGGACACATGGCTGGGGGCTATGATGCCCAGTACTATGGGTACTTGGTGAGTGCCAGTGTTTTGCTGTGTTATGCTGTGCTGACTGAATTGAACTGGATAAGAGTAAGTCATGGCTAATTGTACTTTGATATGTGCAGCGTATACTTTTTCTGTTACTTTTCTGAGACTGTGAATAATCAGACACCTTAAATCGCAGCGATGTTTTCTTGTATGGTTCTTTGATTTTATGCATGCTGTGTTTGGATGTTAGCTTTTAAGATTATGGTTTCTCTAAGTCTTAAGCTAATGGCCTCTCATAATCATCAGAGAAATGGTGTTCTCAGTTAACACAGAATATTGGGAAAAGAACATTCTTTTAGATCTTGAAAACGGTTAACGCTGAAGCTTTATAGCTCATACGTTAAATCAGTTGTACTCTAAAACTGCGTTATGGCTACAAGTTGATCAGAAGTTAGATTATTATAGTAGTAACAATAATAATGATAATGATGATAATAATAGTTATAATAATAATGATAATAAAATGTTAAAAGTTATAATAATAACCACCACCTTAATGATAATAATGCGACTGCTGCTGATTGTGGTGAAAATCAAACTAACTAGTGATGAATATAATACTAACTGGATCAAAAATGGTAATGCTAATGATAACTATAGTAATGTCAGTCATAATAACAATGATAGTAATGACAAAATGATAGTAGTACTAATAATAACAAAAATGGTAATAACAATAATGATAATAGTACAGAAAAAAAGCATGTAAATAATGATAGAGATCATATCACTTAAGAATTGTAATAAGATTGACAAAAAAAAAAAAGGGGGGGGGGGGTAATGAGGGAGCCCTGGGGGGCTACAGCTGTGGAAAATGACACTTGCACACAGTTCAGCCAATCAGTGGACGAACAGATGCACTACCACTCTTTCCTCACCTCCCCCTACCCCACACGACAGCATGTGGACCACATGACACGCGCAGCCATGCAGTCCATCTGCTCCACCCCCACCTCACACAAACGTGCATGCCTATGGATTGTGCACAAGACCGCAACTGCATCAAAAGCCCATGGTTACCAAACTGAGGTCCCTATCAGTCTGATGTACCATAATGCGTGTTTCTTTCATGGCATACCACAACACGTCACTCGTTAATCACAGGTAAATAAACAGATGAATCGGTATCAAACTCATGCTGGGCATTTCCAGTGGCAGACAGAAGTGAAAAATCACACGTCAATAGAGATAACAGACTTTGGATCTCTCTGGACCTCCTGTTTTATTCATTGTGTTAGGTATGTGCTCTGGTAAATGCGCACTAATGAAGTGATGCAAGTAAGTTAAGTGGAATGTCTGGAAATGTGAGTGTGTAGATGTCACTGTGCATGTGTTTATATATGTGTGTGTGTTGGTCATGTGTAGGAGAGCAAGCGTGAGTGAGCTTTTGTGTGTGTGTGTGTGTGTGTGTTTGCACACATGCGCGCAAATGTTTGTGGGTGCTTATCAATGTGTACACACAGTGTATGTGTGTGTGAACGTTGAACTGCATTTACTTATTGATTGATCTATTGAGTGAGTGATCTAGTCATTGGTGGATGTGTAGAGTTTGATGACTGATGAAAAGAGAATTATTTTAGTGACTGGCGTTAAGTTTGCTGCAAACAAATGTGAAAGATTTAAGATTTGAAGGTAATGTGCACATTTTAACTTTTGTTTATCTTGTTACAAATTGATAGATGGGCTAGGCGAGTGCAAACCATGCTCATTTTAGACCATCAGTTTTTTTTTCACATTCTGTCATCATTGATTTACACGTTACAAACTTCTAGAGACTTCATTTGCTTAGCACGATCATACTGTAACAAATTTCTCTTATCCTTTGAATATAGTTTGAAGGGGACTCCATTGTATCTAGCACTCTTACACTGTAGTGTGTTGAGTGTGGTTAAGACATGGAGATGAACCACTCTGAAACTGATTGTGGTGTGTGTAGTGTTAAACTTGTTGATGAACATCTCTGAAATGTATTGTGTTGCTAGTCGTGCGAAATATGGGAATGAACCACATGAAAATGTACTGTGTTATGTGTGGTGTTAAACTTGCAGATGGACCATTCTGTAATGTGTTATGTGTAGTGTGAAATATGAGAATGAACCACATGAAAATGTGTTGTGTTTTGTGTAGTGTTAAACATGGCAGTGAACCATACTGACATGTGTTGTGTGTGGTGTTAAACATAGCAGTTGACCATGCTGAAGTGTGTTGTGTGTAGTGTTAAACATGGCAGTTGACCATGCTGAGGTGTGTTGTGTATGGTGTGAACCTTGGGGAAGACACACTCTGAAGTGTGTTGTGCATGGTGTTAACATGGATATGACCCACACTGAAATGTGTTGTGAATCGTGCTAACATGGAGATTACCCACACTGAAGTGTTTTGAGGCGTGTGTGGTGTTAACATGGAGATGACTTGACTTGACTTAATCCTCTTCGCTCCAACGGGAGCATAGGGCCTTCACTGCAGATTTCCAGCGTGTGCGGTCTTGGGCTGCCCGCTTTGCCTCACCCTAGGACAGCTTGATGGTAATCAGCTCGCTGTCCAGCGTCCCACGCCAAGTTGTCACTGGGCGGCCTCACTTTCTCTTTCCTTGAGGGTTCCAATCCAGTGCCTGCCGTGTGGTGTTGTCCGGGCCTCGGTGTAGGATGTGTCCGATCCACTTCCACTTTCGGATTCTGAGGGTGTCTCCGATTGGTCTCTGATTTGTCCGGCGCCATAGCTCCTCATTTGCAATTCTGTCAGGCCACCAGATGCGGAGGATCCGCCGCAGGCATGTGTTGATGAAGACCTGCAACTTGTGCTCCAGCCCTTTGGTGAGTCTCCAGGTCTCCGAGCCATACAGCAGCACAGGTCTCATGTTGGTGTTGAAAAGCATGGAGATGACCCACACTGAAGTGTTTTGTGTTGTGTATGGTGTTAACATGGAGATGACCCACACTGAAGTGTTTTGAGGTGTATGTGGTGTTAAGATGGAGATGACCCACACTGAAGTGTTTTGAGTTGTGTATGGTGCTAACATGGAGATGACCCACACTGAAGTGTTTTGAGGTGTATGTGGTGTTAACATGGAGATGACCCACACTGAAGTGTTTTGAGGTGTATGTGGTGTTAACATGGAGATCTTCTTCTTCTTCCTCGTTCGCCATCCCGTTAGATGAGCAGCCCGGTGTCCTCGATGAAGGCTGCCGTCCGTCGCAGCTCCTCCAGGGTGCCATACAGCTTGGCTTCCACTGCTGTCGGTGTTGGCCAGTACTTTCTCCTGGATGCTGCATACGTCGTACAGACTTGAAGGATGTGGTCAGTTGTCATTGGTCCCTCACTACAAGGGCACTCTCCACTCTGTCCAATGCCAAATTTTGTGTGCATGTGGTGGAGCAGGCGATTGTGTCCAGTCCTCAGGCGGAAGATCTTGACCTGTTCCCGTCGTCCCAGCAAATGGTATGTGTCTTCTGGGTTGTATTTGGGATGCAGGAGGCGCCATTTTATTCCTTGTTGTGCCTTGATGATTGTCTTAATTTCATCGTATGACACCAGGTTGTTGGCCTGCTCCTTCTGTGCACCATCTTTTGCCAGAATGTCCGCTTTTTCGTTGCCTCTGATGCCACAGTGTGCTGGTACCCATTGTATCACCACTTTCTCCACTCTGGCACTCAGGGCAACAAGGGCTGAAGTGATATGGTTCTGTTCTTTGCAGCGGGAGTTCTTGAGGGCTTGGAGCACGGAGAGAGCGTCAGAGAAGACCACCACCTGCCCTGTTGTTCTTTTGGAGTTCTGCAAGACTGTTGTGGCTGCCTCACAGAGGGCTTCTCGCTCAGCTCGGAAGTTGGTGGAGTATTTTCCTGTTGGAATTGCAATTTCTTCATCTCCGTCTTTGTATCGAAGGAAGATTCCAGCTCCACCATCCCTCGTTGCCTCTGTGGCGGAGCCATCTGTGAAGACATGGGTCCAGTCTTCCTGGGGATATTGGTTGCAGATGTACTCCATGGCCAGGGCCTTCCTTTGGGTGTCTGACTGTATTCCTCTCTTCTCCACTCCGGGAATGCTGGTGACGACTGTTGGGAACACCTGCCTCTTCCAAGATGGGTGGGTGACATTTGCCGGGATAGGCTTTGCTTCGTGTTCCATCAAGACTGGGCTTTGTCTTTCAAGGCGTCTTGACTGGCAGATGAAGCTGCCTCTTTTCAACCGGCTCTTGGTGGGTCTGCTCATTCTGTTGTTCATTGGATGGTTTTCAAGGCGTTTGAATTTTGCTGCTTGGATGAGGATCTTTGTGTCCCTTCTGTCCTCTAATGACTGTAGCCCAGTGGTCTCTTCCATCTTCAGGATTGGGGTGGATCTCATGGCGCCAATTATAACACGCTGAGCTTGGTTCTGTATCTTATTGAGGTGGTTGAGGTTAGACTTTGCAGCTGATGCCCATGCTGACGTCCCGTACTCAACTACAGGTCGGACTCTCCCTGTATAGAGTCTCTTCAGGATACGTTCGTCAGCCCCCCAGTTCGTCCCCGCAAGTTTCCTCATGATCGCCAGTCTCAACTTGGCCTTGCTACAGCATCTGGTGATCTGCTGTTTCCAAGTGAGCCTGCGATCAAAGGTCACTCCCAGGTAGGTAGGTGTGGGTTCCTCTGCAAGCCTTTGGTTGTTCAGTGTCAGCTTCGCCTCTTGCTTCTTGCTGGATAGGCTGAAGACTGTGTAGGTTGTTTTGCTTGAGTTGACAGAGACAAGCCATTCCTTGGTCCAGTCGCTGATCTTGTTGAGCGCAGTCTGGAGGCGTACCTGTGCTGTGGTGGTGTACTCTTCAGAGCACCAAAGCACCAGGTCATCTGCGTAGATCGCTCCTCTGACCCCTTTTGGCAGTTCTCTGACGATGTCATCTATGAAGATGAGGAACAACGTTGGCGAAAGGACTCCTCCTTGTGGTACTCCCTGTCTCAGCACCTTCTTCTTGCTTTTCTGGCCCTGAATCTTGACTCGGGCTTGGCGATTGTGTAGGTACTGGCTGATCCAGGTGTACATCCCCCCAGACACACCACATCGCCGTAGTTTGAGCCTAAGTCCGTCCTTCCAGACTTTGTCGAACGCCTTCTCCATGTCAATCCAGACAGCAAGCGTGTTCTTCTTTTCTTGGAAAGCGTCCTCAATGCTTTGCGTGATGAATGTGATCTGGTCTTCTGTTGATCTGTGTTGGCGGAAGCCTGCCTGTTCAGGGCTCAGCAGCTGATGCTCCTCAAGGTGCCAGACAAGCCTTGTGTTGACAAGTCTCTCCATCAGCTTCCCTAAGCAGCTTGTAAGGCTGATGGGTCTGTAGCTGTCAGCCTTCGACTTGTCCTTTCCCTTTTTGTGAATGGGGATCATGTCTGCTTCCCTCCAACACTGTGGTACTGATCCTGTCTTCCAGCTGGAGTTAAAGATTTTTAGAAGGACTGCCTTGCTCTTCATCCCAAGATGCAGAATCATTTCATTTGTGATTCCGTCTGGTCCAGGTGACTTCTTCAGGTTGAGGCTCTGCAACGCTTCCTCCAGCTCTTTCTCTGTGAAAGCTGTGGTCATGACTTCCTCTTGGGGCTCTTCCTCATGAAGTTCACCTTGGGCCCTGTGCACTGCAGCTCTATGTTCAGGAGGGACTTCCAGATTGCTGATGTTTTCATAGACGTCTATGAAGTGGTCTGCTGCTTTCTTTCCAGAGAGGTAATTTCCATTCTCTTGTATTGTTATAGTGGTGTGACTTGTTGTTTCATTACAGAGGGTTCTAGCCAGTTTCCACAGCTTGCTGCCATCCCTGTCGAGATTTAGGCTTTCAGTTTTCTCTTGCCAGCTTTTTCTTGCAGCTTGTGCGCAGGACAGCTTGTATCTGGCAGTTACTTCCTTCAGCGCTATGTTATTCTCCAGTGATGGCTGCTTTTCTGCTCTGTCCCTGGCTTCCGTAACAGCATCTTCCAGATTCTGGAGTTCCTCCGTCCAGTAGGGCTTGTAATCTTTACGTGCTCCTCTTGGGATGGATTCTGTAGCAGCTTTCAAGACGGCCTTTGTGAAGTCTCGAACCATCTTGTTTGAGTCCTTCTGCCTGATGTTGATTGGCTTTGTGTGTGTATCAGTGAGGGTCTCGAAGAGAGTCCAGTCCGCCTTTCTGTAATTCCAGCGGGGAAAACACTTTGCTTGTGGACACTGTAAGTTGAGGTTGATAGAGAGTTTGACGGGCTTGTGGTCACTTCCTCCAAGCTGGTTGAGGACTGTTCTTGTGGTCCTGACGAACAGGTCGTTGGTGGCGAACGCTAGATCTGGTGTTGATGTGGTCATCCAGCGTCTAGAGTAAAAGGTGGGTTCATCATCTTCTTGATTGATGAGATGAAGATGTGTGTCAATCTCCCAATCCTCAACTTCTTCGCCTCTCTTGTCCGTCTCCTCATAGCCCCATCTCTCTGAGTGACTGTTAAAATCACCCACCACCACGCAGTTGTTGTCTGGGATGTTCATGTATGTGAGGGAAAGATCACGATCTTGAGGGCAATAGACATTGTAGATCCTGATGTTGCGTTCCTTAAGGACTATATCAATACCTTGGATCTCTGCCTGTTGATTGGTGTTGATCTTGAGTTCTTGGCGGATGGAATTCCGCACCAAGATAAGCACCCCTCCTTTGTTTCTTTCCTCACGGTCCAACCTGATGGTCTCGTAACCCCTCACTTGAAAGCGATGGTTTACGGTCAAATGTGTCTCTTGGACACATGCGATATCAATATTTTCTTGATGCATCCTTTCTGCCAAGCCAAGTTTCTTTTTTTGCACCCTTCTGCATTCCACTGGAGAATGTTGAGCATTCTGGGTGGTACCGTTTGCTTGGCATTAGCAGGAGGATGAGGTCTCCTTCTTCGTCGCATTGACATGCAGAATTTCTTTGTCTGACCACCGACCGCTTGGGGTGGGCCCCTTTGAGGCATAGGGCCCGGCTCCCGACCTCCCCGGCGGGTCTCCGAAGGTCGAGCGCCACATCGAAATTCTGTGGACTGCATCATCATGGAGGCGTATATGCGTGGTATCGTGGTTTAAGCTGCGCCAGTGGCCCGATACCTCCGTCTTCAGCTGGAGTTTTCTTTCGGGGTGCCTCACCCTTAGCTCATGGCCCGTGCGTCCTGCCCTGTGAGCACAGGGGGGATTGTTTCTCCGGGGATCCCACCCCGTGGCTAGAGGTTATACCGCGCCTCTTGACCGCATGATGAGCCCGTCATAGGACACATGGGGTATTTCAGTGAGGACAACAGTGCCACCTGTTGACCCACCCCGTCCTGATAGGAACATCGCCAGTTGGTCCGGGACTGCTTATTCTGCCAGGCAAGGCTGACTTATATCGCAGCTAACCCCCATATCTGAGGGCCATTCCCCTATCCGCCACCCGGGGACCCGCCGAGTTGGGGATGGTCACCCCACTACTGAATTGGAAGCAGCCTGGTCCCGGTAACATGGAGATGACCCACACTGAAGTGTTTTGAGGTGTATGTGGTGTTAACATGGAGATGACCCACACTGAAGTGTTTTGAGGTGTATGTGGTGTTAACAGGAGATGACCCACACCGAAGTGTTTTGAGGTGTATGTGGTGTTAAGATGGAGATGACCCACACTGAAGTGTTTTGAGTTGTGTATGGTGTTAACATGGAGATGACCCACACTGAAGTGTTTTGAGGTGTATGTGGTGTTAAGATGGAGATGACCCACACTGAAGTGTTTTGAGGTGTATGTGGTGTTAAGATGGAGATGACCCACACTGAAGTGCTCTGTGTTGTGTATGGTGTTAACCTTGGAGATGACTGTCACTGAAGTGTGTTGTGTATGGTGTTAACATGGAGATGACCCACACTGTTAACACCATACACACCACAAAACACTTCAGTGTGGGCATCTCCATGGTGTTAACACGGAGATGACTCACACTGAAGTGTGTTGTGTTGTGTATGGTGTTAACCATGGAGATGACCATGACCTATACTGAAGTGTGGTGTGTTGTGTATGGCGTTTACCATGGAGATGACCCACACTGAAGTGTGGTGTGGTGTGTGTGATGTAAACTGTGAAGATGACCCACACTGAAGTGTGGTGTGGTGTATGTGATGTAAACTATGTACATGACCCCACTGAAGTGTTTTGTCTTGGTGTTCACCGTGGAGGTGACACACACTAAGTTTGCTGTGGTGTCTGTGGCAGTGGAGCGAAGTGTTCTGCATGGACATGTTCTACTCCCGGTTCAAGGAGGAAGGCGTCATGAGTCATAAAGTGGGAGCCGACTACCGCCGATGCATTCTCATGCCTGGGGGCTCTCTGGTAAGAGGCTTTTGGAAAAGGGTGTGTGTGTATGAGAGAGAGAGAGAGAGTGTGTGTGTGTCTGTCTGCGTGTGTGTGTGTAGATGTACATGGGTTTTTTTACTCTGTGTGTGTTGTGTGTGCGTGGGTTCATGTAAGTGCACTTTCAAATGTGTACATCTGAATGTATATTTCTGCTGAGTGTGTCTGTATGTGTATGTGTGTGTGGGTATACATGTGCAAGAGTGTATGTGTATGCGATAGTTTTCTCAAGTCTGCATTGAAACACAGTTTTCCAATAAATGGTACTAATGTTCATTTTGGCATCATATACTTTACCATGTCAGACCATAGCATTCAACGGCAGTTAGTTAGCTCTGAAAGGCTGAATTTTTTGTGGCTAATGCAGTAATAAGACTATCACATGACGCCCACCCTACTTCCGCCAAGGAAGAAGCCGTTGTCAACTTCCTGTTCCTCATTCAGCTTCGGCCTTCCACCTGACAAGGACAGGTTTTCTTGCTCTGCCTCGCAAGACCTTCGGGACTTACCTACGGTCTCTCGCAGAGCCAGCACCTAGTCTCTCTATGATTACTGTTGGGGGAGATGGGTCTCCTGGTGCTCAGATAACTCTGTTCCCCACGATCGTCCTTCCAATATCCAGTTAGGCAACTTGCTATCCCACCTACCCTCTCCCTAAAGCTCTCTGCTAGCTCCATTTGGGGCTACAGGTCAGCTATCTGTACCACTATTCGCCAAATCGGCGGCCCCCCTTTTAGAATAACTCCCTTCTCGGAGAGATTCTAAGGGGGTAGCTCTACGTGAGTCACAGTCCCCTAGGCGGGTAACCCTTTGGGACCTCATCATTCTCCTTGATGCTCTCAGAAAACCCCTTAGTGGGGACCCCAAAGACATTGCCTTCCACAGGGACAGTCTCTCTCAAGTTCCTTCCCGTATTCTTAGCCAAGAATCAGGAACCAGGCACAGCCTCTCCCTCCCTTGTCATCCGCTCACTCGCGGCTATCTTGGGAAAAGGGAAAGCGGGGGGACATGGACATGTGCCTTCTAGGTGTCTGAGATACCACTGGGAACGCTTGTGCCCCAGGCGCTCCTCCCAGAGGCGTCTCCTCATTCCATCACCCCCAAGCATCATAAAAACTTCTCTCTGGCACTATCTCTAGGTGGCTTTCCTAGACGGTCAGATCTGCTTACGCCCAGGTATATAAAGATCTCCCCGTCGTATCTCCTCGGGCCCATGAGGTCAGAGCGCTGGCCACTTCCGCAGCATTCCGGTGCTCTGTCCCCTTGCGCCACCTCCTGGAAGCAGCCTACTGGCGTTCGGAAATTCCCTTCATAAACTTTAAGGGATATCCGCATGCCCAGGGCCGATGGTTCTAAGGGATTTCTTTTGTTGCGGCTAACGCAGCCATATCTATTCTGCCTTCTAACCCCAAGAACCATTAGGGCACTCGGCCCTCCTCCAATTCCTTTAAATTCTGAGTTGGGGAGTTTGTATTATACTCCCGGTTTGGCTAGTATACTTACCATGTCAGACTCGAATGCTTGCCCTACCTTCCCCTCTAGCGCTATGGTTCTCGGGGTTACCTTGCGCATATGCCTCGCTGAATGAGGAACAGGAAGTTGACACCGGCTTCTTCCTTGGCGGGAGTAGGGTGGGCGTCACGTGATAGTCTTATTACTGCATTAGCCACAAAAAAATTTGGCCTTTCAGAGCTAACTGCCGTTGAATGCTACAGTCTACATGGTAAGTATACTAGCCAAACAGGGAGTATAATACAAACACCCCATTTTGTTTTTTCGTTGCATTTACTTTTAAGTTGTTTTATGTCCAGGCAATTACAATGCAAGGCGTGTAGTAAGATGTGTGAATTTACCATTCCGTGTAGTAAGATGTGTGAATTTACCATTTCTTTTGAAAGCTTGCACTGAGACTGGTTGGCTGTGTCTGCCACAGGATGGAGATGTGATGCTGAAGAACTTTTTGGGTCGGGAGCCCAAGCCAGACGCATTCCTGCTCAGCAAGGGCCTGGACCTAGAGACTGCGACCACTGAGAAGGGCAAGAAAGCTGAGCAAGAAGAGCAGAAGAGCAAGAAGTAGCCAGGATCAGAGTCCGGTGCCGTGGAGGATGGTATGTCTTCAGAGCGAATGCTACTCCTGATAGTCATGCTGTTAACATCCCCAAAGTCTGCTGCCTCGGCTAGGGTCTGATGATTTGTGCATATATGTGTTTTTAGAAAATATCTGAATTAATCAGGAAATACTTTATATCTTTTGGCTTTGCAAAGACTGTTTACGGATGTTTACTTTTTAAAGGACGAAATGTCACAAGAATTGAAATAGATGTGTTCGTGTGATGTTTAAATGGTTATGCTGTTATTGTTCCAAGTGTGTATACCATTAAGTCAACTTTTTGGCAACATATAATGTGCCATGTTAGACCCTGTGAAAGTGATGATCAGTTTGTGAGCTGTGTTTTGCCAAATTTCAGTGGCAAATGCATCACAAGGATTCCCCACAGATGTCTTATATTTTTGAGCAAAGTGTGGAGTATATTCACTTCCCTGATTTTATGGCAGAGCTCAGATCAAAGTCTTGCTGTAGGATTTTGCTCTGTCTGACCTTTACTTTTTGGTTGTTGCAACGCTTAGTATTTTGTTGTTACAATGCTTACTTTTTCCCCCACCGTTTTGTGGCTGCACTATCCTGTCTTAAGCAGTATTATTTGGTCGGTGTTCATGTACTCAAACCTCTCCTCAATTTGACTGCCTTTTTCCCACAAACATGTTCTTGCCCCCTGCGCAGTTATATACCTTGCTAAGTCAGTTAACCACCTCAGTCTAAGGAGGACACAAAAACTTACGAGAACAAAGAGATTTTTTCACCAGGGACTCTCATTCTTCTCCTAGGTTGATAAAACTGACAAATCCTAACTGGAAACTTAATATTCTCAGTTAGAAAGTGAGAGAAATGGACAAAGAGAGTAAGGAGGGAGTCAAGGAAGGGAGGGGTGGACACATGATCCAACCTGTTAATACACGAATGCCACAGCCAGGACATTCCTCTCAGTTCAGACACATGCGAGGTCAGTGCCGTCTCCTGAGACTGCCCCAGAGAGGGAGCCACCACCTCCTTTGTGGTGTCCCCGCATTTTGTGCCATTCCACCTTCTTTGGGAGGCAGTCTTCAGACTATCAAAAAACCCCCCGTTTTTTTGTACTCTACTCTTGCAGGACTTTTAACTGGTTATGGTTTTTGGTTCCTAGGGCATTTCTGCTTCATGGCTAACACATCCCTTTATGACTTGTAGACCGCCCCATGTGAATCATCAAGTCGAATTGGCCTCCTGTTGGTTTAAAGTTGGCCAGACTTTGAAACGGTACAGTGTGTGATGCTGGAATGTGAATTTTTTTTGTTATACTGCCTGTACTGCTAAGTAGGAATACCACGTCAAACTCAAGACTCTTGCTCTGCCCACCATGCTTGTTGCTGGTTTATGCATGGGTTTGCCTTTGTCATCCATAGAATGGAGGCAAGAAAATATGATTTCCAGGCTTTAGTAAGAACTTCACTCAGACCGTCATCGTCACTGTCCACTGCCCCGGGCCGGGGTCAGGGCCGCCTGCCACCACCACAGCCTGCTGCTGCCACCTGGCTGCTGCCTGCCCGCGGCGGTGGCACCACTTACTTCACTGCCCATCGGCCTTGGCCCTGCGCGCAGAAGCGGCGGTGATGCCTACATCAGAGCCACAACCGTGTATCTCTGAACTGATATTTGTATAAAGATATATGGTTGTGGCTCTGATGTATTTTGGGGTGTTCATGTAATGTATTTGCCACACGGAATTTAGCCAAACAGGGGTAACAAATCAGTCATGGTTTGCTAAGAGTTTGTGACACAGTACATATTTGTAAGGGAGGATGATTTAAAAAGAAATCTGATTTCTGATGTATTTTTAAAGTCCCAGATCAAGTTTACTGTGCAAGTCACTTGACTGATTGAGCATAGGGGAAAATCTAGATTGGCTATGATTTTCATATGTTTACTTGTCCAGGTGTTGTGCAGGGCTTTTAAAGCTGTTAGCCGTGACTGCAGTGAAAGGAGTCTGAATATTAGGGCGATTCACTGGTTGTCGCTTGAATTGTGTTTGGGTGAGAGTTGTTTAAAATTCCTTAATCATTTTGGTGATGGATATCGATTGTTAAGAATTTAGACATAAACATAATGCTTCTGTTTCCTTTACTTCTCATTATTACCATTTTTCTTAGATTACATCTAGAATCTGCTTTTTCCTTGTCTGCATGCATGATTCTTGTTTCACTTATCTAGTGCAAATGTATGTGAAGCATGTCATTTGTGATTCCGTTTTATTCACTGGCGTGGCAGTACATCTAAAATGCCATACTGCTGCCAGACTTGGTTGTTGCAATGTTGGCATTACAGGCAGTCTGAATAGTGTCTGCATGTGAATCAGATTGATGCCAATTTCAGTCAGAAGCAATAAAGGATATCCTTGTTTCTTTCATAAATCATACTGAAAAATTAGTCTTGCATGCATGTACACACACTCAACCATTCCTGCACACATACATATATATATCAATGACATGCATGCACAGACACTCACACAGACCTATAAAAAGTTAAGTTACGATACTTTGTATTTTTTTGGTTTCTTTTTTCCTTTTTTTTTCTTCTTTTTTTCTTATTTCCTTTTCTTTTTTCTCACACAAACCTGTAAAAAGTCAAGTTAGGATACTTAGTATTTTTTTGTTATTTTCTTGTTCTGCATGAATTTTGTTTTCTGTTGTAGGATAATGAAACAATTTAGAATTGCTTTTGCACGTACATGGTGTCATATGTGAAGTGTGAATGATTTTCACCAGCTGTGGGTCGAGATTTGAATATTGCAAGGAACAGTTACTTTTGACGAAGTACAGACCTACCATTGTAAAAGGCACTCAAAGGTAGTTTAGTCATGAAGATTTCATGTTGTTTATTGATTTTCTAGTTTTTGTACTTGTAAGTGTAACATATTTGGATGTAAAAACAAAACCCAGATAATGAAAACAAAACCCTGTGAATATGTGTCCGTAGGTGTTATTGGATGCATCTGCGATGAATTTTCCATTTCAAAGGATTTATTGTAAGCGAAATTGAAAGATATCCATGATGAGAATGGCAGCATCAGCTTTCAGACTAAATTTTTTTTTTCTTGCCTCATGCCACACCATAATCAAAAAAAAAAAATCAAATAATGTACGATTTGGGCAAAGCTGATATCTTGTTCTTATCATTGGCAGGCAGCAGTGTGATTTCTAGTGTGGTGCAACAGTTATCAGATTTGCACATATGTAAAATTTGTGCCAAGTGTTAAAATTAATATGTTCTGCCACTTGTTATTGAATCCCCATGTCTGCCTAAGGCTTTTGCCTTGCAGAGTTTGATTAGAATGTAGGCATTCACACATTTTTGTCACATCACATATTTCAACAGAAAATGTTGAACTGTACTATGCTTTATCATGAGAAATTAAAAGAGGCCAGCGGAACCCACACAGCATATAAGGTGCATGATCATAAGAAATTAGAAGATGCCAGAAGCACATGGCATCTAAGGCACTGGAGTATCATACGATAGTTCCACAGCAATTACTTAGACTGGTTGACCTGCCGAGGCTGCCCATGTTTTCATTCAATGTCCATCTTGCGCTGAACTGGATAAAGATAAGTGATTGCTCATTCATTTTCGTTGTCCTGGGTGTGGTGTATCTTGCCTGAAGAAGACCTAGAAGGTCGAAACGTGTCATGTTTTGTCTTGTGACTTGTTTGTCTACATTTTTGGGCAGAGCCTTATAAATTATTTTTCAAATTTCTCTGATGATTATTTAATTCTCAAGCAAATGCTTATTCAGTGAAGGGTGCGAAGACTGGATATAGTTCATTGTAGTCTAATGAAGGCTATTGTGGTAGAGTATTCACTTCAGTAGAGTAATCCCTGTCTTATTTTAATGTGCCCTGTGACATTATGCACTGCTTTGCTGGTCTTTTCAGCTTGTCCATACATAACTGTGTGAGCAAAAACACTTTCCGACTCCAGGTTACTCATGTTTCCATGTGTTCCGACTCGGGAGTCTAATAAAAATTTACCTTAGGGAAATTTTCGGCCAGCTACTGCTGGTCTTCATCAGCCCCGACTGACTGGTAGTTGTGGTGGGTGTTGGTGTTCTCCGAGTTGTCGTTACTGGTGGAGTAATAGGTGTTCAGCACTCTTGTAAATGGGGGGCAGGTCATAGCCACAGTCTCTGTTCAAACCTGGTTTTCTCTCCCTGATTTCTATTGCTTCTTTCACTTTCCTTTTGGTGAACTGTGATTCAGCTGCAATTATGGTGGCTTGAAACTTGTTGGTATGGTGGGTTGTTGTTGTCAGATGTTCATAATATGCAGAAGTAGTTTTTGTAGTGTGTTCATTTAGCCTTGTTTTCAAAGGTCGACCAGTTTTCTCCAATATAGTCCTCGCTGCACTCCTCACATTGAATGTGATACACCACACCACTTTTCTTTTCCAACTCTGTTCTGTCCTTGACTTTTGTAACCTGTGATCATATTGAATTCACTGGTTTGCGTAATACTTGAACGCCTTGTTGGCTGAAAGTCCTTGACAGCCGCTCTGACATTCCTTTCACATAGGGCATGCTGATAGTGATGGACTTCTTTTCGTTGGGATGCCTTTGTTTTGGTTTGGGGGTGTTGAAAATCCAGGAAGGATAACCGTTAGCTTTCAGAGCTGTCTTAACGTGGTGGTCTTTTTTCAGTTTATTCTGTTCTGAGGTGCAGTGGGTTTTTGCTCTGTATAATAGAGTTTGGACAACTGAACGTTTATGCTGTAATGGATGGTTCGAGTAAAAGTGTAGATATTGGTCAGTATGGGTTGGTTTGCAGTATACGGATGTTTCCGTGGTTCTCTCATTGGTTTTATGAACTTTGACATTTAGGAATGGGATCTGATGGTCTTGTTCAGACTCACAGGTGAACTGGATGTTGGGGTTGATGGAGTTGAGGTGTTCAGTGAAGTTGTCCTCCTCTGATTCTGCTATGCTGCTGAAAGTATCATCAACGTATCTGTAACAAAGGGAGGATGGGCTCTGGGAAGACTTGAGAGCTTCTTTTTCAAATTGTTCCATGAACAAGATGGCCACAATAGGTGAAACTGGTGAGCCCATGGCTGCTCCTTGGGTCTGTTGGTAGAACTCACCTTTGTAGAAGAAGTAGGTGCTGGTGAGGCGTAACTCCAGGAGTGTCATGATCTGGGTCACACTGAACTCTGTGCGGAGGCTGAGTGTGAGGTCATTTTCCAGTCTTTCCCTGACAACCTTGGGGAGCGTCCTGGATGGGAATGCTGGTAAACAGTGAACAGACATCATATGACACCAGAATTTCTCCATTTGGAATCTGCTGTTCTTTTACTTTGAGAACAAAATCTGTGCTATTGATGACGTGATGTTCACTTTTGCCTGCAAGGGGCGTCAGGATTCCTGCAACAAGTTTGGCTGTCTCATACATCACACTCCCACAACATGAAACGATGGGGCGGAGTGGAGCACCTTTCTTGTGGATCTTGGGTACACCATATATTTTTGGTGTGCATTCTGTGGTGGGATAGAGGCGTGTGTAAAGCTGAGGATCAATGGTGGTGTTCTTCTTCCACTGGCGTAGGGTGTTAACTGGTTTATTCTTGATTGTTGTGGTGGGATCTTTGTTGATTTTCTGATAGGTGGTGATATCACTGAGGAGAACCTGCATTTGGTTCTCCTCAGTGATACGACCGTCTATCAGAAAATCAACAAAGATCCCACCACAACAATCAAGAATAAACTAGTTAACACCCTACACCAGTGGAAGAAGAACACCACCATTGATCCTCAGCTTTACACATACCTCTATCCCACCACAGAATGCGCACCAAAAATATATGGTGTACCCAAGATCCACAAGAAAGGTGCTCCACTCCGCCCCATCGTTTCATGTTGTGGGAGTGTGATGTATGAGACAGCCAAACTTGTTGCAGGAATCCTGACGCCCCTTGCAGGCAAAAGTGAACATCACGTCATCAATAGCACAGATTTTGTTCTCAAAGTAAAAGAACAGCAGATTCCAAATGGAGAAATTCTGGTGTCATATGATGTCTGTTCACTGTTTACCAGCATTCCCATCCAGGATGCTCTCAAGGTTGTCAGGGAAAGACTGGAAAATGACCTCACACTCAGCCTCCGCACAGAGTTCAGTGTGACCCAGATCATGACACTCCTGGAGTTATGCCTCACCAGCACCTACTTCTCCTACAAAGGTGAGTTCTACCAACAGACCCAAGGAGCAGCCATGGGCTCACCAGTTTCACCTATTGTGGCCAACTTGTTCATGGAAAAATTTGAAAAAGAAGCTCATGAGTCTTCCCAGAGCCCATCCTCCCTTTGGTACAGATACGCTGATGATACTTTCAGCAGCATGCAGAATCAGAGAAGGGCAGCTTCACTGAACACCTCAACTCCATCAACCCCAACATCCAATTCACCTGCGAGTCTGAACAAGACCATCAGATCCCATTCCTGGATGTCAAAGTTCATAAAACCAATGAGGGAACCACGGAAACATCCGTATACTGCAAACCAACCCATACTGACCAATATCTACACTTTTACTCAAACCATCCATTACAGCATAAACGTTCAGTTGTCCAAACTCTATTATACAGAGCAAAAACCCACTGCACCTCAGAACAGAATAAACTGAAAGAAGAACACCATGTCAAGACAGCTCTGAAAGCCAACAGTTATACTTCCTGGATTTTCAACACCCCCAAACCAAAACAAAGGCATCCCAACGAAAAGAAGTCCATCACTATCAGCATGCCCTATGTGAAAGGGATGTCAGAGCGGCTGTCAAGGACTTTCAGCCAACAAGGCGTTCAAGTATTACGCAAACCAGTGAATTCAATATGATTACAGGTTACAAAAGTCAAGGACAGAACAGAGTTGGAAAAGAAAAGTGGTGTGGTGTATCACATTCAATGTGAGGAGTGCAGCGAGGACTATATTGGAGAAACTGGTCGACCTTTGAAAACAAGGCTAAATGAACACACTACAAAAACTTCTGCATATTATGAACATCTGACAACAACAACCACACCATACCAACAAGTTTCAAGCCACCATAATTGCAGCTGAATCACAGTTCACCAAAAGGAAAGTGAAAGAAGCAATGGAAATCAGGGAGAGAAAACCAGGTTTGAACAGAGACTGTGGCTATGACCTGCCCCCCATTTACAAGAGTGTGCTGAACACCTATCACACCACCAGTAAGGACAACTCGGAGAACACCAACACCCACCACAACTACCAGTCAGTCGGGGCTGATGAAGACCAGCAGTAGCTGGCCGAAAATTTTCCTAAGGTAAATTTTTATTAGACTCCTGAGTCAGAACACACAGAAACATACACAACTACATAGAGGCTTGTTCTGTTGCAGTCTCAGAGCAAGAAATCCACACTGCTCTATCAATCTTATCTCATCATGAGGCAACCCATTGCCATGTCGTGTTCGGTAGTGCCAAGTTTGATCCTGCATAGACAGGGCATCATCAACTACTCGCCTACTGATGACAATATGTTTGTTGCAGAGCTGGCACAAGTCAGCTACACCTCTATGGTAGGAGATGCCATCACATCATCCAGCAAACAGTCCCCATGTACTTCTGACCCTTTACTTTTGATAAGCACTCACTACAGACGTGGAGGTGGATAGATAATCCCAGTTGAGGCACCTCAGCACCAAAATGGTTAATCCCCTGTTTTTACTCTGAAAATTACATGGATGAAATTGACTACTGACAGCAAATTGCATTTGGGGAGAGTGCGACAGATATTCCTAAAACTTTTCAAAATGTTGCCTCTGCATAAAGTTACTTGAATTAGAAGCAATCTCGGCAGTATTACAAAGAGAGATCATGTTGCCTATAGTCCAGCCGACTACAAAGGGCTGTATCAGGGCTGTCACTGCACTGAAGTCAACTCGCCAGCAATATTACACAACTTCTTCAGCGCGACAGTTACCAGTTATACCAGTTATCTTTACTGGCTTACATGGTGATAAAAAAGAGATATTCCATGAAAACATTGCAACAGGCATTAATTCTCATCATGTAGATTCTTCAGTCAACACCAAGTCTGTCCATTTTTCATGCATTCCCCAATTTTGCAACATCTTTGATGACCAACATGTACTGAGTAAGGGGTGTGTGGTTCATTGGTTCATATGACTGTCTTTTAGATTGCAGTCTGCTAAACTTGCTTTTTCGGATTGTGTATGAATTTAAATGATGTGCTCAAGTGTGATTCTCCTCCCTTGTTTGGGGGGTTCCATTTTTCTGCATTATTAAAGAATCTCTCCTCCACCATCCTTCTGTATTTATTTTGAGAAAAGACAAAAAGGACTCCAAAGGCTTGCTTTGACTCCTCTCGCAAATTTCTGGGAAAAAAGTCCTATTTTTCACTCATTGGAAAGAAAGAGAACAAAATCTGAAGCACCTGATCAAGTTGGTGATTGTTTATTCCAAAACGGGTACATTCTCAACTGGTTACAACGAAAAGAAGTCGAAGTACATGTTTTAAATGTTATATGACCTTTAAACGTTACAACAGTGTTAAAAATCAAGACTGTACAGGAAAATGGTTGTAGTGCAGGTACTTCACACTCTATTCCACATTTCACTTTTGCATGCACATTGTGCAGTTATACTCTTCCTTACTAATCCAGTACCTGGCTATAAGTCCCGTGTACATTATGGTGTTAGGAGAATTTCTCACTTGATTTGAGTCAGGGGGCACCTAGACATGAAAAATCACGGAGGTGATCGGACACCACCCTGGTACATTTTGCGTAATGGCCGATTCAAATATGGCCGCCACCCGCTGCGGTGAAAATCCTAACTTTTGTGTTTTTTGACAATATAAACACTTGTAACACTTCTAATCCAACTGATTTTGGTGTGCTCAGTTCATTTCTGGTATTATTTTGTTCATTTGGGGTCATCTTGACCTTCAAATGCCATGGTCAAGGTAATTTTCTTATACTCACGGTCTTGACCGTAACCTGGCGATATTCTCGCAGTAACAACAGGGCTCCTACACATAATGCTACTAATTCTGACATGCATTTTCACTGTATGATTCACTATTTAAGGTATGTCGTTCTGATCTTGAATTCACAAGTGAATGCCATTTTTACCTATTCAACTAAAACTGTCTTTGCTGCTTTTTCACTTTTTTTTCTGTATTTTGTGGTCAATGACACATCCCAACAGAAGCAGAAAAAGTTATCAAGTATGCAACAAACATGCTCAGTGTAACTGCAATTGTCTCTTTCCATCACTGATTGGAACATGGAGAATTATCTGCTTTTCCATGGCAGAATGTGACACAGTAAACTCCAGTAGAACAGCACCACCCCGTCGAGTGTCACACTTGCCTGCGCATTTGCATATTGTGAGCAAAGTGGTTGGCAAGGGCTTCATGCATTTAGATGACAACAGGGTGCCAAAATATTGCTCCCACCCACGTTCTAGTGGTTCTAGGTAGTCCTCACGTTGTTGTCTGGCTGCCCCAAGCAGATGGCATGCTTTGAGCACCAGAAAGGCTCCTCTGTGGATGTGGCGTCTGATGACACTGCTTGTGGGTGGGAGAGAGTCAATTCCAGCTGTAGCACTGCTGTAGTTCTCCACTCTGAGCTGGTTGAACGTTTCAGCAGTTGTTGTTGATCTGACACTCGCCCAGACATGTACAAGGTACATTTCCACCAGAGCTTCATCTTGCTCTAACAAGCTATCTGTCTCTTCCAAAGTTCGTCAGATGCTGCACAGGGTCAGCGGCCATAGCAGCGTGCTTCGTCCGTACCTTACTCATACAGTCATCTCCAGTCAGTATGTGTGCTTTGATCACTGACTTGGCCAGCAGTGCTCCAAGCCTAGAAACTGCTTGGTGCAGTGGAAGCATCCGCCGCTTCTCATCTATACCAAACTGCTGCCAGATTTCCTTCAACCCCAGTGCTTGGAACTGAGGGGGGTAGTGAAGCAGTAGTGCGAAAGTGTCCGTGTCGTTGGAAACTGCTATAACTCTCTTGCATTGTTTGACACGAACGGCCCACTCCACATGTACCAACAGTCTGGCATCTGCCTCTTCAATCCACCTGTGCAGGTCCGGGATTTCTTCACCGCCAGCTGCTTTGGCTGGAAGCACATCATCATCAGAGATGACAGAGCTGGCAATGATGACAGGATTTCCTTCAGCTTGATTGCTCACCATATCTCGAACCAGCAGCTGAAGATTCTGTTTGTTCTTCTCAGATGCCCAGAACTTCTCAAGCTGTCGAGGGATAGATGTGTCTGTGTTCATGCCAATAATGTCAATGGGCGTCACATCAGCTCGCCTCATGCGCTCTCCTTCTTTCAGGGAAAGTTCAACATATGAATCTAACACCAGGTGAATGTAGTCCAACTCTTAGCAGAGGCTTGTGGCTGATGTGATGACTGCAGTGACTACAGCACCGAGGGTAGAGAATTCTGCTAGTGCCATCTGTCGCATCTTTGACATGAAGTCTACCACAACATGAGTGGGAAGAAGAGACGTCTGATTCCATTGTGTGAGGTCCAGTTCAGATTCAATTTCACCAAGTGTTGGTTCCCGCTCACGTCAACACTTGGTGAAACTGAATCTGAACTGGACCTCACACAATGGAATCAGACGTCTCTTCTTCCCACTCATGTTGTGGTAGACTTCATGTCAAAGATGCGACAGATGGCGCTAGCAGAATTCTCTACCCTCAGTGCTGTAGTCACTGCAGTCATCACATCAGCCACAAGCCTCTGCCATGAGTCGGACTACATTCACCTGGTATTAGATTCATATGTTGAACTTTCCCTGAAAGGAGAGCGCATGAGGCGAGCTGATGTGACGCCCATTGACATTATTGACATGAACGCAGACACAACCATCCCTCGACAGCTCGAGAAGTTCTGGGCATCTGAGAAGAACAAACAGAATCTTCAGCTGCTGGTTCGAGATATGGTGAGCAATCGAGCTGAAGGAAATCCTGTCATCATCGCCAGCTCTGTCATCTCTGATGATGAGGTACTTCCAGCCAAAGCAGCTGGCGGTGAAGAAATGCCGGACCTGCACAGGTGGATTGAAGAGGCAGACGCCAGACTGTTCGTACATGTGGAGTGGGCCGTTCGTGTCAAACAGTGCAAGAGAGTTGTAGCAGTTTCCAACGACACGGACACTTTCGCACTACTGTTTCACTACACCCCTCAGTTCCAAGCACTGGGGTTGAAGGAAATCTAGCAGCAGTTCGGTATAGATGAGAAGCGGCAGATGCTTCCACTGCACCAAGCAGTTTCTAGGCTTGGAGCACTGCTGGCCAAGTCAGTGATCAAAGCACACATACTCACTGGAGATGACTGTATGAGTAAGGTACGGACAAAGCACGCTGCTATGGCCGCTGACCCTGTGCAGCATCTGATGAACTTTGGAGAGACAGACAGCTTGTCAGAGCAAGATGAAGCTCTGGTGGAAATGAACCTTGTACATGTCTGGGCGAGTGTCGGATCAACAACAACTGCTGAAACGTTCAACAAGCTCAGAGTGGAGAACTACAGCAGTGCTACAGCTGGAACTGACTCTCTCCCACCCACAAGCAGTGTCATCAGACGCCACATCCACAGAGCCTTTCTGGTGCTCAAAGCATGCCATCTGTTTGGGGCGGCCAGTCAACGACGTGGACTACCTAGAACTACTAGAACATGGGTGGGAGCAACATTTTGGCACCCTGTTGCCATCTAAATGCATGAAGCCCTTGCCACCCACTTTGCTCACAATATGCAAATGCGCAGGCAAGTGCGACACTCGATGGTGTGGGTGCTGTTCTACTGGAGTTTACTGCGTCACATTCTGCCATGGAAAAGCAGATAATTCTCCATGTTCCAATTCTCCATGTTCCAATCAGTGATGGAAAGAGACAATTGCAGTTACATTGAGCATGTTTGTTGCATACTTGAACTTTTTCTGTTTCTGTTGGGATGTGTCAGTGACCACAAAATACAGAAAAAAAAGTGAAAAAGCAGCAAAGACAGTTTTAGTTGAATGGGTAAAAATGGCTTTCACTTGTGAATTCAAGATCAGAACGACTTACATCTTAAATAGTGAATCATACAGTGAAAATGCATGTCAGAATTAGTAGCATTATGTGTAGGAGCCCTGTTGTTACTGCGAGAATATCACCAGGTTACGGTCAAGACCGTGGGTATAAGAAAATTACCTTGACCATGGCACTTGAAGGTCAAGATGACCCCAAATGGACAAAATAATACCAGAAATGAACTGAGTACACCAAAATCAGTTGGATTAGAAGTGTTACAAGTGTTTATATTGTCAAAAACACAAAAGTTAGGATCTTCACCGCGGTGGGTGGCGGCCATATTTGAATCGGCCATTACACAAAATGTACCAGGGTGGTGCCCGATCACTTCCGTGATTTTTCATGTCTAGGTGCCCCTTGACTCAAATTACCATAATGTACACGGGACTTATAGCATCTACCCTGATCCCACCTTTTCCCAGAGTCATATTTCTTCTTTTTTTTTTTTCCTCGGGGAGGTGGCATCCCTAAGCTATGCACACTCTAAAAAAAAAAAAAAAAATTGTTATGCTGGCAGTGTCTGCATCAGACTTGTGCAGAATGTAGTAACTCACATGCACACCAACACCAATAATACAATCACACCACCAGCTATGATGATGCAACCACACATGCATGTGTACAGAGTGCACACACATTCTCTTTTGTGTGCACACAGATTTTCACTGCACCAGTATGTCCCATAGACACAAAGATTCTACGTACACCCATGACCCCATTTTGAGAAAACCGTGTTGTTCCTTCAGCTCTGCTCACCTGTGACAGGACTGTGGCACTGAGCTTGAGACGGGGTGGGGTCTTAACCAGACTGCCAGCCAATCCATCCGTATGGGACAGTCGGGATGATTTCTGTCTTTGATGGCGGCTCAGTCCTTGCAAAGCTGTGGCAATATCTTTTTGTCGCCACACTGCGTGTCAATCCACCATAAAAAATTGGGCCACAAAGTTTAGGAAGCCAAGGAGGATGAGAAGCGTGTGCAACATGATGTGGAAGTAGGTCAGACGTCCTTCCTGTCTCAGAATCATGCACCTCACCAGGCATGGCAGTCCGATGGCATAGTAGAAACCACACAGCGCACCCACAAAACTGTAGACAAGCACATACGCACACAGTTTCGAAGGATTATAACAATCCTGATCCCACCTTTTCCCAGAGTCATATTTCTTCAGCAAATATTATTCTATCACTCTCTCATACTTGCCCCCGAGAGCTATTTCAATACAAATTGTATCTCCACCTGTAGGAAGTTCTGTGCCAGTAATTTTTCTCTTTACATCATTTTCGTTGAGTTTGCCATTTTTCAGGTGTTCTTAACTGCCATTCATTGCCTTGTGGCTCATTCTCCTGTCTTTGCTACATGAAGTCTTCGTACTTCTGTAATTTGGCTATGACAATAAAACTAAACTAAAACACACCCTCTCTTTCTGCACATCCTTCTTTTACACACTTTGCACATATACTTAGAGAGAGAGAGACTGAGAAACAGACAGGAAGACTACAGCTTTTGGATCCAGCCCTCCAGCACGACAGAAATGACAAATTACCTGAGGATCCTGCCAATATGAGGCAGGAAGACAGCAAACAGGACACAGATGGTCACCACCAGCGTGTTCAGCACCACCACGTGAAACGCACTGGAAAGGTGTGCAATCACTAATCAGTATCATCATATGAAACGCACCAAACAATCGTACAGTTACTATTCAGTGCCAGCACATGAAACGCCAAAACGGGCATGCTATGAGAAATCGGCACCTTGATGTGAAACGGACGGGAATGGGCATGCAATCACAAAAAGCCAGCAAAACGTGAAAGGTACTGGGCACCTTAAAAAAAATTCTAATCAACACCATATGAAACTACAGTTGGCAAGTAATTAACAATGAGCATGGAATGGCCAATCAGCACCACCTTGTGAGCAGTGCAATGCGCATGGAGGATTATGACATGTAACACTTTGCAACACAATTAACATCTGGACATGAAACATTGCAACAGTCATTCAATTAACTGGTATCATGACATTAAATACACTGCAACAGTCATAGAATTAACAACAACATGACATAAAACATACTGCAACAGTCATGGAATTAACAATCAACAACATGACAAAACATACTGCAACAGTCATGGAATTAACAATCAACAACATGACAAAACACACTGCAACAGTCATGGAATTAACAATCAACAACATGACGTGAAACACTGCAACAGTCATAGAATTAACAACAACATGACATAAAACACACTGCAACAGTCATGGAATTAACAACAACATGACATGAAACATACGGCAACAGTCATAGAATCAATCAACAACATGATGAAACATACTGCAAAAGTCATGGAATTAACAACATGACATGAAGCATACTGCTGTTGAATCACGGAACTGATAATTAGCATCACAACATGAAACATACCACAAAAGTAATAAAACTGACGATCTACATCGTGACACGAAACATGCTGCAACAGTCATGGAATTAATCAGCACTGTGATATGAAAAACACTCCCAACGTTCATGGCATTAACAATTAGCATCATGATATGAAGTGCTGCAGCAGTCGTGACATTAACCTGTGGCTTCCAGGACATGAGACACAGAAGCGGTAATGGAATGACATTCAGCATCAGTCATGGAATTAACAATCAACAACATGACGTGAAACACACTGCAACAGTCATAGAATTAACAACAACATGACATAAAACACACTGCAACAGTCATGGAATTAACAACAACATGACATGAAACATACGGCAACAGTCATAGAATCAATCAACAACATGATGAAACATACTGCAAAAGTCATGGAATTAACAACATGACATGAAGCATACTGCTGTTGAATCACGGAACTGATAATCGGCATCACAACATGAAACATACCACAAAAGTAATGAAACTGACGATCCACATCGTGACAAGAAACATACTGCAACAGTCATGGAATTAATCAGCATTGTGATATGAAAAACACTCCAACGTTCATGGCATTAACAATTAGCATCATGATGTGAAGTGCTGCAGCAGTCGTAACATTAACCTGTGGCTTCCAGGACATGAGACACAGAAGCGGTAATGGAATGACATTCAGCATCACGACAGTAAGCATTGCCATGGGTGTGACAGGAAAACAACAGCACTCTCACTGCTTTGATTTGAACAGGGTGGAATCCTCATGATCTGAACTAACTCCTTGTCCGCCCTCGGTGACTGAGCACAATGGTGGGTAAATGTGGTGGCAATGTGAAACGGCTGTAAGCTCTCTGCAGTGGTGTTGGTAATGTAGTTCAGGAACCAAATGGAGGTAGATTGTTTTTCACATAACCTTATTTTTCCAGTCTATCTGAATGGTAGTAAGGTGCCGATTCCAAATTTTATTTTTGCTGGGCCAAAAATCTTTCTTTTGTTATTCCAAAATCCAGTATGATAATCATGCTTTTATGTTCTGACCATCAAAGACTAAAGAAATTTAGAAAGAGAGGGGGTTAGTTACCGCCAAGGACATTGACAAACAAAAGCACAGGACAAGACACAATGCATTACGACCTCTTGGGTCTTCTTCAGGCAAAAAAACAGATCACATTTAACATTTAGGACAGTACAAAGAAAGAATGAAGAGTGACTTATCTGTTGTCCATGTGGTAGGAAGAATGGCCGCCAGACAGAAATGACAGAGGCGATTATGGGAGAGAAAAAGGAGGGGGGAGTGAGACGATGGGGTTATATATATATAAATTTATATATGTAGAAGGGATAGTAATGATAATATTGATAGTGGTAGTAATTATAATAAATAAGTAGATGAATAAAATGAAAGTAACTAATTAAAAAAAAAAATTGAATAAAATAGATAAATGATTTTGCTGGGTGATGAAGGTGGTAGTAGTTATGCGTGGGTGGTTGTGAGAGGTGTGTGGGTAACATTAATAAGGGAGGGAAGGGGATGGAAGATTAATGGGTGATAAGGTATAATTGGGGGAGGGGGGGGAAGGGGTGGGTGGGGAGGAGGGTAATATGTGTGTGTGTGCGTGTGTGTGTGAGGGGGGGGGGGGGGGGGGGGGGGGCAAGAGAAAGAGAGCTCATATCTCTCCATCCACTATGGGATGGGGGATGGGTGTGGGAGGTTCATACAAATAGTGTTGTTGAAAAGTGAACAATGCTGTGGGATGATGTTCATTGTACAGGTGAAATAATGTGTTGGCATTAATATGCTGATGTTGGTTGAGAAAAGATAGCAATGATCAATGAAAAACAGGGTATCATGTGTTGCACACACACACACACACAAAAGGGGGGGGGGGGGGGGGTGGAACCACATGTAAACAGTATTCTGGGCGAGTTATGATCATAATGAGACTAACTGTGGAAATCGGAAATGAAATGAGGCAGGGAACAGTAAATGATAAACAGTAAACAAGTAGGGCATTTTTTGCTCCCATAAGAAAACCTAACACAGAGTAACTGTTATTCAAGACTGGCACAGCCGTTTAAACTTGAATAAAGTCAGACAAATACATAGACGAACAATCCAACAGTGGGGGAAAAAACAAGCGCAGGCCAACAACTGAACTGTCTTCATAGTAATGACTTGGCAAAGATTTGGATTTAAGGGGGGGGGGGGGGGGGGGGGGGGGGGGGGGGAGTTGTGAAGTGATGGAGAAACTGGGAACATGAAATTAATGTGTTTGTTATGGACTGTGGTGTGTCTCTATTTGACGCCAGGAGCGCAGACACGGCCAGCCGTGTCTCCCTGGTGAGTTCCAACCCAGCGGACGAAAGGCCTCGGAGCAGGCAGTGCAAATATATCTGCCTTCAAATGGGATTGCGATGGTTCCCTTATGCAGCTAGTGAAGAGTTTTCATATCTGTAACATATTTTCTTAATTTCATGTTCCCAGTTTCTCCATCTTCAACCCCCCCCCCCCCCCCCCCCCCCCCCCCCCCCCCCCCCCCACCCCCCCCCCCCCCCCCCCCCCCCCCCCCCCCCCCCCCCCCCCCCCCCCCCCCCCCCCTCCTTAAGTCCAAATCTTTGCCAAGTCATTACTATGAAGACAGTTCAGTTGTTGGCCTGCGCTTGTTTTTCCCCCCACTGTTGGATTGTTCATCTATGCATTTGTCTGACTTTATTCAAGTTTAAAGGCTGTGGCAGTCTTGAATAACAGTTACTCTGTGTTAGGTTTTCTTATGGGAGCAAAAATACCCCACTTGTCTACTGTTTAACTGTGGAAAGTTTTCACACATATATTCACACACACACACACACACACATATAATACACTCATTAAAAAAAAAAAAAAATTATCATTAATCAGTCACTGATGGGTGATGATCATGTGAGATCAACAGTACTATAGGAAGGTCTTCTTCTCCGTTCACTTAGGCAGGAATCCTGGAGGTACTGGCAAAGGCTGCTGTATGAAGGCCCTCCAGCGGTGAGTAAAGTTTTGCACTCATCGGTGTGTTGGCAGGCTAGGTTTCTACTTTTAGTGTTGTTGGGAATGTTCCGCTGTCAGTGGGGCTGCATGGATAAATTGAAGACTCACCAGTGTGGAATATTGTGGAGATGTGATGTCACAGTCTGGAGTGCCCTGTTCTCAGTCTCACAATGATGGTCTTCTTCTTCGTTTACTTAGGCAGGAATCCTGGAGGTACTGACAGAGGTTGCTGTATGGTGAAGACCCTCCAGTGGTCAATAAGGTTTTGCACTCATTGGTGAGTTGGCAGGCTAGGTTTCTAGTTTGGGTTTAGCTGGGAATGTTCCGCTGTCTCTAGGGCTGTACTGCATTGATAATTTGAAGACTCACAGGTGTGGAATATAGTGGACCTGTGATGTTAAAGTCTGGAGAGCCCTATCCTCTATCTCACAATGTTCACTTGGTCTGATCTGGGCATCCAGTAGTATGCATCCCTCTTGTTGAAGTCTGGGTGCTGCTCAAGTCATCTTCCTATTTGTCTCCTTGGAAATACTTTTGATTTATTCCAAGGAGGCTACTTTTTACTGTTGGGGCTGCTGTCTTCCTTCCTTTGTCAATTGGTCAGCTTCTTCATTTCCATATATAGTGCAGTATGAAGGTGTTCACTGGATGGACTATTTTCAGTGACTGATAAATGGTAATCATTTTAGATCATTAGTACCATAGGATGATGATTATAGTTATGTAAGTGGAAAAATGTAGTGGTGATGGTGCAATGGTGCAAGTTGGGGGGATAAAGAAAAATATCAATGACCTGTGGGTGATGCTCACTGGCATGGGTGAGATCAATAGTAATGTAGGATGATGGTCATTGTGGTAAGTGGAATAATAAGGTGGCATTAGTATAATATTGCAGGTTGAGAAAGAGGGTGGAGGGGGGTAGGGGTAGATGACTGATGGATGATGATCAAGGATCATTTGAGATAAACAGTACTGTAGGATGATGATAATTGTTTTATCAGTGGGATAACGTTGTGGCATTGGTGTAAAATGCCAGTGTGGGAATGGGGGGAGGTGTTCAAAGATGGGTGGATGATGATCATGGTCAAGGTGTAGGTATGATCCACAGTGGTGTAGGATGATGGTCATTTTTGTAAAAGGAGTAGGATAGTGTATTGGCAAGTATGATAATGCCAGTGGGGGAATAAAGGAAATGATCAATGACTGATGGATGTTGATCACTGAGATGAGATGTACAGTACTATAGGGTGGTGACTATTGTCATAAGTGAAATAATGTGGTGGCATTGATGAAGTAATGCCGGTTGGGGGGGGGGGGGGGGAAGGAATAAAAATTGATGATTCATGGATAATTGGTCATTGTCTTAAGTGGGACAAACGGTGATATAGGATGTTGATCATTGCCATAAGTGAAATAGCATGATAGCATTGGCATGATAATGCCAGCTGAGTTAAAAAAAACAACAAACAAACAAAAATAACCAAAAAAAAACTTGGGGGTGGGGGTGGGGGTGGGCAATGATCAATGACCAATTGATGGTGATGGTTGTCATAGATGAAATCATCACCGTCTCACACATTACACTCATGCATGATACATGCACGTACACACATGTACACACACACACACACAGGTACATACGTATACACTACACACACATATACATATGCAAAAAAAAAAAAAAAAAAAGGATTGGCATACACAGGATATCTTATGAGTGGTGGTAATAATGATAGTGGTCATATATGGGAATCTGTGTATATATATAAATATTTAAAAAAAACCACCATACACACACACACACACCCGACAAACACATGTACATACATCCAAGCATACCTATATGGAGAGGGGAGAGGGGAGACACAAGCCCCTTAGTATACTTGTACACAGAGGGGTGGGGTGGAGGAACATAATGTGGACAAAGGAAAGGAAGTGGTCAGTGGGAGAAAAAAAAAAAAAAAAAAGGGGGGGGGGGGGGAGGGCGGGGGCGCTGCAAGTTAATGTGGTGTGAGTGGGTGTGTGATTTTGTGGAATATATAGTGGGTTGCTGTTGAGGTGGTGGACAGGTGTAATCATGTCGTTGTGTTAGGATGCTGGTGATATGGAGGTGAAGGGAAAGAGTGGGGGTGGTAGAGGGGGGGGGGGGGGGTTGAGGTGGGAGGGTCAACTGTTTGGCCTACCCTTCTGATAGGGGTTTTGGGGGAGGGGAAGGGGGAATATTGTGTGTGTGGGTGGGTGGGGGTGGGGTGGGGTGGGGGGGGGGGAGTACGGGATAGATCAAAGGGTGGGCAGTTGATTGGTATAGGACATGAGGTGTGGTGGAAAGAGAAAGGTGAAGGAGGGTGGCTGTAAATTTAGTATGAAGTAGGAAGCGGGGGTTTTGTGTGTGTGTGTGTGTGTGTGTGTGTGTGTGTGTGTGTGTGTGTGTGTGTGTAAATAAACAAAATAAAATGAAATAAATTAATTGAAGTAAAAGAAATAAAATAAAACATATTGAAAAAAAAAAAACATATATATATATATATGTTGTGTGTGTGTGTATATATATGTATATAAATTAAGTGTAAGGGGAAAATTAAAAAGATTACGATTAAATAGATGGAGGGTGGCTGTAACTTCTGTATGAAGTGAGTAAAGGGAATATGGTGGTGTTGTGTGTATATGTGTGTGTGTATGTGTGTGTGTTGGTGGAAGATATTGCCAACTGGTGTTGAAGTGGTGGGTATGTGTGTTAGGTTATTGTTGGATATTGATGCCATGGGGGTGTAGTGTGCCCAGTTTGGCAAT
>CM065726.1:55394187-55416687 GCA_033310375.1 Conus canariensis
TTGAAGCAAGTGGAGCAGAGCCCCGGTTATGCATAACCGTTATTTTTAGAATCATGTCATTTCCCCTTGCTGGGTGGTTTGTGAATGTTGCTGCAAGAAGAAGTTGACGCAGAGCCCCGGTTATGCATAACCGTTATTTTTAGAATCATGTCATTTCTCCTTGCTGACATGAAGTGGCGTGTCTTGAATAGAATAATCCCACAGAGCTTGATGTGCAGCGTTTGAAACTCTAATTTCCTGTGAAGAAGGACTACCTAGTAAATCCCTCTCTGAAAAAATGCTATCTTGAATCAATCAGCAAAGTTTTAAAGTCACAACGCTTTCCTGACTGGAAATCACACACGCAGCACACCAACCCAATGTGAAAATGACAAGACAGCTAACAACACAAGTGCTGGGCGGAAATGTCGTCACTGTTACTAATCAGCTGATTCTATCTAGTCTTGTGATTGGGGGAAGGTAAGAAACATGTTTTGATATGTTTAGAAATTTAGCCGCCTAAATTTATACAATGACGTCTAACGCCTGTACTGAACGACGCCGTCTAAATTTATACAATGCCGCGTGGCGGCCTGACGCCCTTATGTGTAACTTGACACGAACTAGCAAACAGTGCGCGCTTCGACTCGGCTATTGTGCAGTTGAGTAAGCCGGGGCCAGACATGTCTGACCTAGATACTACATAAAGGCAGAAGGGAGTTGTCTCCCGGAAAAGAATGTAACAATTAATTGTGAAAAAAAATCGTCATTAAGTCGTTCTAGGTTCTTATTCAAGTGGCATCACGTTCTTATTCAAGTTCTTATTTAAGTTCTTAACAAGTTTTTATTCAAGTTCTTAACAAGTCAACATCAAGTTTTTAACAAGTCATCATCAAGTTCTTAACAAGTTCTTATTCAAGTACTTATTCAAGTACTTATTCAAGTTCTTAACAAGTCGTCATCAAGTCGTCATTAAGTTTTTATCAAGTCGTCATTAAGTTCTTATTAAGTTCTTATCAAGTTCTTATTTAAGTTTTATCAAGTTGTCATCAAGTCGTTATCAAGTTCTTATTCAAGTCACTTATAATTATTTATTAAGTTCTTAACATATTATTGCATATCAAATGGATCAAAATGAGATTTTGTTGTTGGCAGTTCTGGCATGCTTTTTTGTTCGGCTTCTGTATTTAGTGGTGAGATTTTTTGGACTGCTTTGGTTTTTGCTGGCGTTGTTTATATATTTTATAACCGTAATAACCACCCCCAGCAGCAATGACGCCAAAAATGGCAACTGTTTTAAATTCAATATTCCATGACGACTTTGGTGTTGTAGGTCTTGAATCAACTTGTGTATTTACAGCTGGCATTGAAACAACTGTTGGCGGTGTTATGTTTTCATTATGAGTTATATTCTGTGATTGCAACATTAATTTTTTTTGTTTGTTCCACTCTGCTAATTTTTTTCCTGCTGCAACACGCCCAGGATGAGGAGGCTTTTTACTGGTCACTTTCTCCACCTGATTCAATGTTTTCTGATTCTGCTGATTTTCTGGCTCGGTCATTTTGAAGGGAAACAAAATCTATATGATTAAAAGTAATTAATCCCATGATTAATGGCGATAACAATGTTCCAAATCTGTAATATAGATCACATCCTAGAGACTCTAATGACTTTGTTAAAACGGGATCCTGTGTTAAATCATACATAAAATCTTGTTCAGAATCAATGGGAGCAAATCTACTAACTAGTTTAGTGTACAAACTAAGAACCGTTTGCCCAACACTTTTTACCATTCTTGACCCCAGTTGCGCTTCATACCTGTTGTGATACTTTACAATGTCTTGTGGCGACATTTGTTGAATCTGTTCTATGCTGAATTCATTTCCGAGGTACTGTTTTGTTTTTCCACACGCCGCCAAAGAATACAGCCTTTCCTTTTGACGCATAATAGCTTGGTCATCAACTTGATCATTTGTAAGTTCAGGAAGTAAATCATCGCAGTTCATGTTTTATTAATAATAATAAATATTATTTTATTTTTAAAAAATGAGCACCGAAAAAACTTGCTAACCTCGTATACCATTCTGCTGTTATTGGAGGTCTAAGTGTAGGATACACAATGCTTGGTAAAAGCCTGTTAAAAATAAAACCAGCAGATCTTGGCAAACTAGACTTTGAAGACTCAGCAAAGCTAATTGCTGTTATTACAGCTTCATTTGCTACGAAAGATTTTCTAGTTAAGCAAGGAATAATTCCAGACAGTATCAATATGTAAAATTAAAAAAAATACATTTATAAAATGGCTTCACTCGTAATGATGATTGGTGGCGCTGTGGTTAATGCGCTTGCTTTTAGCGGAAGTAATTACGCATTTAGTAAACTACAAAATAACAATGAGAGAAAAAGACATAACAGAGCTATGGAGCAACTAGCTGCTGCACAAGACACCTATGAAAAGCAAAGAATGGAGCAGTTAGATTTTATTAACGACAGACTTAAACAACAGGGACATGCAGCTTACACATTTAAAGATGTTGACCAGGCAATAAAAGAATATTTTCTAGTAACAGGCAAACAAGTTGAAACATTGCCCCCACCAAAATTCAGCGACTTTTATCAACCATCAGAAAAACAAAAGATGCAAGAAATATTGTTTATTGTCTTTAGCATGACCGCTGTGTATTTTGTTGCACAAAGTATTGGCTGAATAAAAATGTACAAAATCTATTATTCTCCAAAAGGATATTGGAAGGGAATAACAGCAATTAAAAAGCTTAGCCAAGCAGCGGGAGTCAGTGAACAAACAGCAAAAGAATGGTTATCTAAACAAGCGATTTGGCAAATTTATCTACCAGCGCCCAAACGAATACAAAGACCACACTTTGTGAATATAACTCCGAACGACACCCATCAAATGGATCTTCTATATTTACCCCATGATACGATTAGACGAAAAAGATTTAAGTACGCACTTACAGTCATTGACATAGCTTCAAGATACAAAGATGCTGAACCATTAACACAAAAGAGTGCTTCTGCTGTTGCTGTCGCTTTACAACTGATATATCAACGAGGACCCTTAACTTATCCTCGCATGATTCAAGTCGATGACGGAAAAGAATTTAAAGGTCAAGTGAATCAATTATTGTTAAAACATAGAGTTACCATTAAAAGAGGCATTCGGGTGTTCACAGATCACAGGGTTTGGTTGAAAACTTTAACAAACAGTTATCTGAAAGGCTTTTCTCCTACCAGTATCACAGAGAGCTGATTGACAATTCTCGCAACACAGAATGGGTTAGAAGGCTGCCCTCAGTTTTGCGCGCAATGAATAATGAAGAATTTAAAGGTCTAAAACCAGTACAAGCAATCAGAAAACAAACAATAAATGTTGTTGAAGGAGAGTCTTCATCAAGCAAACTATTACCATTTGGTTTGAAAGTGAGATACCTTTATTCGCCGGGAAAAGCGGAAGGGGACACTCGCATCAGGGCAACAGATCCAGTTTGGAGTGTTGATCCATATGAGATAAAAAAAATTGTGAAAATGAATCCGCCTGTGTATTATTTACGAGAAACTGACACAACAAAACGACCAGCCCCTCAAAGATCTTTTGTGAAAGAAGAACTGCAAATAATCCCGCCAGACACAGTTCCGCTTAATTAATTTACGTAAATATATTTGAGTTTAAAATGGAAGCTCAAAAGGAAGAAATCTTACATGAAACTAAAATGATGATAAAAAAAGAGACCTTAAAATTAATACAAGAATCATATGATACGTGTTCAGCTATTAAGGAAACAATTAAGTGGATTCATCGGTACATGGCAACGCATCCTGATCGCCTACGCCCAAAATCCCAAATTTTGATTATCAGAATAACGGATAAAGAATATCTTGAAAAAATAAAAAAAATTCGTGCACATCAAGCAAACATGAGAAAAATTTTGTCTGAATTGGATATTGATATGATTGAGCTTCTAGATAAATTTGAGGAAAAATATAAACCCGCGGATGAAGAAGGTATGTAATTATGCTGTTTTCCAATGCCCGATTGCATATGAAAACTCTGGATTAACAAAACACGTTTTGTGTTTGTTCTATCTAATGACTTCTTTGTTACAACAGTTGTGTTGATCTCATGTAGATTAGATCGTAGTTTTACGTTGTCATGATGAAAAGTCTTATTGTCAAACAATGCTTTTTTATAGTTGTCATGGGATATGCTTGATTGCACAACACTACGAGATATTCCCTTTGCTTTTTTAACAACTTTTTTTTGGCTTGAAAGACTGTACATTTTCGACCTCAAACCAACAAACTCCTTGATCACACCTCCAGATAATTCATCCTTCATCTTACCTAAAACCTTCTTGTTAATATCTGAATGCAAAGGCGAATCTTTAGGGTAATCAGATGTGTCGTACCATCCAGCATGCCCTTTTGCTACTTCTATTTCCATGTCTTTATAGATATCTTCAGTAGGGATATCTATAACAAAGGAATCTGTATCTGTGTACAGAACTCTGGACTCAGGATACAAGGGTTTAAAGTAGTCGTAAAGAAATTCTAACATCAAAAGCTTTGATAATTCTAAAACAGTAAACCCAATAAAAACGGGCTTATCCAATTTGACTTTCTTTTTTTTCATCATTATGCCAAAAAGCTGATCATGAAATCTTCTGAAGTCCTGATAATTTGGTTTTGAAGTTAGCTTAATTGCATCGTTTTCTCTGGTGACCAATCTAACATCTTTACGCTTGTGCGGATTCTCCATAGTCTTTCCAAAACAGCTGTTGTTCATCAACTTGAAAAAGTCTTTTTCTGATGCATCTGCAGATTTAGTTCTGAGATCAGTGTTCTTCATGATGTATGGTTTCATGAACTGTTCTTGATCAAAAGCAATTATACGATGAACAGCTGTCAACTTCAAACCATGTCTTAAATAAAATTGTAGAAGCCTGTAATGGCAGACATAATTTTTTTTGCCTCGAAGATTAGGCACAAGTTTAGGTGGTTCTGTCATTGACACTTTTAGGGTTTCTGCCGCTAATGGATAGTCATTATGGTAATCATGAAGTTCATGGGGGTATTCTAAATCAACTTCTAGAATGAGACCTCTTTTACGATCAGCTTCTAGACTCTGAAGCCATTTTAAAAACTTTTGAGTGTCTTTGAGTCCTGTGTACATTTTAAAGTTACGTAACGGTAGTGACTGCGCCATTGCCCATCCATACAGATTGTTTGCATCTAAATACATGAGATAGTTAGACCTTTTACTTGGATCATAGTCGTCCAAGTATTTGTTGTTTGCTTTACAGTAATGGTGCGACGCCATACTGATTCCCCCACGCAATCCGTTTTCAATCATCTGAAGCATTGGCAGGTTAGACAATAAATCAATTTGTACTCCAGTAAATTTTAAGAAAGCGTCCCAGCTCATCCCGGGCGCAGAAATGTAATGCGCAGGATCCAGGCTGTAATGTTTCATGCAGGTCTTCCTATAATTTTCAAAGACGTCTGCCAACAAACAGGTATCCGCCATTAAATAGGAATCATGATAGTCTCCCATCGTTTTACACTCTAACTTCTGCCACGCATCTTGAGCATGCTGGTAATCAGAATCACTGATGTCCTTTCCTCTAAGACTACTAAAGAACGCGCCTTTAGGCGGAAGTGTATCTTCGTCAAACCTTTGCCAACTGTTCATGTACTCATAAGGGTAAACGCCCTTTCTAACAAGAGTTGGGTCAAAATATTCTTCTGTTATTGGGCAGGACTTTAAGGACATAGCCAGTGACTCTAATGAACCCATCATGTGTTGCATAGAGTCGTAGAAAGACATGTTATTTAAAGTGAAACACATGTACTTTTCTGATGACTGTGCAATGCATGACACCCTGAAGTCGCTGGTTACTGCTTGCATTATAAGGTGAGAGTCGTAACCTCGCAAGTTGTGAAAGAATATAGGCAGCTTCCATGTCTTTGGATCAAACTTTAGTTGAAGATTGCATTTACTGTGTGCTGCTCCTCTAAACTTTCCACTAATGTGATCATGGTCTCTTACTGTTGGATTCTCTGCGTCTGGGGAGAGGCCTAAACCACAAATCCAACAGTGAGTGGCTGAGTCATACTGTTGTTGGTCTTCAGGCGTCATTATGATTTCAGATAAATTCAGATTATTAGAACAGGCATTACGCACTTGCTGCATGCGTTTTAAGAAGTATTTTGCAGCATTTGGTCCTCTGTATAATTCTGGCTTTGAATGGGCGCCATCCGACCTAACAATGATGAAGGCAAATGAGCAAATCTGATGATTACTCATTAAGACTGTTTTAGGAAGTTTCTGTGGGGTTGGTCCTTCATAAGGAACAATGAGTGATTCGAAGTCTGCGTAAACAACATATGGACTAGTTTGCAACCGTTTCCAGTTCTTAAAACTAACTTTACTGCCTTCTCCGGGCGTAATTAGTTCTGTATCACAGTCAACTGGGCTAATACAATGTTTTATATGTTCGCTCGCAGCTTGAACGGACGGAATTCTTGTTAAACATTTTCTACAGAATTCTTGTTTGCTATGTTGTTTTGTAGTATGCACTAGTAATCTACTCATTGTGCGTATTAGAGTGTAGTGCAACCCATTAAGGCTTTGCATCAGGAGTAAGTCTACATGAGTTTTGGTTGGTTCGCCTATTGTTGGACTGTTCTTTGACACTCTAATTGGCAGAAGGTTGGTTTCTTCAGACCATGTGTAGACATTAACAGTTATTGGTGGATTTTGTTTTTCAAACTGATCAATTTTGTCTACAGCCATAGGAAATTCAAGGCCGTTAAAGTTAAGATCATTGGCCCACTGTAAATAGTTAGATACTCTCTCTGCATTTTTGGCAACGTGATGCAGCCTAGCAAGAACGCACCACATAAAACATTTGTCGTCTGAATTTTTTATGTTCAAAACTGCTTTCTTTGCAACTAATGTTGGAGGCAGTGGAATGTAAGACTTGCCTACAATCGGCTCATACTTAGCCGTTTTAATCTGATGTCTAGGACTTCACCCTCTGACCAACCAGAGCCTCTCATTTTAGCTGCTTCAGAGGCTTCATCAAACTGTGTAAGCAGCTGGTCTGCCCAACCAGGTGTTAAGTCATTATGAGAAAGAATAGTCTGTTGTTTAGTTGAGACCCAGACTTCTAGATTTTCTTCGTTTATTGTTATATAGTCGATTAAAACAACTAACCTTACTTTAACTGGAGGGTTTATTGTTAGTTTACTTGGAACTTGAGAAATAGCATGTACAACGCTTGCCTGTACCTTTGTTGGATCAATAACTTCTAAAACGACCTCATTTAAAGCTTTTGACAAACGCTCTTCCTCGAGCATTGCTTCAAACAATTCATCTGAACCTTCATATATCTTATCCATGCTGAGTTTCTTTTCTAACTCAAAATATTTATTTAAATTAAAAAAAATACTTAATCAGAATCAATATCAACGGTCTTTTTGTGCTTGGACTCATAAACTAAAGTATAAACGCCCTTTGGGGTTGTTAATGTGAGCTGTTTAGAACAGAGTTTAATGTCTCGTTTACTTTTTTTAAACATTCCTTTTTTATCTGGTCGGTGTCTGGTTGTTGAGAAAAAGTTGCCCTTGCCTTTCTTTGAAGATCAAACTTTTGTCTTTTGTAGTCCTCAAAATCAGCCTGTAGGCGACTAAATTCTTCATCCGTGATGTTTGAGTCAGCAAGTGCTTTATTTATTGTCAGTTTGAAAGAACTAAGTTTAGCTGTTATTAGTTGAACCATAGCTGTGTGCTTTTGGAGTTTAGCTTTTATTTTTTTGCTGACAGCACTTACAGCCAATGAACACAGGCCAAGAGTTAAAGACAAACCACCTAGAGGTAAAGCTGCCGGTGCACCTACGCCTGTTGCTAAGAGACCTACACTTGTTCCTGCTGATAGAGCACTAGTGATCGATGCTCCAGTATTAACATATGTAACAGCATTAAAGACAGCAGAATACCTTCGTTTGGTTTTACTGTATTTTGAAAGGTCCTGCTCTAGTTTTTGTTGCATTTGTGTAATGTTGGTTAATCTGAAAGTTTTTATGTCTACAGCAGCAGCTATCTCTTCTTTGGGCACTTTTGGATAAGTCGTAACAGACATGCTTTTTTAAAATAAAAATAATTTAGTATTGGATATCTTTCAATCTGTTATCTTGAATATTCAGCTGCGCATCATATATTAAAAACAAATGTACATTAAGTGGTTTATCACTCTCTTTTTCTTTATCAATTTGAATGTTTATTACGTCTTTAACTGTTCTCCCACTCCCATGCAACTGATTATCTTCTGTTGACCTTAGGTCAATCCATAAACCGTATTTCGTTGTTAAATATTCATCAAGTCTAACACTGTGAAGGTGTAGATCTTTAGACACAAGGTCTACTGTTGGATTTCTACACCTCCCGCCTCCAAACAATTTTCTTATTTCATCAAAATGATGATAAGGTTTAAGCCCGCTACCGTAGACTTGGTTAGGACTACCCTCAATTGAACATTGTACTTTCGTTATTTTAGGATTGATAAACTTTTCACTTTGTCTTTTGAATGGTTCTTCATCTTCACACAGCAATAAAATACCTTTAAGGGATCGTGCTGCGGCGCTAAAACTAAAATTCCATATTGTGTCTGCCCTGCTTTTAGGATATTTAGTATGATGAATCACTCTTTCGTAATATATTGCTAATTTTGACTGATATTGTTGCTCAATCAGCCTTGCTAAGTTAGGGTTGCTAACAATGTCAAACTCTAACGAGATGTCGAAAATGCTGTACTTGGAATCAGTGTCTGTCGATCTAACGACACGTTTGTATTCATTAAAAGTTAGTTCATATGACAATCTGTCTTTTAATGCTCCTTGAAAGTATGGCGCATGCGCTTTTAACAACTCAAAATCTAAGGGTATGGAAAAGCGATTTCCATAAGCAAAACTTACAGCTTCATACTTGTTACCGTCTTTAGCGTCTTCGGCGTCTATTCTGTGTTTTAGTGCTTCGTTATTTTCGATTCCTTGAAACGCAAGATCGGCCCTTTCATTCTCGGTTAGCCATAGATCACAATAGATTAAAAATATGTCTGCATTGTGTAAAGAAAATATTTCTTGCCCCTCAAGTTTTATAGAAATTTTCTTAACGATTGCCCGTCCCAGATTCTGTACAACTGTCCTGTTTACGTCTGTTGCTGAATCAAGTTCTATTTTAAAAGTAAGCCGTGCAGATCCCGGCACAATCACTTCATCTGCTCCTAGGTCTGGAAATTTGACAGTAAGAATCTGATCTGAATCAATAGTAGATGGATTATTTGGAACAATAATATTCTGTTTATTTCCCTTCACGCACAAAGGGCTCTTTCAGTCTTCTATGCGGGTCAAGAATCGAACCATATGCTTGTGACATTTTTTTTATAAAACAAAATAAAAAGTTAATTATTTAAAAACATGGCAGAAGAAGATTATGATGTTTTTGATCCTGGAGACGACATGAGTGAAATGACGCCTTTGACACATCCATTACAATCATTGCGGCGTGAATTAACAGAAAGTAAGGTCAAATCATTTTATCAAAGTTTAGGCCAAGAACCTCCCGAATTTATAGACCCTAATGATTTTGAAACAAAAGATGACCATTTGTTTTTTAAAAACGAGCAAGGACAACCTGTACAGCTTACATCTAAACCAGACCCATCAAAGTTTTTAGCAAAGACTACAATTAGACAAAGGCTCAGTGTGAGCGATCAAAATCGCCTTGGCATTGCTAAACCGCGAAGATTAGACAGTGAGGCAGTTGCTAAACTTCAAAACACACTACAAGAACTCCCAACAGATAACCAAATACAAAACATACCCCTTAAAGATTTAAGCCCAACAGCAGACGAAATAATAGAAACCAGTTTTTCAGAAGAAACAGTATTAAAAACTATGCACGATCCGCCGCTACCTATGAGAGAAATAACGGCCCTTGATCATGCTTTGAAAAGCATCAGAGGCGAATTAACAAACAATTTAGCAAAACTGGGTGAACTAGATGAGCATATAAAAAGAGAAAAAGAAAAACTAGTTGAGGCTGATGACCACAACTTAGGACCTGGTGTTAAAGAAAGAATAACACAAAGACTAAAAGATCTTGAACAAGAGAGATCAGCAAGACTAGAAGTGCTGTCTACTAACCGAGAACAATTACGAACTCAAGTGAGCAGAATAAGAGAAACTATCCAAAGAATTTTATATGAAGACACAACGTTAGCAGAACGAATAAGAACACTGTTTAGAGAGCAAGGTGTCACATTAGCGAGCGTTATAACAGCCTTAGGATTTGCAATAAGTACACTGGTGTTGGCTATTACAGGCGGCGGTGGTGGGGGAGCAGTGCCACCAGGACCACCATCAGATAAATCATGGGTAAAAAAACAACTTGATCATCTTGCAAGTTTATTAAAAAAATTAGCCAGTAAAGCAATAGACTCTTTACCTGGCATATTAGGGGGGATCGTTAGCTGGCTTTTGTCTGCCGCAAGTAAAGTAGTTGGCTTTATGGCTGAGCACTTATGGTCATTAGTTGTCTTAATAGTTGGGTTACTTTATAGTAAGATAAAGACCAAGTAATCCTAGGGCAGTTAATCCAATAACAAGTGCTGTCTTTTCATATTCATGGGGGTCGCTTTTATTCACCATGGGGATTGGTTGGGGTGGGGTTTTGAGGGGAGTATTGGATGGGGTTTTGGGGCCTTGGGGATTGGTGGGGATTCTTTTTTTATTGCTATTGCTGGCTTAGAATTTATGTCGTTTTTTCCAACCTTCTCTTCTTTACCAGCCACAAGGATTTCATTATTATAGTTTATTATTGTTCCTATCTGGAGTCTGAGGTCAGAAGGCAGCATGTATAAACCAGTGCCAACAGCAAAGTCTACTTTCGATCTTGCGTATTGCAAAACATTTTGGTACCTTTTAATACTTGAAGGCAAATCAATTGCAGAATTAATAGAATCCTCTAAATTTGCTAAATACTGTTTTTGGGCGTCAAAGCCAGTAGAAGGATCAATTATGTTTGATCTCGTTTGTGCTTGCGAACCTAGCAAACACCAAACATAAGTACGAATAGAGTCGTTTATTCGTTCTATTCCCGCTTTTGTTAGACCCTTAGAAGTATCCAAAATAAATGTTGTCCATGCTGTTTTATGCTCTTGCTCTATGGACCCGAGGTGAACAGTTGTGCCTGAAGAGAAAGATGTGTAAGGAGGATTCCAATCATAGTTATACTTTCTGTGCACGCCCCAATAATAAAGAGTGCCTAAACCATGATTAAGATCCAACTTTTGTCTAAAGTCTGTCTTTGGGTCAATATCAAATTCGTTACAGATCCTTTCAAAAGCCTTGTAATCTATTCTGTTGCTGAATGGATTAAACGTTTTGTCATTTGGTAATGGTGCTTGCAGTTCAGATAAAATACGTCTGAAGGTGTAATAAAAATGAAATCTATACACTGACCTCACCAAAGGATCAGGATGATTTAAATGATCAGCATACGACACTCCACACCCAGTTGATGCACAAAACACAGCAAAGTTTAACTGGTTCTGATAAAACTGCATCGGATGACTGAACCACACTTTCGGGATGTAGTCGTTTTTGATAGGAGGGTTAAGATAACGATCCAATGGAGTACTAACCTTTACTTGAAAGGCGTCAGTCTGAGTCACAGAAATGTCGAGGGTATCAGTTGTTATATTTTTAAGATTGTAGTGCAGCCCGACAGAATATTTTGCATTAGTATATTTGAATGCACTCATTTTTAAATTTGTTTTAAAAATGTTTGTAACAATAACAACTCAAGACAGTCCTTCGTTTTTAGAATATGCTATTGATAATAACTGCAGAACCCAAAGGGTCGCACTCCATGAAATATTCTACAAAGTCGTATGGTTTAATATAAGTCAATCCAAGAGGAATAATGAGATTCGAAAAGTTGATAATTTAGGAAACTTAGTTAGCCAGTTAACCATACCTGATGGTTATTACGGGTTTTGCTCGCTGAAAGAAGCAATGAGTAACTTCGACATTACTCTCAAACTTAACAATGCAAATCTAAAAACAATGTTAACATTCAAACCTGAAAAAGAAGTAGTCCATTACTTTTTTGATGTAGAGCTAGCTAAAATGTTAGGCTTTAAAATCATTGATGTCTATCATAAATTTAGAGTTGCACCAGACGAAACTACTTTTGAGGGAGAATATCCGCTCGATCTTGCCTTATATCCATTACTCTATGTACATTTGGATGAGCTGAGCACTGATGAAAACTTATATGATGGAAGGCCCTCAACTGTTTTAAGAGCTCTTCCATCAGGGAAAGCTGCATATTGCGATTATGAAATTATACGATTCCCTAATTTACAGTTTAAAAGATTAGCTTGTGGGAGGGTCAGATCATTTAATATAAAGATCACAGATAAAACAGGGAAAGTCGTGAAATGTGATAACCTGCACATTGTTTTAGAAATAAAATAATACGTTGTTTTAAAAAATGTCACGTGGGCCAGAAGAATCAGGAGTTACATTAGCGCCTGAGAGGTGTGTAACTTTAGAATTAAAAGACCTTGCAGACGTTGAGGACTTTGAACAAAACGGTGAGATAGGCACTTTGTATGGTTTTGAGTACACTAAAGATGGTTATTATAAGCGCAAAGAGGTTGACGACAACAAAAGGTTTCCTAAACTAGAACAACTACGCAATCTAGAAGCAAATAATACAGGTCAGTATGAATATAAAATAGTTCGAAAAACTGACAACAAATGGCACTTAGAACCATATTTAGAATGGGACATAAAATTTGAATTCTTAAGCCCATTTACATTTTTTGACCGTCAAAAAAGTTTCAGAAAAGCATTGAACTCTGGCCCTTTACATGTAAGTCTTATGCCAGAGGACAACAGTCGGAAAGAGATCGAAATAAAGCCGTTTGGGGACAAACAGTACATCCTCCACAGAAGAGAATCGGTTTTAAAGAAAGCTTCTACAAAATTACAGTTCATTCCACGCACAAAATTAGGAGACACGTTCACAATGATATTTAAAATTTCTGTCTTAAAAGATGAGGCGAGAAATGGAGCTCTGGGCGTCAGTGACAATCTTATGAAAGGAATTCTTATTAGCTGGCAAAACTTAGACGTTGACAAACTTAAAGTTACTGTCGTTGTTCTTTACAATGGCGAGGATATTAAGGTCATAACAACAAGCAACAAAATTGATATTAGTTTAAATAGAAACGATCTTACAGAACTGAACTGGATTAATCTTACACATTTGGGCCTTATAGGGTTTTATTATACTGAACAAGTTTTGACAGAGAGTATGATAAAAACAATAACTGGATTAGATTAAATTCTGTTTTAAAACTATGGAGCAGACAACTTTGGTGTCAATGCCGATGTTAAACTTTATGACAAAAACCCCTCATTGTTCATTGATTTGTGGACAGACTGGTTGTGGAAAAACAATATTTGTCCTCGACCTATTACAAACAGTTTATCGTTATAATTTTGATCATATAGTAATTTTCTGCCCAACACTTAAATGGAACAAAGCATATCACGATAGAAGGTTTATATGGACGGATGATGACATATATTTAGTTGATCCTAGCAATAAACTGAGTGAGTGTTTAGAACATTTCTTTAGACAGTTTGAAGGAACTCAGACACTATTTATTATAGATGATTGTTCAGCAGAAAAGGATATAGTCAAAAAAAGAAACGCTTTGTCAAAACTGGCTTTCAGTGGAAGACATGCTGGGATAAGTGTGTGGATTTTATGTCAAAAATATAACTCAGTTTTAAAAGACTTTAGAGAACAGTTAAAGACTGTAGTTTTATTTCATATGAAAGACAGAGACGCATTTGATGAATGTATGCGTGAAAATGATGTTATTGAAGACGATCAAGAAAAACGAAGGATTAAGCAAAAACTTAAGTCTCAAAAGTTTTCTAAATTAGTGTTAAAAACAGATAATCCTACACATTATGTATGTTTGTAAAGTGTTTACTATTAGAGAACTATAAAATAGGCATTCTGGGTAAGCCGGCGGAGCAACAGCGAAACCGGCTTCAGCCGGTTGGAGCTGGCGGAGGTGGGTGAGCCAGAATGCCTATTTTATAGTTCTCTGAGTGGAGATTTGGACATACTGTAAGAGAGAGAGAGAGAGAGAGAGAGAGAGAGAGAGAGAGAGAGAGAGAGAGAGAGAGAGAGAGCAATAGTCGCCTACCACGTCAGCACCTCAAAACAGGAGAGAACATTACACAGCGCATACTCACACAGTCACCGAACACATACTCACTCTCTCTCTCTCTCTCTCTCTCCCCCCCCCCCCCCCCCCCCCCAGGGCTGAGTGGAAAAGAGCATTTGTATTGCTTATCTCATTACCTTAGTTAAATAAGATTTTGTTCGTTTGTTCGTTCGTTCTCTGTCTCTCTCTGAATTTGTATATGTCCATCCTGTGTGCTCAAAACTCCATTACTACGTTAATGTAGAGACATTAATACTGTCCACACACACACACACCACACACACACACACACACACACACACACACACACACACAAACATACTAACAAAACACACACACACACACACACACACACACAGACACACACACACACACTCATATATATGGGGAGAGAGAGAGAGAGAGGGGGGGGGGGGGGGGAATATATATCATAGGAATGGCTCACCAAACCATACAGTCCGTTCGAAGAGTTGACGGCAGTAGAAATTGCGTCTTGCTCATGAATTCGATCTAAAACAGAATTGAACAACCCATGATATTATATGTCAACATTTCTTGTAATATTCATCGTCGTCGTCGTCGTTGTCGTCGTTGTCGTCATCATCATCATCGTCGTCGTCGTCGTCGTCGTCGTCACCACCACCACCACCACACCACCACCACCTCATCATTATCTCACATCATCATCATCATCGCGCATCATCATCATCATCATCATCATCATCATCATCATCACAGCAGGGACGGATCAAGAAAGGGAGGGGGTATCCCACCTCTGCCCTTTCTGATCCCACTCCAAAAAACAAAAACAACCGACTCACAATGTCTTAAAAAACGCTCATTGGACAACAGATGGGACAGAGGTATTTTCAAATGAAACTACAAACCGAGGTTTCATGTGTGAAAACACGATTAACATCTTGCTAACACATAGAAAATACTATCACCAACTTTCGAAAGAGAAGACCAGTTTGGCCGTTGGTATGGAAGATGAGTATTCACATAGCATACATCCTCTGTGAAAACTGGTAAGAATGAGGGAGAAGCTGAGTGACTGATATTCGACTAAATGGCACGGGAAACGGACTGAATATAGCTCCAACAGGCTCTACCCCGGCGTGCCACCCACTGTGGAAACAGGTGCGTGGATTGTAAAAGGCTTGGAGCTTGTCCCTAACAGGGGACTGCGCCATGGAAGTGAAATTATGACTGAAAGGATAGTCGCCAAGAGAAATTCAGAAAGGACAGGCAGAAAGAAAAATACAGAAAGGACAGACAGGAAAAGAAATAAAGGGCAGACAATAAGAAAACAGCAGAAAGGACAGACAGAAACAGGAAAAAAAAACCCAGGAAGGACAGACAGGAAAAGAAAGAGAGAAAGGACAGTAACAGAGTAACAGGAAGGACAGACAATAAGAAAACAGCATAAAGGGCAGACAGTACCTGAAAAACAGGAAGGACATACAGGAAAAGAAAGACAGAAAGAGTAGACAGTAAGAAAACAGCGGAAAGGACAGACGGTAACAGAAAAACAGGAAAGACATACAGGAAAAGAAAGATAGAAAGAGTAGACAGTAAGAAAACAGCGGAAAGGACAGACGGTAACAGAAAAACAGGAAGGACAGACAGGAAAAGAAAGATAGAATGAGTAGACAGTAAGAAAACAGCGGAAAGGTTAGACAGTAACAGAAAAACAGGAACGACGGGCAGTAACAGAAAAACCAGGAACGACAGGCAGTAACAGAAAAACAGAAAGAACAGACAGTAATAGAGAAACAGGAACGACGGGCAGTAACAGAAAAAAAAACAGAAAGAACAGACATAATAGAGAAACAGGAACGACAGGCAGTAACAGAAAAACAGAAAGTAATAGAGAAACAGGAAGGACAGACAGTGACATAAAGACTAAGTGACGGTAAGAGAATGAAAGGACTGAGGCGTGAGAAAGACAAAAACAGATCGAAGCACAGACAGAAACAGACAGAAGATGCACAGACAGAAACAGATAGAAGGTGCACAGACAGAAGATGCACAGATAGAAACAGAAGATGCACAGACAGAAACAGACAGAAGATGCACAGACAGAAACAGACAGAAGAAGCACAGACAGACACAGACAGAAGATGCGCAGACAGAAACAGATAGAAGGTGCACAGACAGAAACAGACAGAAGATGCACAGACAGAAACAGATAAAAGGTGCACAGACAGAAGGTGCACAGACACAGACAGAAGGTGCACAGACAGAAACAGACAGAAGGCGCACAGACAGAAGGTGCACAGACAGAAGGTGCACAGACAGAAACAGACAGAAGATGCACAGACAGAAACAGGCAGAAGGTGCACAGACAGACAGACACAGACAGAAGGGAGGCACGCACTGTAGATGAAATTGCCGATGTGGAAGAGGAAATTGGTGATGAGCAGCCAGTAGACAATCATTCCACCAACCAGGCTGAGCAGCGAACCCGTCATGGCCAGCGCTTTGGCCCAGCGGCCAAGATACCTCCGGCACACATCGTGGAATTCCAGCAGCTGACCATCTGCAATGAAAGGGGAGTCTAAAGTGAGAGGAGAGGAGTGAACAGTAAGCAATAGGCACATACACGAACACAAGACCAATGATTATGTGCGGAACCTGGTCACCAACCTAGTTGGGCCCCACGAACCACTTCTGGCAACCGTCAAACGACGGAAGATGGCATGGTTTGGCCACGTGATTCGCCACAACACCCTCTCCAAAACCATCCTTCAAGGTACCGTTGAAGGAGGGCGCAGACGAGGACGGCAGAGAAAGAGCTGGTCCGAAAATATAAAAGGACTGGACCAAAATGACCATGCCAGATCTCCTCACTACAGCTACAAACAGAAGAGCCTGGAGAGAAACGGCGGCTGCCTCATCACGTCCCCCCAACGACCCCAGCGGTCAGGGGAATGACTGACCGACTGACACGTATAATACAACAGCTGAACATCTGCAATGAAAGGAAGTCTAAATAAGACGGGAGGATGGAACAGTAAATAATAGACACATACACGTGTAACAAATTTATACACACACGTGCTGAACATATATAGGTACACACCTATGTGGACAGTTTGTTGGCTGGCTATGCGGCCACAAAGACAAAGAGACTGACCGACAGACCAGTATACAGACAGACACAGTGACAGACAGACATACACAGACAGATCACTGACCCGGAAGCCGATCCACGGAGTGCAGGACCAGATAGCACGTGTAGCTCATGATGACTGCCAACAGGATTAGGAACAGAACACCACACAACACCCCTGCCTGGAGAGCGCGCAAGCATACACACACACGAACGCACACACACACACACACACACACACGCGCGCGCGCGCACACACACACAAACACACGCGGCGCGCACACACACACACACACACACACGCACACACGACACGCACGCACGCACGCCACACACACACACACACACACACACACACACACACACACACACACACACACACACACACACACACACACTCACGCACACGGAGTTAATTTAATTTACTGTTGGGCCACATCATTCTACTACAGAAGAGTCCATCAATTTACATAGCAGTCCCTTAATTTACAACAGCCTAGATCATCAATTTGCTATAGTATAGTCCATCAATTTACCATAGTGCAGGCCATCAATTTGCCGTAGGACAGTATATCAATCAACCGTAGTACAGTCCATCAATTTACAGTGATACAGTCCATCAATTTACCATAGTATAGTCCACCAGTTTACCATAGTATAGTAAGTTGATTTACAACAGTAGAGTCCGTACATTCTCCAAAGTATAGTCCATCAGTTTACTATAACACAGCACATCAATTTACCACAGTACAGTCGTCAGTTCACAAATCACTTAACAAATCGGAGTCCATCAGTTAATTGCAATACAAAGCTCAGTGTATGGTAGAACAGTTCGCCAATTTAATGTAGTATAACTCATCAATTACTTCATACTCTGTTACGTTTTAGTTTATTGTAGTGCACTGAAGCACAGTTAAGTATAGCCCATTATCATTTCAGCTCGTAACACCAATTTACAATACAACAGTATATTATGTTTCGTACTATAGAACGTCATTCACTGTGGTACAGTCCGTACAATTACTGTAGAATGGTGTATCACTCTATTGTGGAATAGCCCATCAATGTTTTGTAACTATAGTCATCTGTATTCTATGGTACAGAGCACGAATTTACTTTTGTACAGAACATCTTCTATAGTACAGAATATCAATTTACTATTGCACAGAACCAGTGATTTTCTGTTGTACAGATCATTTGCTTACCACCGTACAGAGCATAGTGTTATTATCGTTTTGAACATAACATCATTGTCGTATATGAATTTTCGTTGGACAGAACATCAATTTACCATCGCATACAACATTGATAAACTATCGTAAAGTAATATATTTACTGTTGTAAACAATATCAGTTCACTGTTTCACAAAACGTCAATTTACCCATTGACTACCGATTAATTGTCATAGCCTCTGTATATCACATACCAAATCACTTTATTGCTGTAGAGAATACCAGCTTACAGTCGCATGAAACATCAAATAATTATCGCACAAATCATCAATTTACTGACGTGTAGAGCATAAATTTACTGACGTGTAGACCATAAATTTACTGACGTGTAGATAATCAATTTATTGACCTGTAGAGCATCAATTTACTGACGTGTAGACCATAAATTTACTGATGTGTAAATAATCAATTTATTGACATGTAGAGCATCAATTACTGACGTATAGACCAAAAACTTACTAACGCGTAGATAATAAATTTATTGACATGTACAGCATCCATTTACTGACGTGTAGATAGTCAGTTTATTAACATGTAGAGCAGAGCACCAATTTACAGACGTGTAGACCATACATTTACGGACGTGTAGACTTTACATTTACTAATCTGTAGACCATCGTTTGTTTTTGTTTTTTTACCTGTAGACCGTCAATTTACTGATATGAGGGCATTCAATTTACTGACATGTAGATCGGACTTTTACTGTTACTGAGGTGTAAACCATCAATTTACTGACGTATAAACCATCAATTTACTGACGTACAAACCATCAATTTACTGACGTACAAACCATCAATTTACCTCAATTTACTGACGTATAAACCATCAATTTACTGACGTACAAACCATCAATTTACTGACGTGCAAACCATCAATTTACTGACGTATAAACCATCATTTTACTGACGTATAAACCATCATTTTACTGACGTATAAACCAATTTACTGACGTATAAACCATCAATTTACTTATGTGCAGACCATCATTATACTGACGGAAAGACCATTAATTTACTGAAGTGTAGACAATCAGTTCACAATAGCATAGAACACCTGTTCAGTATGCTATAGAACATCCATCTACTATGGTATAGAACTTCAATTAGAACACCTGTTTAGTATGCTTTAGAACATCCATGTACTATGGTATAGAACATCAATCCACTATGATATAGGACATCAATTTACTATGATATAGAATCCTCCATGGTGTAAAACCTCCAAGTACTATGGCACTGAACATCAATCTGCAATAGTATGGGTCATCAGTTTACCAAGGCATAGAACGTCGATTTACGGTGGCAAAGTAAATCAATTCACTAGGACATACAGCATTAATCTGCAATAGAGTAAAACCTCTGATTACCATAATGTAGAGCATCAATCTAATATAGTTCAGACAATCAATTTACTGTATTCCTGACCTCTTTAACGGCCCACGGAAGACTGAGCACTGATGTGGCGATCATGGTGTTCCATAGTGCTAGACTGCAAAACACACACACACACACACACACACACACACACACACACACACACAGCATGCACTTATACACACACACACACACACACACACACACACACACACACACACTGACTGAAACTAATTTATTGTCAGATTAACCCGTGGTTGTACTGACACTTAAGAAAGCATTATGCAGAGAATGTCAACATTTTTCATTTAAAGAAAAGGAACAAAATAAACTCCCCTCTCTCTCTCTCTCTCTCTCTCTCTCTCTCTCACACACACACACACACACACACACACACACACACACACACACACACACACACACACACATCTCCATACGAAGATACCCACGCACACAAACACACACACACACACACACACACACACACACACACACACGCACAGACACCACACCACACCACACCATACCACCCTAAACACACACTAGCACTCGTACACACATGCACTCACTCTCTCTCTCTCTCTCTCTCTCTCTCTCCACACACACACACACACACACACACACACACACACACACACACACACACACACACACACTCTCTCTCTCTCTCTCTCTCTCTCACACACACACACACGGAAAAAAAGGGCATTAAAAAAAATTCTCCCCATTAAATTCAGTCTGTATTGCTGCTACTATGACTACAAATTCTTAAGTTACCGTATGAACCAGACATTGTAAATCCACACAGCCACAACAAGAACAAAAGCGATAGCAACGACAACGGCAGAAATAACCACAATCACTACAGCAGGAAGAAGAAGAAGAAGACAATTACAAAAACAAACTCAGCAAAAATGCCAGTAGTATCGTAAGAAAACCACTCTGACGATGATTTCGGGTGTACATTTTTTTTTCCTGCACTACAAATAAACTGCAGAATTCAAAAGGGGAAGGAAAGGAAATCTTGACGGAAGATGCTCTTTTCTCCTCTCTTGATCATCAGCCTTAGCATCAGCACCACGTGTGACAACAGACATCCCTTAAGTCACCGCGCCACTGCCGTTATCATACCACAGACCACAACAGCAGCAGCTGCAACCACCACCACCACCACCACCACCACCACCACCAAAACGAGCTAGATGAGAAGAGGGAGAAGAAGATGAAAGACAAGGAGAAGGAAGAAAACATAGATTTCTTTCTTTGATGTCCAGGCTGTCCGCCAACCTGTCCATCAACCTGTGTACTGTTTTGAACAACAGAAAGACAGACCAAGTACACAAACAATGCCCGAAACAAAAAAACAAAAACAAAACAACCCCCTCGCCCCAAACAAGCAAACAAACAAAAAACAAACAAAAAAGTGAAAGCTCACGTACAGAGCAACACAGAATCGAAGAAAGAAGAGTCTGACCAGCCTCTTGATCATATCACTTATTCTTCCTGCGCTATACTAATGCATACAACGTTTATTACACCTACTCCCTCTCGGGGAAAAAAACCCACAACAGAACACTCTCTTGAGAGGGGGGTGTGAAATGAAATCTTGACATAAGAGGACGTGGGGAGGAGGGGGGGGGGAGGAAGAGAAAGAGGGGAATGAGAGAGGGGAAAGAGAGGAAGAGGTAGAGAAAGAGGAGAATAAGAGAGAGAGAGAGAGGAGAGAGAGAGAGAGAAGAGAGAGAGGAGAGAGAGAGAGAAGAGGAGAGAGAGAGGAGAATGACGAAGACAAAACGAGGACTTGTTTATCATCCAGACTCACGTACACAGTGACCAGGCTGCTCTGTCCGCCCGCCACTCTCTGCAAAGCATGACGTTGATGCTGCTGATGGCTTTGGCGCTGACGGTGCAACAGCGGCGTTGCCGCGTGGCAGTCCTGACTTTCCAGAACGCCTCCCGCTGAAGCCATTTTGTAACAAAGCACTGATTAAAAAAAAAGTTTGCCTAACGATCGGACGGCCCGTCAAGCGACACCGGGGACATTTCATACTGTTAAGGTCCCCAGACACATGGGGGGACGCAGCGGTTTCATGTTACCAGATAACACACACACACACACACTCACAGCCAACACCCTCAGTTCGTGCACATCAGCATCATTCGGTCCTTTCTTTCACACTGACAGGGGAGTCGTGGAGAGAATCGGTCATCGTCAGGGTCATGTGGCGGCACGGATTGTCGCAACGGCACGGATTGTCGCAAACTCACTAATGCGACAATCCGTGCCGGACCTGCTATATATTTTCACAGGGAATGTTTGAGGAATGACTGTTTTTTTGTGTTCCGGGTCTACAATGTGGGACGGTGACCGATCCCATTTCACGTGTCCTTTCATCCATCCATCTGTCTCTCGGCCTGTCGGCCCGTTTGTCCACTGCGCTTTCTACTTTCCTGGCGGAAGTTT
>CM065726.1:55419187-55429187 GCA_033310375.1 Conus canariensis
CCTTCAAGAACATGTGGTCTGTCTGAAAACTGCCATTGAGAACTTCAGGCATATGTCAGCACAGTTCTACACAACCTTTGTTTACATTTAAAAAATGCCTACGAGAGTATTGACCACAGTGGTGCTTGATGCCATGCAGAAAGCCGGCTACACACAGCATTTCGTTAACATCACAGCGGATATTTACACCCAGAACGAAGGATCACCAGACGTAGAGGCATGAAACAAGGCTGTCCATGACTAGTTAGTTAGTTCGTTCATTTAAGCTTTAGACTCATGGATTTGTTGTGTGGAGCATCCATTTATACTGTGTTCATTTTTTTTCTACGTGTCAAGCATACATGGATGACTTATATATCACTGTTCATAGTGAAGATAAACTGCAGGCAATAATGAACAAGACTAAAGCCATCCCTAAGCACACTGGAATGGAAGTCAACCTATGGAGTGTGTCACTGTTCATGGCCAACGCATAGTAAGTAACTGGACATCCAGGGACAGAACTGAAATCGTTGAGGTTACTGTGCAAGGAGAGAAGATACCAACGTATAGAAACGACAGATCACACTTCTGTCTTTGTTTCAAAACAAATCTGACCGGAACATCAGAGAAAAAAAAAAACAACAGCTAATGCAAGTCAGTGAGAAATCTGGAGAAGCAGTAAAACATTTGTCACTTTCTCCACTGTCACACTGCGAGAAAACTGACGCTTTCAATGTCATTTTATCTTCAAACCTGGATTTGGTCTAGAGAATCATGAAACGTTGGAAGACTGGATTGTGGAACATGTTCCTGGTCATTTCAAACCTTCGTGTTCCCAGTCAGGAAACAGTGCGGTTTTAGACTTCTATCCCAAGTACGATGCACTACGGTAAACGCATATCTGTCCTCACATATGCTCAACAGTGCTGATCAGCATGCGGTACGCGTAACTTTCTGTCCTGCACATACAGAACTCAAGGATGAAAGATCCAGTTGCAAAGTAAGGTAACTGCAGGCGGAAATCTAAACAATTTTTAACATTTCTTTGAAAGGCTCCGCCGAAAAACGTAGACAAACGAATCACAAGACAACAAACGACGCGTTTCGACCTCTTAGGTCTTCTTCAGGCAAGAAACACAACACTCAGGACAACGGAGATGAACGAGTAATCACTTACCTTCATCCAATTCGGCGCAAAATGGGAGTTGAATGAAAAGAGGCTGTCGGGAGGGAGACAATGTGAGTTGGGGTAGTAATGATGATAATAATAATACTGATAGGAATAATAATAATGATAATAACGGTGATAAGAAATATCGAAAAAAATAATAGAGGATTACTACCACTTTTGGTAATAATATGGCAACAGCAGTTGTAATATGGGAGAAAGGAGAGGGGTTAGAGGATTATCGAACAGCATGGTTGTCGTGACAGCAGTGTTAGTGGCGTTGACGATGGTGATGATAACGGTAATGATGGTAATATCAATATTAACACTGGTATTAATATTAATGATAGTAATACTAACAACAATAGTAACGGTAATGGTTTTAATAGTACTAGTAATAAAAGTGGGATACAGATGTATGATAAAATATAAATATGATAAAAATATAATAAAAAAAATAATATCAATAATAGTGATGATAATAATAGTACTAATACTGGGGGAAGGGAGGAAGAAAAAGTATGGGGAGGGGAGGACAGAAATAACAATGAGGAGAGGGAGGGAACAAATTGTGGGAAGGATAGAATGTAATAGGTATATTGACAAATATAATATACATATATACATATACATCTCTCTCTCTCTCTCTCTCCCTCTCTCTCTCTCTCTCTCTCTCTTTATTATATATATATATATATATACATATATATATATATAAAGTTGTACGTTAAGGAGACATATCGCACCCTCAACGAACGCTGTGTGGAGCACCTCAGCCTCCAGTTGTCTCAACCAACACCAGTGGGGATTCATTTCAACGCTGGTTGCCACAGCCAGACCCACATCTCCGTCACTGCTGTTTGACAAAGCCACTCCTCAGCTCCAGAAAGAAAACTCATGGAGTCAAGGCTCATTTCTCGCCTTGACACCACAATCCCTGATGGACTCAACTCGCACATCTGACTTTTTTATAGTTTGAATCATTCCAGCTCTTTGCCCTCGCTTTCCTTTCCCCCAACCTCTCCTCCATCCCCCCTCTCTCTCTCTACAACCCCCCCCCCTCCCAATTTCCCCATCCCACCATCTTTATATTCACACCCCATCTACATATATAACATATAGAATATAACATATACACCCCAAACACCATCTCCACCATCCAGGTATGCATACACATAGACACATGCACATGTGGAAAATCCATATGTACCTATTTTTATAGGCGTTTCCACCCCACCCCCTATCACCACAACCTCCCTCACTCCCGCGTTCCCCCCCCCCCTTCCCCCCTTATACACACCCTCAAGCGCCCCTACCAAGCATAAGACTCCTCCTCTACCACTCTCTCCCTTTCTTTTCTTTATCTCTAGATCTGTTTGCCTTTTCCCTCTACCTGTCTCTCTTTTTCCTTTTCCCCAGCACACACACACACGCGCGCGCGCGCCCGCACCACCCACTCAACGCACGCACACCACACGCACGCACGCGCACGCACACACACACACACACACACAGCACGCACGCACGCACGCACACACACACACACACACACACACACACACACACACACACACACACACACACTTTAAACACGTATTCGTCCGTTTACGTATATGTTTTATTTCGTCATTTCCTATGTGTATTGATTTGTCTTTCATTTGATGTCATCAGTACTGAAGAAGGTCTAAGACCGAAATGTCGAAGATTTTTTTTTGGTTTGTTTTTTGCCATTGTAAATCTTCTGAACATCCTCAAAGATAAATTGTATTGAAAACACAGTGTTTGAAATTCTCTTACCACGCTGTTTGGTGGATTTGGAACTAGCATCCCAAAATAGGTAAGTTTTACAGGATTAAGAATTTAAGCATAGCTACTCCTCCTAATGGAGTGACCAGTTCTTTTCAGCCATGCTTTCTAAAGTGTTCAAACCTCTGTTAGGCTTTCCATTTGGTTTCTTTTTTTTTCGTATCATTGGGTCCTGTGCAAATCAAATACCCATCCTTTAAAATTCTTGAGGACCGCACTCCAGGTTTAAATGATTCATATAATTGTATATGACTTACTTCCCAGCGTTATGATTTGTGTCTTCTCTTCAATGAGATGTAGCCCTGATGCTATCCCAAAGTGATCAATGATAGACATTGATGTTTTTATTTTATCCTCAGCATTCATTAGCTGTGTGACGTCCACAAACTGGAATATCCAGTGCCCAGTCTCTCTAATCTGTATTCCTTCAATATTTTTTTTCCTCCACAAATCAATATTGCTAATATTTCCACACGGTAGGAAGAAACTTTACGGAGAGCTTGACAGCAGATCTTCAGACGAGAAGACCCTTAGGCAAGGTGCTGAACTCCTTGCACTCTAAGGGAGTCGGTCCACATCCAGATTATCACTCTGAAATGCCCTCCTGCTGCCACCTCTTTCCGTATTCACAAGGATTCGGACCCCCATCTTTTGGATCGGTAACGTCTCAAGGCGTGCCTTTTCAGACTCACCCACATCGCTAACGGATACCTGTTCCAAGTGGGAAATTTACGCCTTGTGAAGTTCACTTTTATTTCATCCTCGACCAGATCCACGAGAACTCTTCAATCCCTCTGCCATTGCCCTCAGGGTTCTGATCCTCTGGTTACCAGAAAGCCCGAACTGTTTGATGATGAGCCAACAAATCCTCGTGCTCCAACCTCTATGGCGAGGACGGGCCTAGAAGCCAGATTTCCTCAAACCACTGGCTGGACTGGCATACCCCTCAGTCTTGTGGATGTGAGCTTGCTCCATTCCGCTTTCGAATGGCACAGTGAGTTCGATTAGAATCGTTTGTTTTGACGGACCTGTGTGGAGAACACTATCCGGTCTCATGCCACTCTTCCTGATGACCTCTGGTTGGTTCTCCCTTTCTGGAAGGTCTACTGTGGACTCCCAGTCATCTGCTCCTTCCAGTAAACCCTGCTTCCATGTTCTTGAAATCATACCAAACCACGATTTGTGGCCTCCTGTCGTGTAGAACTTTGTTGTTGGAGCTTCTGGTGGCGTATTGCTTACCTCATGTGCGATCTCATTGAGCACTTGGTTGTGTCTCCATGTGTACCTTCCCTGAGTTAGCGCTTTGCATGAACTTGGACATGTTTCACTGTTTGTTTGCCGTGACAGAGTGGACACGCGGGGTCATCTGATTTCCCCCATTTGACCAGGTTTGAATTCAAGGTTAGGAGATCATATACAGATCAGAGGATGAAGCTGACTTTAAGAGGTGCCATGTGCCATTATCATTCCAGGTGAGGCTTCCTTGGAGTGCAATTTCCTGTGTAGTCCTTGATGGCCTAGCTGGACTGCCTTCTGGATTCTCGTGGCGTCCTCTTCTTTTTTCAGCTCCTCTATTACCATGCCTCTCTTTGCTTTCCCTTTCGCCTTGACCACCTTTTCATTTCTGTCGACTCCAGCCCCTTTCTAATGGTCTGTGTGTGACCTGTTATTTCCATGATCTTGGAGTTTTCCTCTGCCACGCCCACTGCCTCCCAAACTTACCATTACCTGCCAGTGTCCAGCTTGGGCCGGACTGATCTCACAACTTTGTCATCGAAGTCTCTGAGCAGGGTTCGTAACATGCTTTACCCACTTTGCATTCCTTGAGGATGGATTTTAGAGGAAACTTCAGCTTTGCCTGGCGGCACTAGAGTACAACGTCAGTGAGAGCAGGTTGCACACAAAACCATATTTCCTTGTGTATTTTGTTGATGTTGACCTCTATTGATTCCACAGTGCTAATGCTGATATCGCGCCCTGTGGGTTGGGCATAGAATAGACCCACTGCCCTGCCATGCATGTCGTAAGAGGCGACTAAGGCAGGACCACCTCACCCCGAGGATAAAGGGGTTTGCGTAGGGCTAACAACCCTACCTGTAAAAAAGACTAGTTACAGAAGCATCGACGACAACAAACGAAAACATTCACCTGGGGAAGGAAGGGTCTCCATCCCGGAGACTTATGACGCAGTGCAGTGAAAGCGAAAGGAAGCTGCAAGGCTGACTCCCCTTCTAACACCCAGGACAACAACGAGAGTAGCCACATGGAACATCAGGACGATGTACGAAACAGGAAAAACCATCCAAGTTGCGAGAGAGATGAAAAACTACAAGATCGGAGTGCTAGTACTGAGTGAGACAAGGTGGCTACAGTCAGGACAGCTGAAACTTTCATCTGGAGAACAGCTGCTGTACTCAGGACACACAGACGATGGAGCCCCCCACACTGAGGGTGTGGCCCTGATGCTGGCACCGGAGGCACAGGGGTCACTTATCGGATGGGAACCTGTCAACTCCCGCATCATCACAGCCAAGTTTACAAAGAAGGACATCAGGCTGAACATCATCCAGTGCTATGCTCCCACCAATGATGCGGAGGAAGAGAAGAAAGATGACTTCTACCAGCAACTACAGACAGTGATAGTCAGAAGAGGAGCAAAGGACATAACCATACTGATGGGAGATTTCAACGCCAAGATTGGAATGGACAACACAGGCTACGAGGACATCATGGGGACACACGGACTGGGACAGATGAACGAGAATGGTGAGCGCTTTGCAGACCTGTGCGCCCTGAACCAGCTGCTGATAGGAGGAAGCATCTTCCCATACAAGCGCATCCACAAGGCCACATGGAGATCCCCAAACCACATCACGGAGAATCAGATTGACCACATCTGCATTAGCCGCAAATTCAGGAGATCATGGCGGGATGTACGTGTGATGAGAGGTGCTGACGTGTCATCAGACCACCACCTTCTTTTAACAACAGTGAGACTTCGCCTCAAGAGATTCACCAACGCCAACAACACACGGACAAGGTATAATGTCGGACTGCTCAGAAACAGGGACACACAAGCAGCATTCCAGATCAGCCTTTCCAACAGGTTCCAGCCACTACAAGAGTTGACAGAAGATGGTGAGATGGACATCGAGACACAGTGGGGACACTTTAAGAAACTGTGGCATGACATATGTGAAGAGATCCTTGGCAAGAAGAAGACCCAGCACAAGGAATGGATCTCTGCCGACACCATCCACAAGCTGGAAACAAGGAGAGAGAAGAAAACTACACTGAACACAAGCGAACAAAAGCAGCTAAGGCAAAGGCACAGGAAGAGCACACAGCAGCGAACAGAGAAGTAAAGAGGAGCATCAAGAAGGACAAGAGGGACTACCTTGACGACATGGCCAGTCAAGCAGAGGCAGCAGCCGGACAGGGGAACCTGAAGGACCTGTACCTGGTAACCAAGAAGCTGACGGGTAAGTTCCAGCAGACAGACAAGCCAGTGAAGGACAAGAACGGAAACCCACTGACAACAACCGAGGAACAGCTGAAACGATGGGCAGAACACTTCGGGGAGCTGCTGAACCGCCCCGCCCCTGACGCACCACCAGACATCCCACCCGCAGAGACAGAACTGCCCATCAGCTGTGACAAACCCTCAAAGGCAGAGATAAAGAAGGCCATCATGACTCTGAAAAATGGGAAGGCTGCAGGGCCGGACGAGATACCAGCAGAAGCTATCAAAGCAGACACAGAGACAGCTGCCAACATGCTATACAGCCTCTTCAGCAAAATCTGGGAGAAGGAGGAGGTACCGGCCCAGCGGAAAGAAGGAATCATCATCAAGCTGCCGAAGAAAGGAAACCTCAGGGACTGCAGCACCTACCGAGGGATCATGCTCCTGTCAACGCCAGGCAAGGTTCTGAACAGGGTTCTACTGGAAAGAATGAAAGAGGCTGTCGACCCCAAGCTCCGAGACCAGCAGGCAGGATTCCGGCGGAACAAATCATGTGCTGACCAGATCGCCAGCCTGCGCATCATCGTGGAGCAGTCGCTGGAGTGGAACTCCCCCCTCTACATCAACTTCATAGATTATGAGAAGGCCTTTGACAGCTGTGGAAGCTGCTGAGGCATTACGGAGTCCCCGAGAAGATCATCTCCCTCATCCGGTGCACCTACCAGGACATGAACTGCAGGATTGCCCACGCCGGCCAGCTGTCCGAAAGTTTCGAGGTGAAGACCGGAGTTCGGCAGGGGTGCCTGCTGTCGCCGTTCCTTTTCCTCCTGGTCATTGACTGGATCATGAAGACCACTACAACAGGCAGGAACAACGGTATACAGTGGACACTCTGGACACAGCTCGACGACCTCGACTTCGCTGACGACCTGACGCTTCTGTCACACAGCCACAGCCAGATGCAGGACAAGACCACTTGCTTGGAAACCACACCTGCCGGGACAGGGCTCAAGATTAACAGGAAGAAGACCGAGCTGATGAAAATCAACACCACTGCCAACACATCAGTCACAGTCGGTGGAGAGCCCATCAGGGAGGTGGAGTCTGCCGTCTAGCTGGGAAGCGTGGTGGACTAACAGGGAGGCACGGACCGAGACGTCACAGCCAGACTCGGCAAGGCAAGAACAGCTTTCGTCATGCTCAAGAACATCTGGGCATCTGGAGGAATCAGCATAAGAACCAAACTCCGCATCTTCAACTCCAGTGTCAAATCAATTCTGCTCTACGGATGCGAGACATGGCGGACAACACAGACGATGCAACAAGATTCAGACATTCTTCAACACCTGTCTGAGGAGCATCTACAAAATCCGATGGCAGGACAAGATCCGAAACGGAGATCTGTGGGAGCGTGCGGGACAGGAACCAGTGGCCAAAGCAGATACTACGAAGGAAGTGGGGCTGGATCGGACACACCCTCAGGAAGTCAGCATCCAGCACCACACGCCAAGCTCTGACCTGGAACCCGTAGGGAAAGAGGAAGAGAGGCCGGACTCGCAACAGCTGGAGGCGAGACACTGAGGCGGAGTTGAAACAACAAGGGACCAACTGGACTGGAATGACCAGAACAGCTCAGAACAGAGTGCGATGGCGAAGGGTCGTCGATGGCCTATGCTCCACCAGGAGCGATGGGCATAATGAATGAAATGAATGCTGATATCGTACATCAGTAGCAGAGACCAGAAGAGCTTCGGGATCAGCATGAACAGTAGACACCAGATCTTGCATCTGCTGGTCTAGTATCTGCAGGCCTTCTTCTGCCATTGCTTGGTTTCTTTCCCTTCTTCGCGTCTTTCAAAGAGTCATCATACCACATCCCAAGACTCTTGACTAGTTCTTCTGTTACAGTTGAAACGGCTTGATTGGCTGAAATGGACGTGTTTGTTTTAGCTACTTTTCCTTTCCGCAGGGTGGCACTTTGTGATTTCTTTGGAATTTCTCTGGAATTCATCCTGGATGAAGCAATCACCTTATCTAGCTGCTTCACTATCCTGTGTGGCTCATCTTCGTTGGCAGACCTTAAGGGCAAACAATGTTATACAGAGAGTGTGGAAGATATACGTCACTTTTAAATTAATTTATTTATCCTAAATATAGATAAACGCGGAAGAAGTACATCCCCTAGTTCTGTAGCAATCACCCATCAGGTCTCAAACTTAGCCTGCACTGTTCATAGTTTAAAAAAAAAATCCGTTCACTCTAGATGTTGCTCGATATGTTTGCATATGTCTCCCTCTTGGCCCACGTAAAGTACCAAAATTTGCACATCTAAGATCCCAAAAGAATTTGCAGTTAAGTGTATTATGTAGAGAATGTCACCATGTGCTTTTTACTGTCATTAACATCACTTTTAGGCCTATCTATCCATGTATGAATAATTTACTTAACTTTATCATTTTTTTTTCCACTCCTGTAATGTCCATTCTCTGGATATGATCCTTTTCCTGTTTGGGATAGGTCAAATGTGGATGAATAATGATTACCATTATTACACACACACACACACACACACACACACACACACACACACATACACACACACACATACACACACACACACGCGCGCGCGGGACGCGCACGCTTTCTCGAGATGAACGATGTCGAACGCGCGCACATATACACACACGCACGCATGCACGCATACAAACACACAATTTTTCTTTCCTTACAAAAAATGACACAAAGTACAACACACACACACACACACACACACACTCACTCAGAGAGAAAGAGAGAGAGAGAGAGAGAGAGAGAGAGAGAGGAGAGAATCTTTGATCATCTTTCTTTCCAAGGGTTACAGATAAGCAAATACATGTATATGCTTTCTTCATCCGGCCCTGGCCCCGCTAAGGGACTAAGCGTGACTAGCTGACTAAGCATGACTAGCTAATAAACATTACAAAACTATTTACAAACATATATATCTTTAAAACTACATAAAAGCGTGGATGAGTTGTTTCTCTACCAACATTGACGCACAGATGAACTTAAAGAAAAAACGTTGAAACAACAAACAAGACTAGATTAAATAACTAAAAAAAGAAAAAAAAAAAAAAAAGGAAAAGAAAAAGCACTCACACAGAGAGACACACAGAAAGCGATCCTCCTGTTAGTTATCAAAGGAGCGAGACTGTGTGTATGTGAGTGTGTGTGTGCGTGTGCGTGTGTGTGTGTGAGTGAGAGAGAGAGATATTTCATTCCTTTTCACAAATTACATACTGCTATGGGTGTAATTAGACAACAATAATGCATCAATAATATCAACATATTACACACATTTTCATGATGTGATTGCAATGCATGAATAGAATAAACAGTTCTAGAAACGGTTGTGTCAATCAGCGACAATGCATTCATGAAATCAATAATCATAACATTTATTTATCATGATGCGAGTGTGTGCGTGTGTTTGGGTGCGCGCGCACGTGTGTGAGTGTGCGTGTATATATATATATATATATATATATATATATATATATAATAAACTAATAAATTCCAAGGATAAGTACCGAGCACCATTC
>CM065726.1:55434187-55441687 GCA_033310375.1 Conus canariensis
GCCGTTAGAAACGGCTATAACGGGGTAAACTAAAACATCGGGCATCATTCGTGACCCATAATGAACATACCTGCTAATTTTCACAAAGATCAGCCAAGTACTTTCTGAGATATTCCATAAAGAAGAAAAAGCGTTACAGGCCGTTACAGCCGTTAGTAACGGCTGTAACAGTAAACTAAAATATCGGGCATCATCCGTGACCTATGATGAACATACCTACACATTTTCAGAAAGATCGGCCAAGTGCTTTCTGAGATATTCTATAAAGAAGAAAAAGCGTTACAGGCCGTTACAGCCGTTAGTAACGGCTATAACGGTAAACTAAAACATCAGGCATTATTCGTGACCCATAATGAACATACCTACACATTTTCTGAAAGATCGGCCTAGTACTTTTTGAGATATTCTATAAAGAAGAAAAACCGTTACAGGCTGTTACAGCCGTTAGTAACGGCTATAACGGGGTAAACTAAAACATCGGGCATCATCCGAGACCCATAATGAACATACCTGCTAATTTTCACAAAGATCGGCCAAGTACTTTTTGAGATATTCCATAAAGAAGAAAAAGCGTTACAGGCCGTTACAGCCGTTAGTAACGGCTGTAACGGTAAACTAAAACATCGGGCATCATCTGTGACCCATAATGAACATTTCTACAAATTTTCAGGAAGATCGGCCAAGTACTTTTTAACATATTCTAAAAAGAAGAAAAACCGTTACAGGCTGTTACAGCCGTTAGTAACGGCTGTAACGGGGTAAACTAAAACATCGGGGATTATTCGTGACCCATAATGAACATACCTGCTAATTTTCACAAAGATCGGCCAAGTACTTTTTGAGATATTCCATAAAGAAGAAAAAGCGTTACAGGCCGTTACAGCCGTTAGTAACGGCTGTAACGGTAAACTAAAACATCGGGCATCATCTGTGACCCATAATGAACATTTCTACAAATTTTCAGGAAGATCGGCCAAGTACTTTTTAACATATTCTAAAAAGAAGAAAAACCGTTACAGGCTGTTACAGCCGTTAGTAACGGCTGTAACGGGGTAAACTAAAACATCGGGGATTATTCGTGACCCATAATGAACATACCTGCTAATTTTCACAAAGATCGGCCAGGTACTTTTTGAGATATTCCATAAAGAAGAAAAAGCGTTACAGGCCGTTACAGCCGTTAGTAACGGCTGTAACGGTAAACTAAAACATCGGGCATCATCTGTGACCCATAATGAACATTTCTACAAATTTTCAGGAAGATCGGCCAAGTACTTTTTAACATATTCTAAAAAGAAGAAAAACCGTTACAGGCTGTTACAGCCGTTAGTAACGGCTGTAACGGGGTAAACTAAAACATCGGGGATTATTCGTGACCCATAATGAACATACCTACAAATTTTCACAAAGATCGGCCAAGTACTTTCGGAGATATTCCATAAAGAAGAAAAAGCGTTACAGGCCGTTACAGCCGTTAGTAACGGCTGTAACGGTAAACTAAAACGTCGGGCATCATCTGTGACCCATAATGAACATTTCTACAAATTTTCAGGAAGATCGGCCAAGTACTTTTTAACATATTCTAAAAAGAAGAAAAACCGTTACAGGCCGTTACAGCCGTTAGTAACGGCTGTAACGGGTAAACTAAAACATCGGGGATTATTCGTGACCCATAATGAACATACCTACAAATTTTCACAAAGATCGGCCAAGTACTTTCGGAGATATTCCATAAAGAAGAAAAAGCGTTACAGGCCGTTACAGCCGTTAGTAACGGCTGTAACGGTAAACTAAAACGTCGGGCAACATCCTTGACCCATAATGAACATACCTACAAATTTTCAGAAAGATCGACCTAGTAGTTTTGTCTGGAGCGAGTGGAACACATTTTGACCACGGACACACAGGAAAACAGACAGACAACACACAGACAGACTGACACACACACAGACAGCATTTCTTCGTTCCCATTCTAAAGTACTCCCTGTTCTTTAAGAACTGGGAGTACAAAAAGAGGATACTTGCAGTGACTTACGGCAAGAGCTCCACGTAGGTTTGCGCTTTCTAACAAAATTATGATTTTGCATTTAAATGAGCGTGTGTGTGTGTGTGTGTGTGTGTGTGTGTGTGTGTGTGTGTGTGTGTGTGTGTGTGTGTGCGTGCGTGCGTGCGTGCGTGGTGGTGTGTGTGTGTGTGTGTGTGTGTGTGTGTGTGTGCGCGCGCGCGCGTGCGCGCGCGCGTGCGTGCATGTGCGTGCATGCGTACGTGCGTGCGCGCACGCGCGTGTGTATAACAAAGAAATCATTCACTTAGAAATACGTATCGTCAGCTTGGGTTTTTCTTTTCCTTTCTTCTTTTTTGTTTCGTTTTTGTTTTTGTTTATTTTCGGTTTTGGTGAATAAGTTGACCCCCCCCCCCCCCCCCCCCCCCCCCCCGTCAAAAACGAGTTTGTCATTACAAATTATATCTATGTATCTCTCTATACCTCTCTATGTATAAATCTATGTTATATAAATATGAGTTCTATATATAATTTTTTTTCTTTCCTTCTTTGTATGTATCATCACAGAATAAGTATAACTTATGAACACTATCTGCACAGGCCCGAATATCGTGGACCTGCATCTACTCTCGAGGGACCACCAGCGAGTCAAGGGACGTTACCTGTCAGTGATCTCAACAAGGCCAGCCGTGACGGTAAAGTTCGAGGAGAATGCCAAGGTCAGTCTAGGCCAAAGCAAACCACCCGTGAAGGTCAGGTTCGAAGTCGGTTCAGTCCAGAGCGAAGTCAAGGCAGGTCGAGAAGGCAGGGTTCAAGGACAGGTTTCAAGGACAGGGCCAAGGTCAGAGCGAAGTCAAGGCAGGATTCAAGGACAGGTTTCAAGGACAGGGCCAAGGTCAGAGCGAAGTCAAGGCAGGGTTCAAGGACAGGGTTCAAGGACAGGGCCAAGGTCAGAGCGAAGTCGAAGCGAGATCATGGCGAACCCCAAGGTGGAAGTCGGTGCTGAAGAATGTGTGCAGAGAGCTGGGAGAGGGACCTCACTGGGACGGCACATCGCAGACCTTCCTGTTCGTGGACATCGACTCCCATGAGGTCCATCGCTGGTCACCTGCCACGGGCCAGCATGACGTAAAGACCATGAGTGAGTCACAGTATTTCTGTGTGGAGTGTACAACTGTCAATTAGTCTGTGCATGCGGGTATCCGTGTGCTCTTGGGTGTTTCTGAAAGCGCGTTAGCATGCTTGCACCCATCGCGGGGCTATGGAAGTGTTTTTAAGCACGTGATTTTTATGTGTATGTTTTCTTGCCTCATTTTTTTTTTCTGACCAAAAACTACACTCAGTGTGTGTGTGTGTGTGTGTGTGTGTGTGTGTGGTGTGTGTGTGTGTGCACGCCTGCAAACCTACTCATGCGTGTTTGAGATCCATATATTTATATGGTGTACGGTGTGAGTGTGTGTGTGTGATTATATTGTGTCCCTGTTTTTTTGTTTGTTTTGTAGCAGATTGACAAACTGTTAAACATGTCAATTACTACGCAGATGAACCAGTGGGTCACGTGGTGCCGAGGGACAAAGGCGGCTGTATGATTGGTTTAGGGCGACGCTTCGTGGAAATGCACTTCGACTCGAAGGAGGGGCGGACGACAGACGACGTGGAAAAGGGTCAGCCAACCTTTCGCTTCAATGACGGAAAGTGTGACGCTAAAGGTCGACTGTGGGGCGGTAAGTGTACATGTCGATGATCGGGCAACAGCCCAGGGTAAAATCATGTGTCATTTTCCTGATTGACCTGACCTATGATATGACCTTTTTAAACGCATTCTGCAAAGCTAGCAGGAAACAGATGGGTAAAAATCAGGGTGGAATCGCTTCATCCAGACAAAATTCGGTAGCAAGGGGAACACACAGGTTCCGCTGCGAATCCAGTATGTTAAGAAGAGCTGTGATTTAGTGTGTGTGAAGGAAATTGATTTTGAGTTCTTATAATATCGATTCTTTGCGATTGAAATCGAAAACTGCTCGTGCTTAACCTAGAGTTGAACTTGCCAGAAGGGTCTTGCAAACATCACTGTAAGCTGCACGGCTTAGAAAGCGACAAAGGCCTTCCATGGAATATCAAACGAAGGAAAAAAATAATGAATAGGCAGACGCAGTGATACGGGTTATCTGTGATATATTACCTGCAAAAAAGTCGCAGTCGTTCAAGAGTCAATATTATTAGACGATCGAAATGTGCTTTTCATTTTGACCAATCGGAACGCAGCTTTGTAGAGATTCGGGATGACTCTTAATTTCTGCTACCACAATCATAACACGTTATATGTGGATGCTATAAAACCACATTCAGCAAATCCTACATATTAATCGCATCGATGATCTGTTCAGCCCAGACAGAGCAATGATTGTCTTGCAACATATAGTACATTCATGTTTCAAATACTGTATTGTGCGTGTTTATTTATTTTGCCGTCTTGCTACCTGTTTTAGACTTGTCATCATTCTACTTACCATTGCACAACACACACACACACACACACACACACACACACACACACACACACACACACCTCTCTCTCTCTCTCTCTCTCTCTCTCTCTCACTCACACACACACACCGACAGACTCGGAAGGACTTCTTCCATTAGTGTTTACTAGCAGGCCAGTTTTGAAAACAAAGTCTTTTATCCTCCTTTTTGTTGGGAAATATTTGACCCGCCTCAAAAACACGACCAATGCATTCCATCATGCGAACTTCATGACCGGAAGTAAATTTCCCTCACGCCTGCTGAAATGGCTGAATCTGCAAGCTCACCGAAGGCCCAGACAAGCGTGATGGGTTGAGCTAGCAAACCCACCTACTATGGAAGGTGGGTTAGCCATCCAGAATGGGGGAAGGGGGTCCAGATTCTCTGTGAGTTCCGCAGCAACGGGAACCATGATTTGTTTGTTTGTTTGTTTGTTTTGCACACGCAGGCTGATACTCCTGCGGACACTCTCTGTATAGACAGGCAGTGTAGTTTTGTGTGTATGACCGTTGTTTTTTTATCCCGCCATTAAGGCAGCCATACTCCTCCATCTTCGGGGAAGGTGCATGCTATGTGTAACGTGTCATCCATGCCAACGGCCAAACTGGCCTTCTCTTCCGAAAGTTGGTGATGGGATTTTACGTGTGTGCAAAATGTTGTGCGTGCGTTCACACATGGAACCTCGGTTTATAGTCTCATTCGAAGGACTGTATGGGGAATGGAGTCAGAACCAATGTTAACTCCGAGGGAAAATTCCCCTGTACCGAAACGGCCCGGCGGAGATTTGAACCCGCAACCCCAGGATCACCAAAGTCCGGCGCACTACCAACTGAGCTATTCCGGCCCCCGGGAACCATGATGAACGGCATTAGGGAGTCGGAAAGGTGGAAGGACAGGAGAGGGGTTGCAGAACATGTTCCTTTTCATTCAAAAATCTGTTGAGAGTGGAGAAGATTTCAGGCAGCTTTCAGATTTCCGTATTGTTAAGAAAGAAGCGTGAAGGAGGAAGGGGTGTTTTTAGTGGCTCCGGACCGCCATCCGCGTCAGAAACAGAAGCCTGAAAATAGCGTCGCTTAGGGGCATCTTTCCTTGAAACATCATGGTCGACTTATACATCAGTTCGCACTTTTTGTGTGCCTATCCACGACATTTCGGGTATTAAGTTTGTAGCTAGACAACTACTGCTCTGCAACTGCAACTGAAGCTGCTACTGTTACTGCTGCCTTTGCCACTGCTGCTCCGACAATGACGATAACAGCAACGACGGTTACTTGTACTCGAAACTTGCATTTCTGACTGCTGCTTGTGTTGCTGCCTGCCCTTTACCTCTCACGACTGCTGTTGCTGCGGCTGCAATTGCTAGTACTGCTCATGCTGTTTCTGCCGCTGCAGCAGCTGCTACAACGAAGATGCCGATAACTACTATTATTAGTGCTACGCAAGATATACAATGCAGAAGCAAATTATGTAAAGCATTCTTCACGCGTGCTGTCGACAGCTTTATCGTTTCTTCTTTTCTTTTTTTTTTTTTTTAAATTTGAATTTTGTTTCTTGATGCACAATTCTGTCCGGAGAGGAGTGTGCGTGTGAGTGATTGAGTGTGTGTGTGTGTGTGTGTGTGTGTGTGTGTGTGCATGTGTGTGTGTGGTGTGTGTGTGTGTGCGCGCGTGTGTGTGTGTGTGCGCGCGCGCGCGTATGTTTGTGTGTGTGTGTGCGCACGCGCGCATATGTGTGTGTGTGTGTGCGTGCGTGCGTGCGTGCGTGCGCGCGCGCGCGTGCGTGCGTGCGCGCGCGTGCTCCAGGTGTTTCAAAAACATTTGAGGAGATCTTCAAGAAATCTTAGAAAATTTGTTCGCGGGACAGGTACCTTGAGGTCTATTGGCTCAGAATTGAGGAACAGCAGAAGGGAAAAGGTTTGAAGTTGCTGAGAACCCAGCAAACCGGTGCGTGTAAGGGGAGGCGATTTTTAAGTGTGGCTTTCATCGCCTGGTGTTATGGGACTCTAGTTTCATTAGTAATATGTATTGATTGTCTGCAACACACATTTAGCACCCATGACGTTCCTGCTCCCCACCTCTCTCTCTCTCTCTCTCTCTCTCTCTCTCTCTTTCTCTTCGCCTTTGCCGTTGTTTTCCAGGTACCTTGAGCTCCAGCATGAAGGGCTCGGACACGGTGTTCCAGGAGGGGGCAGGCTCCCTGTACAGACTGGACCCGGACTGGAGCGTCACCAAGGCACACACGGGGCTGACCATCTCCAACGGGCTGGCGTGGACCTCCGATAACAGGGTCATGTACCTCGTGGACTCCGGCCCCAAGAAACTCTACGCTTTCGACTTCGACCTGGAGTCTGGCACGCTGAGTGAGTTTGCAGGAGGGATTTGTGTCTGGTCGGACGGAAATGGAGATGCGTACAGATAGGTGGAGTATGGGATAATAGATTGTATTAGAATATGGATGCTTTTTGTTATAAGTGTTTATTACACCACAGTAATTTTCACAGTAATTTTCATTGAGAACGGAATAATTTTACGAAATGAATACGATTATTGGGAGATATGAGTAAAGAAGTGAGGTTCGTATATTTTACATGGTCGTATGTTTTGTCGCTTCTGTTGGGGCAAATGATAGCATGCAAATAATTGTGGACTGGAGATGGGAAATGCAAGAGTGTTTGGAGGAAGAAGGAGAGGGAAAGGGGAAGAACTGTAAAATGAAGAAGAGAAGTATGGTGAAAGGGAACAAGGAAAGCAAGAATGATGGAGGGAAAGGGAAGTGTGGACTACAGGTGGACGGCACGGAGGAATGGGGAAAAATGGGAAGGAAGAGTGGAAAGTGGACTACTGGTTGACAGTACAGGGGAATGGGGAAAAATGGGAAGGAAGAGTGGAAAGTGGACTACTGGTTGACAGTACAGGGGATTGGGGAAAAATGGGAAGGAAGAGTGGAAAGTGGACTACTGGTTGACAGTACAG
>CM065726.1:55444187-55456687 GCA_033310375.1 Conus canariensis
ACACACACACACACACACAAACACACACACAAACAAACAAACAAACACACACACATTGTAAGTGGTGGTTAAAAAATATAAAAAGTAGTGAATAGTAATGTGAAATATTTGTTTTTAATTGTGAAAAGTTCAGAGAAAAGTAAATGGTAGTAAAAATAAGAAAAAAAAATATTGTTGTGAATAACAGAAAAAGCAGTGGTTGTGAAAAATAGTTTTAAAACAATAAATAACAGTGAAACGGTAAACAGTATCTTGTAGAAGTGAGGAGAAAAGGACTGTGTGAAAGGAGTGAACTGGGCTGCGTGCTTGCTTGCAGGTGGACAGCGGACGGTGGTGACCCTTCCGGCAGACACGGGACTGGGCGAGGTCAACCCTGACGGCATGACCATCGACACGGAGGGCAGACTGTGGGTAGCCTGCTGGAACGGCAGCGCCGTGGTGCAGTTTGATGCTGAGACAGGTACGGCGGTCCATCCTCCACGATGTTTTTTTTTTTTTTTTTTTTTTTGGGAGGGGGGTGGGGTGGGTGTGGGGGGGGCTGAGCGGAGGAGGAAGAGTATGACAGGAGAAGAGAAAGGAGAGAGCATGGAGAGAAAAAGGGAGACAGAAAGTGTGTTGTGTGTGTGTGTGTGTGTGTGTGTGTGTGTGTGTGTGTGTGTGTGCTCTCACGCATCTTGAACGTATGTGTTTGTGTATTTGTATGTGTATATGCATGCATGCCCACAGTTGCATGTGGGCGTGATTGCATGTGTATATATAAACCAGGACTGAGGAAGTCTCTGTGTGTCTCTAAGCATTGGCTTGCTGTGCTCTGCGGACCCGTGGCCTCGTGGTAAAGCATTTGTGAATGAAACCAAAGGCTGTTGTGAAAAACTCTTTCAACGTTTGGCTGAACGGAAAGAAGATCTAGTGACGATTGTTAATAACCTCTGAGCACCATGAGTGGCAAGAGCTGGACCCATCTTTTTTGTGGGCAGTGATAACCTCACAAGTGAGTTGTGCAGCTTTGTTGGTGGTTGGTGCAAGGGCCTTTGTATGTTCTGCATAGCCACAAACTGTTTACAGTTGGATTCTCTCGCAGTTCACCAGTAGTCGTTGGCGCTCACGGATCAGCCAGTAGTCGTTGGCACAGCGTTTTGCAATTCTCTGTGCGTCACCTCTTGCCATTGTGAGTGTTGTGACTGTCTTCTCTGCCGGGTTCTTGTTTCACACGGGTCAGGAGCTGTCATTCTGCCAGTGATGATGAGTGAGCGACCCTTCCGTTTTGGACGGTGGATACGTCGTTGCTACAGGCGTACATTGCTGCTCACGAGCGTGTGACTGTGATGCATTCCACTGATGAGATAGAATCAGCACATTCTTTGCAAACAGGCATGGCGTGTTCTTTGCAACAGCCAAGACCAGCAGGAGAAGCAAGATTTGCGAGTTTTACGTTCAAGCTTCCAGCCATAAGCCACGGTGACCTTGTTTTTGTTGGCTTATTGTGGGTGATTTGCTTGCTGGCGGGCGGTCTCTGTGCTGGCATTGATCTTTTTTCTTTTGCCTCCTGCACGAGCACTTCATTTTCCGTCTCTGAAGCTGCCGCTTCTCTTGAAGGTTTTGCACATACATCTCCACTGTGTTTCTCAGGGGTTTAGGAAGGGTTTTTTTTTTGCACAAAGCCTCCTCTCCCTATGTTCCAGTGACAGCTGTTCAGCGACCCGAAGAATGAACTGAGGCCTGGCATCCTTTTGGGAAAGAAGATGGTCTGGAAACTTGATGCTTCAGACAGAACAATGCAATGGTGCTGAGATCCACAGTATTGTAAAACAGCACCACTGGCCATCGTTTAGTGATGCGTTTGGTGGAATACGCATAGGCCATTAGATCAAGGGAATCCACAGCACCTTTTGTGGAGTTGTAGAAGCGAATGATGTCTGGCTTCGTCTTTAGGGCGTCAGGAGCCATTCCTATATCATGATACATTGTCCTCATCCATACAACGTTCTTGTTTGCCTTTGCTTGATTGTTGACCATGGCGGTCTTGTCCTGAAAGAGGGAAGAGGATGTACGAAGCTGTAGCCAGCAGAAAGCAGGCAAATTTTACTTTTAATCACAAAAGTCTGCCCTTGGTGGTTTTGTCCTGTTCGAAGATGATGCCTGGTTGTTTGGTGAAGATGTTTCAGAAGTCGTTTCATTGCGACTTCGTTTTCTGCATGTGCCAATTAGATTTTATGATTTTGTAAACTAGGATGTTATGTGGGTGGTAATTAATGAATGTGTCGGACAGTCCTCTCAAGCAGGTCGTTTCGATTGATTGGCAGTCGGTTCCAGTGGGACTGGAAGCATCCTTTTGCAGTGCCTATGAGGAGTTTGGGAAGGTGATTGCGGGATTGAATTCTGGTATGCATCATGCAGTTTTTGTCATTTTAACAGTCATCTGTGTGAAAGGAACCGTGAGTATAGTATTTTTGTTGTTCGGTCGAGTAGACGAGGACCGCTTCAGTCATCTTGCGGTTGATGAGGGCGAGACGATTTGTGGGTACGCAGGTGGCTGACCAAGCCGATGAATGCACAGAATGTGCGGTGTCAGTCTGAATAGGGAAGGTGGGAGAGGTCCTCTTGCTTGCTGGCACGGACTTTCCTCGATTGTCTCATTTGTTGTAGCAGTCCTTCCTTCACGTAAACTGGCGCGTTTGTGGACAGAGTAGCGCCATCTAGCTCGATCCATAGCAGTTTGTTCCCATGTGTCAGGGTTAATGTTAAACGCTTTCATGGATGTTTTGAGAGTGTATTTGAAATGTTTCTTCTGATCTCCATGGGAACGCACTCCTTGTTTCAGCTCACCGTAGAAGAGACTCTTGGGTAGCCGGTGGTCAGGCATGCGAGCTACATGACCTGCCCATCGACACTGAGACAGCATCAGGATGATGTGGATGCTCGACAGGGCTGGTTGGTCGTGCACCTCTGTGTCTCGAATTTTGTCCAGCCATTTTATGTTCAGCAATCTTTTCGGGCAGGCTTTGTGGAAGTGATTCAGCTTCGTGGCATGCCGTCGGTACACTGTCCACGTTTCACATGCGTAGAAGGGTGTGGGGAGAACAAATGCTCTGTACACCTTCAGTTTGATCTCTAGACTGACGCCTCTTCTATTTCAAACATTGGTGTGTAGTCTGCCAAAGGTTGCATTTGCTTTTGCAATTCTACGCTCACTTCATCGTCGATAGTGACGCTCTGGGACAGTGTGCTGTCAGGATAGGTGAGTTTACTCACCGCACTATGGTATACTGTTCTTGTGGAAGGACGAAGGGAGGGATGGTAGTAAAGATAGTCGTGTGTGTATGTAGGCTTGGAGTGTGTGCTGAAGATGTGAAAAGTCCATTGACGATGGAAATGTTTACGTCAAGGAAGTCAGTGCATTGTCGTGAGATAAGGTGGTGAGGAGTACGACTAGTTGGGCTGTTTAAATGATTTCCGGGTAGGGACTACTTTCATGGAGTTGTTTTGAGGTGGATTCTTGCACCACGTTCATTTGATGACAGTGAATGTGTCACCTTTCAGGTATTTCAATTCATTAATTATCGTGTCCAACTTAATAGATCTATAAAGAGATTTTCTAAAATAACATGTTTTAAAAAGAAAGGGTATTAGTTCCGCAAGACAATACTTTCTTTGTAAAATTTGCTTCAGTATCCACCCTCAGTCACCGCGCTTTGAAACTAAATCTAAAATAACACGTTTTAAATCGACGGCCTGTATGCCGATACACGAACTAATGACCATTTCACAGGAAAAACGTTGCGGAAGATTGACATCCCAGCGAAACAGCCGACATCCGTGTGTTGGGGCGGTGTGAACCTGGATGAGCTGTACGTCACTTCTGCCCGGAAACTCAGCGAAGAGGATGCACAGAAACTGCCATTGTCCGGCTCCCTTTTCAAAGTCACCGGTTTGGGATCCAAAGGCTATCCTGCTTTCACATTCAAGGGCTGAGCTGCTGCTGCTGCTGCTGCTGCTGCTGCTGCTGCTGCTGCTGATGATGATGATGATTCGTTGACGTCAAGGGCTTCACTTATAAATTACATGGTGAATGCGACTTTTCTTTTCCATAAGATAACCTGAAACTAGGAGCATTATTTAGATAATTAACAAGAAAGAAGAAGCGAAACGTTGATTGTTGTATCCATCATCTGGTACACATTAAAAGGTTTGAATCTTCCTCAAAGTCTTGTTCATGGCCCAGCTGACGAGGAGAGTCGTTTCAGGTGGTCCGTGTGTACTACTGGTCAGCAAGGCAAGCAGCACTGGAGTTGTGTGCTTTTGTGACTTTATTTGAACGAAAGTTAACAGGATAACTTTTTGTCTGTTTCTTGATTGATCGTAATCCACCCAGCGTGTTAAGAAAGGCGGCATAAGAAGACTATGGGGCACGGTGTCACCACACTTCCTCTTGGATGCTGACAGACCACACACCTCGCGGGATGTCAGCATCATAACAATACACACCCTGGGGGCTTTCACCATCATGCCAATACACGTCTTCAGGACTGTCAGCATCATAACAACATATACCTGTGGGACTGCCAGATCATCACAGTACACATCGTGGGTGTTGTCAAACAAAAACAACACTCATCTTTATCAAATTTTAGTTCCTCTGTGTTGATGTTGATCAATATATATCAGATTCTTATTAGTTTAGCTCATCCACTTATTGGCAGCGGAAATCATAAAGGTTTACATAATGTTGACATGACTTGTCATAATTTTTTTTCTTTGGGAGAAATCTAAGAAATCAGAGTTTGGTTAGCAGCTATGACGTTGACTTAAGCTGAGGAAGAAAATGATGTCCTGTTGTCGTCATTCTCATTGTTAACTTCAGCTTGGGACCTATTTACTCAGCTCTCCAAGATTGTATGAAAAGAAGGTGAACAATGGTGGGGTACGTTTTTCTTCGGCAGTTAAGTGGAAAAGAAAATACTGAAGTGTGAGAAAGGCTGGAAAAAGAGAAAGAAAGGCACTGTTGAAAGCAGGCTGACTATAGATGACAACTGAAGAAAGAAGACAAAAATATCTAGACTGAAAGCAGTGTAACTTGCCGGCAGCAGCTGAGTCGGCTGTCAGTTCAGCTGGGAAAGGAGACTGAAAGCAGTGTAACTTGCCGGCAGCAGCTGAGTCGGCTGTCAGTTCAGCTGGGAAACTAATAACACACAGTGGAGTTTCATCCGCTCGGTGGATGCCTCTCCGAGAGTTTGCTCAAATTCCCTGGCAAACGCTGCTGGTGTCTGTATCTCTCGGGCCTGGATGGGGCTGGGATATAGTATGAAAGTAAACGTAGTGTACAATCATGTCATGCAGTCTCAGAACAGAACAGAATTCCGTAGCAACACCTTCATCCTCCTCCTCCTCCTCATTCACCAGCATAAAAAAGGTATCAAATTCTCACCGTTAGGAAAGTATCAAGTTCTGCGGGTTTTCCTGCCCGCTTTCTCGGTGACCTCAGTTTCGACTTCCTCTCCGCGTCTATGCCCTTCATGAGTTTGTGTCGAGATCGCCGGTACCAGCGACTTCGTGGGGACTGTTGTCGGACGGGAGTAGTGGCGTCCTTCGGAGTGGGACCAGAGAAATGGGATATATAGTGGGGACGCTCACTCGCTCTGGCTCACAGCCAAGCCGTTACTGTCGTCAGAAGGGGGCTTAATAAGTGGTGTTCTGCGTAAGTTGGATCAAAACAGACACCACCGAACACCACCGAAGTGACTCGGCAGCAGCGCACCGTTTCCTCTGATGGGTTGTCTCATGACGATTTGACACCGACTGCTCCCTGTGGATTGCTGTTGCCGGGGCTGTGGCCGGACGATCCTGGATGTGGCTGTGGATGGGGAGCCAGAATGAACAGTTTGAAGGTACTGCCGCTGAAATGGCACGACAATGAGATAGAAAAAAAGTAGTACGTGGTTCCATTTCGTTAAGAGATTACATGATAGGGCTGAACTCTACGGTTTATTTCATGATATGTCTCAGCACCTTAGTTTAATAGGACCTGAAAGGAAGACACCTGCGGTGTTGGCCAGGTATTGCCAGCAACACTGTCAGAGACACATTCGTTGATTGGATAAAACCCGACTGTGTGGTTCCATTCCTTCCCAATGAGACCATTGCACACTAATCTCGGGGTAGGAGCTAGTCGAGACTAAGATAGTCCCACAAATAACTTAGGCATCTGAAGGGAATCGAACCAGCGACTTCCCTGTCCGCGAGAATATGACTCTGGCTGCTACACAGCGGCGGCTTTTCCTCTCATTTGGATTGATTGATTTGAGGCAAAGTTGATAACTAGTGAGTATTGTGGCATCCGACTGAGACAGAGTTGATATCTGGTGAGAATGATTAAACAGACTGCATGACAGAGTTAAAATTGGTGAGGATTATCAAAGAGACCATGAGACAGGGTTGAGAACTGGTGTGAATATTAAACAGACATGGTGACATGAGTTTACAACTGGTGAGAATTATTAAACCGACTGTGTGACAGAGTTGATAACTGGTGAGAATGATTAAACAGACTGTATGACAGAGTTGACAACAGGTGAGAATGATTAAACAGACTGTATGACAGAGTTGACAACAGGTGAGAATGATTAAACAGACTGTATGACAGAGTTGACAACAGGTGAGAATGATTAAACAGACTGTGTGAGAATTATTAAACCGACTGTGTGACAGAGCTGACAACAGGTGAGAATGATTAAACAGACTGTGTGAGAATTATTAAACCGACTGTGTGACAGAGTTGACAACAGGTGAGAATTATTAAACAGACTGTGTGAGAATTATTAAACCGACTGTGTGACAGAGTTGACAACAGGTGAGAATTATTAAACAGACTGTGTGAGAATTATTAAACAGACTGTGTGACAGAGTTGACAACAGGTGAGAATTATTAAACAGACTGTGTGAGAATTATTAAACAGACTGTGTGACAGCGTTGACAACTGGTGAGAATTATTAAACAGACTGTGTGACAGCGTTGACAACTGGTGAGAATTATTAAACAGACTGTGTGACAGAGTTGACAACTGGTGAGAATGACTGTGTGACAGAGTTGACAACTGGTGAGAATGACTGTGTGACAGAGTTGACAACTGGTGAAAATGAATAAACAGTCTGTGTGACAGAGTTGACAACTGGTGAGAATTATTAAACAGACTGTGTGACAGTGTTGACAACTGGTGAAAATGAATAAACAGTCTGTGTGACAGAGTTGACAACTGGTGAGAATTATTTACTGGTGAGAATTATTAAACAGTCTGAGTGACAGAGTTGAGATCTGACGAGAATCATTAAACGGACTGTGTGACAGAGTGAAAGACTGGTGAGGATTACTGAAACAGACCATGAAGAAAGTTTTTATAACAGGTGAGAATTGTTACAACAGCTCGTTAGAATGACTCGGTAAGTGGTGAGAATTAGTACAACAGGCTGCGAGGCCAATGGAAACATGCAGCGTTTAGAACAGACCGCCTAATATATCATTGTCTTTTCTTCTTTGCTTTGTGCAGAATTAATACTTCTGTAGGATTCTTTTTTTCAGGCGGGATGTTGTTGATGATGTACATGATGTTATTGTCTGGGTAATGAATAAGCATTGTTCATGTTGCATTGATGAATATGCTTGAGAATGATGTGTCTTTTTTCATATTTGACGGCCTTTGATGTACATTGCTCGCTGTTACCATATTGTATGCTGCTTTCTGTTGTATGGGGTTACAGATATTTTGAATAAGACTATAATCATATGTGCGTGCACTTAAATTGATGTTTCTTTGCAGAGGTCTTTGGATAAATCTGTGTGTGTGTGTGTGTGTGTGTGTGTGTGTGTGTGTGTGTGTGTGTGTGTGTGTGTGTGTGTACTCGTGAATGGAAACTAACCCACCCCCTCGTTTCCCACGTTCGCCTCCTTTGGATGTCCATTGCTCCTTCTTACCATATTATGTGCTCCTTTCTGTGGTACAGATGTGCAAAGTTTTAAGCTGCAGATATAGTAAGCAGGACTACAACACTATGTGCGTGATTAAACATGTTGGTTTTTCTTTACAGAGGTCTTTGGTACATCGTTTACAGTGTGTGTGTGTGTGTTGTGTGTGTGTGTGTGTGTGTGTGTGTGTGTGTGTGCGTGCGAGTGCGCGCGCGCGCACGCATGCACTCATCAATGAGAACCAACCCACCTTTGTGTCCTTCTTAGCAATATCTTCTGCTTAGGAATAACCTCCCTTCCTGCCCTCCGTGGATACCCAAGACATTGGGGAGATATGCTTATATCAAGTCCCATTCTTTCACTGGCAGCAGCTTGGTATTTAATGGTCACAATGCAATGAATTGTCGGGTATCAATATCTGGCAAGCATTGACAGCTAATTTTATCCCCAGCTATTTGTTGCCAGTCACTTGAGATCACTGCAGTTTATATTCCAGATCAAACAGCGATATAGTTGCAGTAGTTCGTATCACCTCCACCGAGATGTATAACACTTACCACATAATTTAGACAGAAAGAAATCAAAGGAGAAAATCTTACCTGGAAAAATCACAGCAAATTTAGGATACCCTCGAATACGATATACCAGACTGAAGGTGAGGAAAAAAATCAACTCTAGACATTCCCACAAATTTCAACAAAAGGGAGATTTTACCTTCACAGAATTATAAGTAACTACACATTCCCACAAATTTCGACAAAAGGGAGATTTTACCTTCACAGAAATGTAAGTTTTCTTGATCCGATTAAAAAAAAACAAACTTAACGAACGGTTCTATATCCTCTATCATGGCGTGACTCCACATCCAAATGAGAAGAAAAGGAGAAAAATACTATATGATCTCGAAATACATTCTGTCCTAACGTTAGACAGGGCCTGTTAAACAGCCTGTTGATTCACAATAATTCATAGTTTTGAGTATTCCTTATGCATCAAACACTCACATGTCAAAGCAGACTTAATGCAGGAGGCATCAGAAGCAAGGGAGCGGAAGGAAAGCTGACAGATCGCAGAACGAATGGAACAAACGAGTTACCAATCAGAAACAATGCGTTTCGGCCTGCTGGTCTTTATCTGACAGGATAACGGATCACACACACGCACGGACGCACGCTCGCACACACACACACACACACACACACACACACACACACACACACACACACACACACACAATCGCGCACGCGCGCTTGCAAAACAAGCAAACAATACAAAGAATGACTTAGCTTTTTCAATGTCAGGGGGACGTTTGGTGAGAGTTTTCGGTGCCTTTGAGTGGACTGGGTGTACGGAATGGAATTAAAGGGAAATTGGAAGAGAATGGGACAGAGAGGATATTTGTAAAAATGGATCAATACATGAATAGTAGTAGATGAATGTAGAAAAAAAAGTGTTATAAAGAAAATGAAATATGAAAGAAAAAAAAAGATGAAAATACAAAAAAAAGAAAAGAAAATCAGTAACAGTACAGAAGAAGGAAAACTGTGAAACAGAACACTGGGATGATGGATGAGTAAATAAACAAACGAATAAGTGATGATAATTGAAATAAGTAAATAGAAAGGGAATATATCAATAAAATGCTAACAGCCTAAATAAGAAAAGAGATGGTGTGTGTGTGTGTGTGTGTGTGTGTGTGTGTGTGAAGAAATGAACAACAACAAAAAAAAACCCGTAAAAGTAAGAAAATAGACGGTGGATAAATGAATGAATACATAAAATAACGAAGAAGCGAAATGACGAAAAGGGGAGCAATAGGCGGCTGACTGCCTAGACCCTGTCGGATTGCGATGCCGCAGAAGAAGGGAGAGAACAGGGCTAACAGATGACTTGCCAGTGCTGAGGTGTCTTACCTTGCTTCTGAGATGTGGATTTGGAAACGTGTTTTTCTTGCTTGTGGCAAAGCTGACAGCAAAATCCAGAGAGCATGAACTAGACTTAACTTAACTACCAATGTACTACCTCTCCTCATCCTCCTGCTCCTCCTCCAGTTACAACTAGTTCTGATGATGATGATGATGATGATGATGATTTATCATAATGCCCGTTATGCCCGATAATGGTTTTCTCACAAATTTCGTGGTATGTGCTATGGGTTTTTCAATTTGAAACAACAGAAAGTCACATTGGGGAATCTGAGAACAAATCTTGTGACAAAAATGAAAATCCATAACTCGGGCGGACACACACACACACACACACACACACACACACACACACACACACACACACACACAGAGTTAACAGTGATACAATCTGTCAACACATTTGACAATTTGACAGCCTGTTCCTGACACAGAATGTGTTGAGCGTAGGTAGCATTTTATTTTTGCACACAAACACAAGGCACAGCACTCTTCCACACAATACAACGCGACACATGCTCGTCATTCATCCCCTTCAAGAAATCATGATGCAGTGCTGTGACAAAGCTCAGACGGTTTACACAAATATATCAACTGATTTGTGTCCCTTTACATCCGTTCAGTTTTTTTTTCTTTCACTTAATTGCAGTTACGCAGGCCATGGGTATTGGAAAGAAAAAAAACTCTTTATGGGAGGGGTTGGAGAACATTTTTTCTCATTGATACCCAACATCGTCCCGTACCGACACAGGTTTCCCCGCGGATCATGGCTGGGAGCGGGGTTAACACGGGAAAGTCACCAACAGACTGGCGTCTTGTCAGTGTAAAGTCTGGGTGAAGAGGCCCGCACACGTGGCAGTGGAGCGTCAGGCCATCCACAGCGTCCGCCTTAAACCAACCTGCTGTCCTGTGTTCAGGGCGTTGAAGCTTCGTCTGTTTGGCCGCTATTTGTTCTCAGAAATCCCCCGTGGGGATACCGGGGGGTCTTTTGTACAAATAGTTCCCCCTCCTTCTGGACATTCTGTGCTAGTAACGTCCCCTTTTCCTTTCGCTCTCAGTAACTCTGCCTCCTCCTTTGCTGTACTGTCGTCTACTGTCCTTTCTGTCTACCATATCTTTTATCTATCTTTTTCCACAGCCTCTTCCCACAAATTTCTGCACTCAACGAAGTCGGAGTGAACTGACCATACTTTCGAGTATAGTGTGTGTATCCCAACAGGGTAAAACGAGTTCACACGCTACCAGATACTGGAACGCTGAAGATGATCATGAAGAATATGAAGAAGAAGAAAGAAGAAGTTCTCAGAATACACTGTTTTAGTGATTTTTGCCCTTCCACTCTTTGGCACAATGGGTGATCATGATTCAGTGATATTTTAACGAGACAGAATATTGATGGGTTAAAAACAAACAAACAAACAAAGCAACCAACAAAATGAACTGCAAAAATACGAGTCCCTCTACAAGCTGCTTCACCGGACCGCATCAGTTGAAGGATGGAGTGTGGTGAAGTTCTCGTTCACTATGCTGGGCCAACGTATGTCTGTCGTAAACCGACCGTCACAGACTGACCCACTTGCAGTCGAGGTCATTCTTGTTATGCGAGAACAGTGAGTGTGTACGGTGCGGTGTCTGTGTGTGCCGACACCAGTATCAGTCCCATTTCTGAAACCTCATTGTTTCTGGCTACGTTTGAGTGCCGTCTGAGCACTATGATCAAGACAGTCATGTCCACCCTTACGACACTTATGTCCACACCCACACAAAAAGACTAAAAGTGTTGAGTGCCTTACTTTGGTAAAGATATTTTCACGCCGACGCTGACAAGCATTTTAGCGCACCAGACGAAGATGAGAATAGGATAAAAAAAAAAAAAAAATGGGAGGAAGGAGGTGGTGGAGGGGTGGGGATGGGAAAAATTGGAGCATTAAAAGATAGCGAGCTTCATCTTCCCCCAGTACAAGCAACGTGGACAGGCGAAACGGTTTGCAAAGAGGAAACACGAGCCCGAGTCGTGCAGAAAGAAGGTTGTCAAGTGGCAGGCTGCTCAAGCCGACCCCGTGCCACTGGCCCTGGGGTAACGTGTGGATAGATACTGCTTTCTTCCACACCGGCTGTCGGTGTCACAGCAGACAAGGGCAAACGCCACTGTCAGCTTGAAGTACACAAAGCCGCGATTGCCAGCGTCTGCGCTAAGTGTGGTTTCTGGCTGATTTGTCTTTTTGTGTGTTGCTACAGACAACACACACGCACACACACACACACACACACACACACACACACACACACACACACACACACACGCACGCACACACACACACACATGCACGCACACACGCACGCACGCACGCACGCACACACACACACACACACACACACACACACGCACGCACACATGGTCGCGCGCACACACACATTTACACGCGCGCTGGCGCGCTCGCACTTGTGCGTATTAGCTCGAATATACATTACATGCGTGAATACGTGGTGTGGAGTTTGTAGTGCCGTGTGTGTGTGTGTGTGTGTGTGTGTGTGTGTGTGTGTGTGTGTGTGTGTGTGTGTCTGTTTCTGCGTGTGTGTGTGTGTGTGTGTGTGTGTGTGTGTGTGTGTGTGTGTGT
>CM065726.1:55466687-55471687 GCA_033310375.1 Conus canariensis
GAAGGGTAGGAAAGTAAAACGAAGAGAGAGCGCGGTAAAGAAAAAAAAAAGGTTGCTGAAAAATTAAATCATCATGTAAACAATGCTAAGCATTGTCGATCGTGTAAGTGCTGACAGCAGCTAAGATTTGTGCAGAACAGCTTTCACTTGGATATGTCTCCATGAGTTTGGGAAGAAGAGCAACATAACACGAGTTTCGGGTGAAAAGATAATTCTGTCTGTCTGTCTATCCATGTATGTATGTATGTATCTATCTCTGAGAGTTTAGGGTAAAATAAAGTGGCATCCTAGGGTCTGGGCGAAAAGTGAAATCCCAAGATTCACATAAAAATGCAGTATCGATGGGTTTGGGGTGAAAAGACAACATCAATGGGTTTGGGATGAAAAGACAGCATGGATGGGTTTGGGATGAAAAGACAATATCAATGGGTTTGGGATGAAAAGGCAGAATCAATGGGTTTGGGATGAAAAGACAGAATCAATGGGTTTGGGATGAAAAGACAATATCAATGGGTTTGGGATGAAAAGGCAAATCAATGGGTTTGGGATGAAAAGACAAATCAATGGGTTTGGGATGAAAAGGCAAATCAATGGGTTTGGGGTGAAAAGGCAATATCAATGAGTTTGGGATGAAAAGGTAGAATCAATGGGTTTGGGATGAAAAGGCAAATCAATGGGTTTGGGATGAAAAGGCAGTATCAATGGGTTTGGGATGAAAAGACAGTATCAACGGGTTTGTGATGAAAAGACAAGTCAATGGGTTTGTGATGAAAAGACAAATCAATGGGTTTGGGATGAAAAGGCAGTATCAATGGGTTTGGGATGAAAAGACAGTATCAATGGGTTTAAAATGAAAAGGCAGTACTAATGGGTCTAAAATGAAAAGGCAGTACCAATGGGTTTGGGACTAAGATAAAAAGACAATATCAATGGGTTTGAGATGAAAAGGCAGTATCAATGGGTTTGGGATGAAAAGACAAATCAATGGGTTTGTGATGAAAAGACAAATCAATGGGTTTGGGATGAAAAGACAAATCAATGGGTTTGGGATGAAAATGCAGTATCGATGGGTTTGGGATGAAAAGACAGTATCAATGGGTTTGGGATGAAAAGACAGTATCAATGGGTTTGTGATGGAAAGACAAATCAATGGGTTTGGGATGAAAAGGCAGTATCAATGGGTTTGTGATGAAAAGACAAATCAATGGGTTTGGGATGAAAAGGCAGTATCAATGGGTTTGGGATGAAAAGACAGTATCAATGGGTTTGGGATGAAAAGACAGTATCAATGGGTTTGGGATGAAAAGACAAATCAATGGGTTTGCGATGAAAAGGCAGTATCAATGGGTTTGGGATGAAAAGACAGTATCAATGGGTTTGTGATGAAAAGACAAATCAATGGGTTTGCGATAAAAAGGCAGTATCAATAGGTTTGGGATGAAAAGACAGTATCAATGGGTTTAAAATGAAAAGGCAGTATCAGTTGGTTTAAAATGAAAAGACAGTATCAATGGGTTTAAAATGAAAAGGCAGTACCAATGGGTCTAAAATGAAAAGGCGGTACCAATGGGTTTGGGACTAAGATAAAAAGACAATATCAATGGGTTTGGGATGAAAAGACAATATCAATGGGTTTGGGATGAAAAGACAATATCAATGGGTTTGGGATGAAAAGACAATATCAATGGGTTTGGGATGAAAAGACAATATCAATGGGTTTGGGATGAAAAGACAATATCAATGGGTTTGGGATGAAAAGACAATATCAATGGGTTTGGGATGAAAAGACAATATCAATGGGTTTGGGATGAAAAGTCAATATCAATGGACTTCGGATGAAAAGGCAATACCCAAGGATCTGCGATGCAATAGCACATTCCATCTAAGCGACATGAGAGAGCAGGACACCAACCCTGAGTACGCCGTCCCTACACAAATGAAGATATACTCAAGGCGGGCGTTCCCTCTGTTCAAATCAGATGTTAACCATGAGAACTGCAGGGTTTTTTTTTCACACTCTTCAAGACACTGAGCCTTCAGGAACCCTGTGGGCTAAACCTGATCTAGATGTGCTCAAATGATCAGAGCTTCTTGCGGCGGGCACAGAGACAAACAAACGGACAAGGCTCCTCGCTATTCCCTTTCCACTTTGCTACGTTTGCGCGCAGTATCACAAATACTGGTAGTTTTTTTTTCTGTCGTGCGTGAAATTCCCACAGTATTCGACAAGTCAGAACTCTTGTGATAGGCAGCACCTGTAAACGGGTGTTCGCTCCTCCCCCTCCCCCCACCTTCTTTTCCTCCAGCCCCCCGCCTTCCCCTGGCTTTGTTTGTTTCAAGCCTGTTCTTTTGTGTGATCTGCATTAGCAGCAGTATACAATGTGACGTTCACACTGATCCCATTAACCGAGGCAGCTTAATTGGGCTTTTACGTTTAGTCGCTAGGGCCGCTGAGTGCCGGCCTTCCCACCGTCTGCGGAGTAGCCTAAAGTCCTCCGACTATACACTCAGTGCAGATACTGTGAAGTCCAGCCCGGTGCTTACTTACCTCCCCTCCTCCTGAGGCTCTCCTGCCTCGCGGGGTCTGCATACTTGAACTACACGCGCCGTCATTCACAAAGGAGACTCTGCCAGAGTTGCAGACGGCGCGCCGTGAGTGTTTATTGGTCGGCTCTCAGGGTGAACATGTGCTCGTTGTTTGGGGTTCACGGTCTGCTAATAAAGCTTCCTCCATGTCTGAAGAGTCTGACCATGGCGCGGCAGTGGCGCGGTCAGAGCTTGCCACCGACTTCATGCCCACACACACAGATGCATGACCACCGCTTTCACGGCTTTTTTTTTTCTCTTTTTTTTTTCCCTTCAAGCTGACCGGTAGGTAAACTAACACGATGAACGCAACTTAAGAGCGAAATAAAAGTAAAACCTCACGTTAAAACTCTCTTCATAAAGTGAACTGAAAACCTGATGCACGTGAGGATTCGTCTCGAGAGCGATCTATGCAGCTTCTGAAAGAATTATGGACAGAAACTTTTAAACAAAACAAAAACAAAAACAAAACAAAACAAAAAACAAAAAAAAAGAAAGAAAAAGAAAAAAGCGTACCGCTGTCGGTTCCCCCGTGTCGCTGTTCCCTCGTACACACATCAGCACCCTGATCTAAGTAAACCTCTCAGCTTTTACCTGTCCATGTACCCCGAACTCTAACCTACCCTATCCTTAATCCTAACCCTAATCCTACTCAGCGGGCCGGTGGTGTATCAGGTGCTCCAGTCAGATTTGGCTCCAGGGCACAGAGGTACATGGGGTGGGGTGGGGGTGGTTGGTAGAGGATGGGGTAGGGGAGGGGGAAGGGATGACCTGCTCTCCCATACCCGTCGAAGAGCCATAAACAGCTCATGCCTAATACTGACGGTAACGGGCCTCTCTGGTCACAGACGTTTGATTCTCCACCCGCCACCACAAATGCTCAAGACAGTGCAAGTCTGTGCAGGGCAGCTGGGGATGCTGCTGACGTTGTTGTCTCGCTTGCACGGGACAGCTGGCTTAGTTGCGACATGGGGCACAGAGCGACTTCCCCAACTGAAAACACCGTATAACCTTCCACACTCGCACTTTTCTTTTTCCATTCTTTAATCCCGGACTGAAAACATCGTGTAACCTTCCACACTCGCACTTTTCTCTTCCATTCTTTAATTCCCAACTGAGAACACCGTATTATCTTCAATATTCGACCTTTTCTTGGCCATTCTTTAATCTCCAACAGAGAACCATTACTATCTTCGGAATTCGTCCTTTTTTTGCCATTTTTTTTCTCTCTCTCTCTCTGTATCTCTCCTCTTTCCCCCTCCTCCCCCACCCTCAACCTCACCCCTACCCCCACCCCCACGTCGCCGTTTCCTGCTCGCTCACGCGCACGCACACTCCACACATTCTCTTCTGTCGTAACGTCCATCTCCTCACCTGCCTATTCCTTTTGCTTCCCCTGTCACTCAAAACGTATCGTGTCGTAACGTCCATCTCCTCACCTGCCTATTCCTTTTGCTTCCCCTGTCACTCAAAACGTATCGTGGAAAATACACGCCATGCAGCGATCACGCTCTTCAGCACGAGCCGGCCCATGGACCCTAGGGCCAGTACAGCACGAGATGTTGGCTTTTTGTTGTTGTTGTTGTTGTTGTTTTTTTTATCCCATCTTCTGTGTCACCTCAATGGCAGTGCATCCACGCCGCTCCTTCCGACACTCCGTCCACAGCCAAAGCCCGGTCAGTCCCGTCGCAGCCCCGGCACCGGCAATCCACAGGGAGCAGTCAACGTCAAGTCGTCAAGAGGCAACCCACCAGCGGAGACACTGCACTGCCGTCGAGTCACTTCAGTGGTGTTCAGTGGCACCTGTTCTGATCCAACACGCGCAGGACACCACCTACCAAGCCCCCTACTGACGACAATAATTGCTTAGTCACGGAGCCCTCATGAGTGAGCTGTCCCTCCAGAGGGCGCTACCACGTCCTCCAAAAACAGCCCCCATGGACTCGCCGATACCGGTGACCCCGACGGAATCAAACCAAGGCCACAGGCGTGGAGAGGACATCGAAACTGAGGTCACCATGAGAGCAGGGCACAAAGGGCCACAGAATTTGAGACTTTTTTTTTTATTATTATAAGCTGATCGATGAGGATGATGAAGATGATGCTACGGATTTCCATTCCGGTCTGAGACTGCATGACAGGGCTGTACTCTACGCTTCCTTTCATAATATATCCTGGCGTCAACCAGGCCCGAGAGATACAGACACCTGCAGTGTTGGTCAGGATATATGAGCAACACTCAGAGACGCATCCATTAGGTGGATGAAACTCGACTGTGTGGTCCCAGTCTTCCCAACTGAGCCCATAGCAAACTCAACGCTGGGTAGGAACCGGTCGGGGAAGAAAAATCCCACATGACTCTGATGGGAATCGAACCCACGACCTCCCAGCCGGGAGTCCGCGACGCAAACCAC
>CM065726.1:55476687-55489187 GCA_033310375.1 Conus canariensis
CACCCAATTCCCAACCCACCTCCATCCTTCTCCATCTTCTCTTCCCTCACCCCCCCCCCCCCTCCCCTACCTCCTCGTTCTCCACCGATTCTCTCGCTTTCCCTTAAAGAAAACAGAGACATCTTTCAGTTATTTTAATCATTCTCGTTTCACGCCGCGCCAGCCGTGAAGGTTATCTGACATGGATGGACAAACACTAGGGGGCTCGGGGCAGCGAGTTTACACAAGTTGGGAGGGCGTGTCCCCTAGGCCCATGCCGACCTGACCGGAAGTTGTTCCATCAACAACAAGCCAGGCGCCCCCAGCCCCATCGTCGAGGTGAGGGTGTATTCTAGACACTGGATACCCCTTATCCACGCAGCCAGCTAGCTGGGGAGGCGCCCCCCTTTACTGTTTTAGACGCTACATGGTGGAAGTAGAGAAATCTACCGCTTCTTGTAATCACGCGCTGTGTGTGTGTGTGTGTGTGTGTGTGTGTGCGTGCGTGCGTGCGTGCGTGCGTGCGTGCGTGCGTGCGTGCGTGCGTGCGCGCGCGTGCGTGCGTGCGTCCGTGCGTGCGTGCGTGCATGCGTGTGTGTGTGTGTGTGTGTGTGTGTGTGTGTGTGTGTGTGTAAGAACGTTGGAGCATACTTCTGGGCACGCATCATTGTGCATATCCACATTTGTGTTGGTGAGTGCATGTTCGAATTTGCGAGTGTACGTGGGTTCGGATCTTGACTGTCAAGCAAATGTGCTCGCACACTCGCGCGCGCGCGCGCGCGCGCACACACACACACACACACACGCACAGAGATACTTCCATCTTTCTGTGTATATCTCCCCCATTGGTTCATTGTAAAGAAGGAAGCCAAAACGATTGTAGGCCCTGAGGCTCAAAGGCCCGGGGGGCGTTTCTATCGACAGCTATCCTAGTGGTGTGTCGTGGGCTGGGGAAAGGGCGCCTGCACAAAGACAGCAGTGGAAACAGTTATGGTTACAACGGAACCCGCACCCACTGAGCCCCAAAATCAACAACCCCCCCCCCCCCTCACCGTCCTCTCCTTTGCTTCCCTCCTTCCCGGGGTCCCAACCCACCATTCCAGAACTTCGTATCTCCCTCCTCCCACCCTTTCACATGTCTTGGCCTCTCCCATCCCTGTTCTGTCGACGTCCTGGAGAGGGAACAGAGAGCCTGGGGGTAAAGACGAGTGTTGCAATGATGCGTCAGGGATGTCGGCGTGGCGTGAGAAGAGTGGATCTTACTCTGTGTCTGCTCCCAGTATCCACCGGAAGCTCTCGGTTCTAACGACCGAGGAAGCCGTTCCCGTTTCGGGGTACGGGTGTAGCAGGTTTCACACTTTCCTTTCTGTACCCTGTTTTCTTTTTGTGTCATTGATTGGCTGGACCTCACTGGGTCTTTCAAGATCCACACTTGCTGTCTTGATGTTGCAACTCGTTACTTACAGGACCTTTGCCCCCAGGCGGCGAAGACCATCCACCAGAACTCTCCGATGGAACCGACACTGAATTTCAGGGTTCCCTTTTTCTTCACTCTGCCTCAAAGTCTCTTCTCCCTCTGTTTCCGGGTTATTATTCCCCCTTCTACTTATCTCTGCGAGTTCCAGAGAGTGGCGCTGATGCTGGCTTCCTATCTAGCCCCACTTCCTCCTCAGGATCTGTGTGGTAACTGGCCCCTGTACTGACCGGTGACACAACTCCTCACTGCTGACCTCGTCTGGCCAACGAATGTTAGTATGTTGTCCCAGACACTTTTCAGAAACGTCTGCATCTTCTGCAGCATCACTGTGATCTTTCTTCACGTCAGAGATCTCAAAGCCTTACGTCAGAGATCTCAAAGCCTAACGTCAGAGATCTCAGAGCCTTACGGCAAGACCGAGTTGACGTTTGCTTGGAGTATGCAGTTTTGAGGCTATGCTGATTTCTCCGAGGCCTGGGTATTCTTCAGCATAACAATGGGCCGCTCATGCCTTGCCTGTCTCGGCAGTGACTTGCTCTGTGTCTCTCTATCTGTCGGGCCTTGGATTTGGCCTTAACTGGCTTTCCACCGACCGTAACTGAAGTATTGACGGTGACGCTGATCTTCATAAGTTCTTGTTTTCCTTGTTGATCCTGAGCTCTGTCCTTGCCGGCGTTGTTGCCAGGTGGGTGGTCTTGTTCTGCACCATGTGCCAGTTATGGAAGAGGAGCGCCGAGTGTCAGCAAAGTCGACATCTTCCAGCTGTGTGGAGAGAGTCCTCTGTCGATCTATTCCGCTGTACCTGTCTATGGAGGTGGTCGTTATGATGCAGTCAATGACCAGATGGGATAGGGAAAGTGACAGACACCCTTGGCGAACTTCGATTTGACCTAAAAATTGACTGGTTTTCCTTTTCTCCTTCTCCGTTTACCTCGTCAAGTCATTGTTTTTCTCTTTCCATACTCTGTTGATCTTGTTGTCCAGTCATTGTTTTTCTCTTTCCATACTCTGTTGATCTTGTTGTCCAGTCATTGTTTTTCTCTTTCCATACTCTGTTGATCTTGTTGTCCAGTCATTGTTTTTCTCTTTCCATACTCTGTTGATCTTGTTGTCCAGTCATTGTTTTTCTCTTTCCATACTCTGTTGATCTTGTTGTCCAGTCACTGTTTTTCTCTTTCCATACTCTGTTGATCTTGTTGTCCAGTCACTGTTTTTCCGTTTCCATTCTTAGTTTACCTTGTGGTTGGTTTGCTATTCCCTTACTCGTTTACTTAGTCAAGCGACTGCTTTTCCTTTTTCCCAATTCGTTTACCTCGTAAAGTGACTGGATACTTACTTACTTACTTAATCCTCTTCATCTCGCAACCCGAGACATAAGGCTCTCTCTGTCCTGGGCAAGCCAGCTCAGTTCATTCCAGGTCTTGCCTGCCTCTCTCATCTCCTCCTCCACTGTCCTCCGGGTGCCGAGTGGTCTGCCTCGCTTCCTCTTCCCCGGTGGTGCCCATCTCAGCGCAGTATGAGGGAGTCTGGTCTTGCCCATCCGAAGGATGTGTCCCAGCCACCTCCACCGCCGCTGCTCACCTCGGCCACAATGTTGTTTATGCCGGTGCGCCTCGACACTTCCCTGTTGGTGACTCGCTGCTGCCAGTGAAGTTTCAGGATTCGGCGAAGACACCTTCCTTCGAAGCCTTTGAGCCTACTCTCAATCTTCTTGTTGGTTCTCCATGTCTCTGAGGCGTATAGGAGTACTGAGCGTACGTTGGACCTGTAGATCTTCAACTTGGTTTTGGTTTGCAGGACAGTTGACTTCCAGGTGTTTTTCAACCCGCTGAATGCCCGGGCTGCAAGTCCTTTCCTGGTTGAGATCTCCTTCTCGATGTTGCTGTCGGCCGAGATGTAGCTGCCGAGGTACTTGAAGTGTTCCACCTCCACTAGAGCTGAGCTTCGCACACTGGTCTTCTCTGCGCTCTTCGTCTTCACCTTCATGTTCTTGGTCTTGTCGGGGTGAATCTTGAGTCCCACACTGCTGGTTATTAGGTCCACTCTTGATGTTTTTTTCCTGGATGTCTTTCTGGGCGTGCGACAGCAGTGCAATATCGTCGGCGAAGTCGCAGTCTTCAAGCCTGGCTGTCAGTCCCCATACAAGCCCTCTCGCCCTATCGCTGGTGGCCTTCCTCATCACCCAGTCAATGACGACAAGGAAAATTGTCGGCGAGATCACGCAGCCTTGCCTGACCCCGGTTTGCACGTGGAACCACTCGCTCTGCTGTCCATCATGTTGCACACAGCACTGGTTGTCTGCGTACATGTCCTGTAGGATGTTGATGACTTTAAGAGGAAATCCGTACGCTTCCAAGATCTTCCACAGCGAAGGATGATGGATGCTATCGAAAGCCTTTTGGAAATCAATATAGTTGATGTAGAGTGATGAATTCCATTCGATGGACTGTTCCACAATTGTTCGTAAAACAAAGATCTGGTCTGTGCAGCTTATCCCGCTTCTGAACCCTGCCTGTTCTTCTCGTAGGGTTCTCTCAATGGTTTGCCTCATGCGCTGTAAAAGGACCCGGCAGAAGATCTTCCCTGGGACGGAGAGCAAGTTGATTCCCCGCCAGTTGCCGCATTCCGAGAGGTTGCCCTTCTTGGGGAGCTTCACTATGATGCCTTTCTTCCATGTGTCCGGAACTTTCTCCTCTTCCCATACCTTGTTGAATAGTTTAACTAAAGCCTTTGCACTCGTTTTGGGGTCTGCCTTCAACATGTCCGCCGTGATTCTGTCTTCACCTGGTGCCCTGTTGCCCTTTGTCTGCCTGATGGCCTCCACAATTTCCTGTTGGGTGATGCGTCCACGTCTCATCTCTAAGTTGAAACCCATGTCTTCGATGGTGGCTTCCTCATCTGGGTCCGGTCTATTTAATGTCTCTCTAAAATGTTCTGCCCATCTGTTGAGTTGGTCTTCGTGTTTTATCAAAACTTTCCCGGTCTTGTCCTTCACTACTGTGGTTTTGCTGGTGAATCCGCCTGTTAGGGTCTTGGTAATCTTATAGACGGTCCTCGAGTCTCCTTTCTCTGCTGCAGCTTGGGCCTCTGCTGCCAAGTTGTCTGCAAACTGTTGCTTGTCTCTCCTTGTGCTCTTCCTCACTTCTTTGTTTTTCTCTTTGTACGTTTCGGCGAATATTTGTCTCTCATCTTCTGTTCCAGTGAGCGTGCCGAGTTTTGCGATCTTTCTTTCCTCTATGAGTTGCCATGTGGCGTCTGATGTCCATTCCTTCCTCTCTCTTCTTCTGTAGCCCAGCACAACCTTGCTGGTGTGTATGAAAGCTTTCTGTACATTGTCGCACAGGGCGTTGATGTCGTCTGCTGGTGTGTTGTCCAGGACTTGGAATCTGTTGGAAAGTTCAATGGTAAACTGACTTTTCACCGCCTGACTCTTCAGTTTCCTCGAGTCAAAGAGTTGTTCACTTTTCTTTTTTTGTGTGTTCTCTTGAGCTTCAGCTGGAGTCTGCATAACACAAGATGGTGATCACTGCTAGCGTCAGCTCCTCGAATGGCTCTCACGTCTTTCATGGAGCTCCTCCACTTCTGGTTGATGGCAATGTGGTCTATCTGGTTACTGGTTCTTCCATCTGGTGATACTCTCCCTCCTGATGTTGCCCGTCCGTGCGACCAGAATAACATACCGTCTTTCCTGAGCCAAGGGTCATGATGCCTGAATCCGTCCACCTCATCTCACTGATTCCTAGGATATTCAGTTTTTACTTCTTCGTCTCTTTCACAGTCTGCGCAGTCTTTCCAGCTTCATACAGCGTTCGCACGTTCCAGGCTCCCACTCTCACCTCTTGTTTGGGATTCGCTAAGGACATTGTCGGAGCAGAAGCTTCCTTCCGGCTTTCACCCCTACTCGTCATACAATGCATTGCTGCATCTGCCCTGAGCTCGTCCCCCGAGCTTTGATTGGATCTTGTTGGCGTTTCTGTAGCAAAGCTTTTTTTACGTGGCGGGTTGCTAGCCCGACGCACAACCTTCCCCATTTCTCATTCTGGACTTAGGACCAGACAACGGCTGGGTTAGAGTGACTGGATAGCGTTTTCCTTATTCGTTTGCCTTGTCAAGCGAATGGTTTTCCTTTCGTCTTCTCCGTTGACCTTGTGGTCAGCCCCTTGTTTGACTGACCATTCAGAGACTAGGTGCGGCGAGTTTCACTGTTTTCACACCGAAATGACAAGCACTCATGCCCCACCCCCAAAGAACCTGTCTCCCACCCTCCCCTATTCGTAACACCGTTGTAACTATTGTGTAGACAAAAGATGGGGGGTCAACCGTCCCAGAGACATGGACTTCCGCCCGGTGACTTCTGCCATGGGAACTTCCGCTTTTGAGAGCTAACTTTAACGTAGGGGAGAATTTAGTTGTCACCGAAGCTCTCTCTCTCTCTCTCTCTCTCTCTCTCTCTCTCTCTCTCTCTCTCTCTCACACACACACACACACACACAAAAGCACGCAAGAGTACGCGTGCTTGCGTATAATTGTAAACTTTTTTTTTGGCAATCAAGTGCATTCATTAAAATTGAATTGAAACGGACAGATCACACCTGTTTCTCAGCGCGTTAAAAAAAAGCCACCCATAAGAAAATGCCAATAAGAGTGACAAGATGTTGGGTAACAACACCACAGTTGGCGCACATTAATTACAAACCCTGCACAGCTGGTCTGAGGACATAATAGTCTTTGTTTCATACCCTTTCAAAAATGTGATCCGGATGAACCCCACGGCGTTACGAGCATACCTGGACACGACGTGCAAAATTCTCAGTAAAACGAACAGACAGAATAACATCCTCTGGGGCACATCTCTTGGGACGCAGACCCATCTGAAGCATGTCTGAGATGGCCATCATATTCCGTGAGATGTGCAACATGGGCTGCCATCTTACAGCACGGGATTATCAGACCATACTGGTCAGACGACCATACTGACCGGCCACTCATGGTCAACACGGAGCGCTACCTAAGGGTATCACCTTTTGACCATTTTGAGGCCCACTAAGATGGGCAGTGCCTCCAACAAAATGGAGCCACCCCTCACACCTCCGATGACACAGTGCGATGGCAGACAGCGATCTCTGGAGAGTCTCATCAATAGGAGGTCTGCAACTGAACAGGCTGCACACTCACCTAACTTGAGCCTTGCAGAAGTTCATCTTTGAGGTTATTGGAAAGATGATGTCTATGACACCACCACCCCCTCCCTTTCCATGCTATTCCCCCCTTTCCCCACTCATTTCTGAAGTAGAGAGGACAACTGCAGGTACGATTAGGCCGATACCAATGGCGGCGGAATGTGTTCATTGGATTGACAGTTTTGCGCGTCGTGTTCAGTTTGCTTGCAACGCCATGAGGCACATCTGGTGAATCTGTTGGAAAGGGCAGAAAATACACACTTCGATCCCCAGACCTGGAGTGTGGTGCAAAGTCTTGCATGGACTCAAGATGATGTGCAGTGGCTGTGGTGTGTGTGTGTGTGTGTGTGTGTGTGTGTGTGTGTGTGTGTGTGTATGTGTGTGTGTGTGTGTGTGTGTGTGTGTGTGTGTGTGTGTGTGTGTGTGTCACTGAAAGCATTGATTTTGCTTTTTGACAATTTCAAGGGTGGTTCTGCCTTCCACTCCCCCCCCCCCCCCCCTCCTTTTTTTTGGCTTAGTGGTCACCCTTTATAATCCATCAACGAGCAAACAAAACAGAGGAGAGAGAGAGAGAGAGAGAGAGAGAGAGAGAGAGAGAGAGAGAGACGACACGACATTTTATTCCAATAGGGCCAAGCCCCCTTACAAGGGGGGAGTGGGGGTGCAACAACAACTTTAACATTTCGGCAGAAAGAAAGAAAACATAAAGACCAACTATACATTTCATTATCTACACTCTTAATTATAAATTAATTTAGGAAATTGCAATATCTCTTGCTTTAAGAGCTTGTACAAGTAAATGCAGAGGTTTTTCCACAGTTTTTGCGTTAACTGAGGATGGCGATAGATTAAGATGGAAAGCTCTTGCTGATCTGTAATATTTTGAGCGATCAACTGTTTTCTCAATTTATCGTAAAATGGACATTACACAAAATGAACTTCGTTTTCTTTGATATTCTTACAGAATGGACATAACAGATCATTTGGTGTAGAATTCCTGTACCTATAGTAACGAACAGCAAGGTCTGACACACCAAAACGAAACAATGACATTGTATGCGTTAAGTGCCTCTCCATATCTAATTGTGAGTATTTTGGAATACAGCGCATGTCATAATCACAAAACATTCTATACATTGAATAACGCTCACTGTTGCCCACATGATCTTGCCAATTTTGCTATCTACAATCAATAAGTCGCTGCTTTAAACAAATTAAAAAAGTCATTTGCACTTCCAACACCTTCACCGACAAAAACACTGCTTCCCTTTAATTGCTGCTTTGCTTTAAGAATGCTTATTTTGTCTTTATAAAAGGCGCACCTCACAATCACATGGGGAGTTGGGTTTTCCACTTTCCCGATGCACCCGATCAAAACTCACCATCATTCACCCAGTCAAGTTCGTCAGTACACACATCTTTCAACGTCATCTGTAGGTCCCGATTTGTTTCATCTTGCCTTTTGTCAATACCATAAAATAGGAGATTGTTTCTTCTTGATCTGCCCTCCAAATCGTCGGCATGTTTCTCTACATTTTTCACCCGTTCCCTCAATGCATTAATGTTCGCTCTCAATGTTTTATTTTCGTTTTGCAACGTACTGATTTGATCTTTCAGTTCCCCCACCTCCTCCTGTAGCTCTCCCACTTTGTCCTTAATCCGTTTCATGTCTTCTTTCACCTCATCCAGCTTCCCGTTCATTGAACTGTCCATTTTATCCAGCTTGGTCATCACATCAGCAAGAGACATTTCGTTGGTAATACTCAGCCTGGATTGTCGTGTGTTTGCTTTTACGTTACCTTGATTCTTGTCAGTGGCGGAGGGGGGAGGACCAGGGTTCAGCTCGACATCACCAGCTCGGATCAACAGCAAACTTCCCCAAAACAGAGAAGACAGAGCAGAACCCAGAAGAAAAAAAAAAAAAAAAAAACACCCATTGCTCGATTCCGCAAGGACACCTTTGTGACCATCATCGTTTCGCAGTGCAAGGCTATTCGTCATGAAGGCAATGTAGGACCATAGAAATGACCCACATATCGGCCGAAAATCAGTTGCACGGTCAGGCATGACAGCACGCGTGACAGTTACTCATCCACGATAATCCTATCGGACAGTCAGAGTTCCGCAAAAACACGTTCAGCGCTTCTCGAAACACTTCCCAGAGAGAGAGAGAGAGAGAGAGAGAGAGAGAGAGAGAGAGAGAGAGAGAGAAGAGACAGAGACAGAGAGAGAGAGAGAGAGAGAGAGAGAGAGAGAGAGAGAGAGAATTCAGAACTCAGAACTCAGATGGTTTACTTCATATAAAGGCCATTGCCCCTTATGAAGGGGGGTATGGAGAAAGTAACAACAATGTATGAATATTACATAACACATCAAAGACTGGATGAAATTCTCATTCACGAAGTCATAACTGATCGAAATTGAAATGCCTTGAACAAGTAAATTGAGAAATTTCTTACTACACTTTCATTTTGAGATGCCATAAGCAGACTTAACCGAAATTGACAGGGATCCCTGAAAAACTTAACTGGTATATATTGCGCTCTTAGACTAGATAACTTGCAGCAGCATAAAACAAAATGCAGTTCGTCTTCTTTTCCATCATTGCAAAGTGGACAAGTCAGATCCATTCCAGTATGTTTACAGTAGCGATACCTGTGTTGTGCAATATCTGAAATTCCAAGTCGAAATTTGGTCATAATTAACTTCAAGTGTTTGCCTAAATCCATTTGCAGATAAAGTTTGACATCGTGAACTGTACAAAATGTCCGATACATGGTAAATCTATCGCTATTTTTTACGTGAGCGTCCCATTCTTGCCACCTGCACGCAATCAATCTCTCTTTAAATTCACAAAGAAATAATCTATCATTCTGCACGCCTTGGTTCATCCAAACATAACCAAATCCAAATTTGTATAATTGACTACGGATATTTGACACCCAGTTTCTCTTATCTCTTACATCTAGGTCATATAACATCACATAAGCTTTCCGTGGTAATCTATAATCATTCATTTTAGTTAATTTTAACCAGTATCGAATACAGCTTAATACAGAATTTATGTAAATAGGATATCTATTGGTCTCTCCATAGACAAGGTCATTGGGTGTTCGCATTTCGACTCCTAAAGATTTCTTTAAGGCAAAAAGATGTACTTTTTCGCATTGGCAGGCTGCAACGTCTAGTCCCCAAAGTTCTGCACCGTACTGAGCAATGGGCTGAACCTGGGAATCAAATAACTTCAACAACAAATCTAAACTGGAATTCTTCAAAACATGAAGTTTTCTCATAATACAAAGCAGAGCTTTCTTTGCTTTACTTACCAGGTCATTGCATGCTAATGTGAAGCTGAGTTTTGTTGAAAACAATATACCCAAGTATTTATAAGCATTTACCACAGGCATCACAGCATGGTTATATGTCCAATGTTCTCTTGCTGCTAAATAACCACCTTTTCTGAACACAATTATATTGCTCTTACTTAAATTCACTTTCAAATCAAGAGAAAAAGCTGCGCGTTGCAGACTATTTAACTGGGTTTGCAAACCAATCATTGTCTCTGATAACAGTACAACATCATCTGCGAGTAGTAAGATAAAGAGCTCAAAATAGTCGATTGTAAACATTGCACCATGTTTACCATTTTGAATTATTTCTATGGCAAGTTCATTAATAAACAAAGAAAATAAAACCGGACTGCACACATCACCTTGCTTAACACCGTAAGTGCACATGATAAAATCAGTTAATTTACAACCACACCGTACCTTAACTTTAACATTATTATACATACTTTTAATGCAATGGTATAGATTACCTCTTATACCATTTTTTACTAGAACTGACCAAAGAATTTTCCTGTTTATAGTATCAAAGGCTTTTTCAAAATCAATAAATGCAACGTATAATTTTCTGTCGAAAGAGAACTGTTTTTGAACAAGAGCTAACAAAGTAAACATGTGATCAATAGTCGAATAGTTCTTTTCGAATCCTGCTTGATATTCCCCAGTAATGTTATTTTCTTCAACCCACTCTTGTAAACGATGATTAATAACTGTACTATAAATTTTACTACTAATATTGCATAGCGAAATGCCCCTGTAATTGTTAGGATTATTGACATCACCTTTTTTGTACAGAGGAAATACAATACTTTCTGTCCATGTGTCAGGGAATATACCTTTCTGAAACAAAGCATTAAAGAATATGACAAAGAAATCTGCAACACAATCACCTGCATTTTTTAACAATTCTCCAATTATTCCATCCGGTCCAGCAGCTTTTTTCATTTTAATCTTTCTAATTGCTAAAATAACTTCCTCTTTTGAAATTGGTCGATTAAAATAATAATCATTATCATCAACATTAAATTCGTCATCATCTACTTCACTTTCTTTTTCGAGTAAATTTTTGAAGTGTTGAAACCAGTCATCCAGAGTGATATCATTACTAATGTGTTTTCTTTTACACGAAATTTTATTTACATTTTCCCAAAATTGCTTTTGATTATTCACAGAAGATACCAATTAATTTAACAACGACTTATGAAAATCATTCTCTTTGCGTTTTAACAGATGCTTATATTCTCTACGTGCGATACAAAAAGCATTTTCGTCTTCATGATCTCCTGTTCGACGGGCTGTTCTGTAAAGCTTTCTTAAATTTTTCTTTGCTGTTTTACATTCATGATCGTACCAGTCATCTGATTTATCATTGTCACCAGTGCTGATCTGCTTATTCATGCATTCAGCGCATTGCTTAATACAATCATTAAAAGTAGACAAAGCTTTGTCAATATCATAGTCGATTAAACGTACAGCCAGCTCTAATGTTCTTCGAGATTCCTCAGAGTGCATTGAGTTAATACACACTGGCGCTGCATCATTGTTCCAGACTATCCTATTTAATGTTTGCTTCACATCTGGAGATTTCATACTGCCATGCTCTTCCGAAAAATTTAAGTGTAATTCAAGTGGCATATGATCTGAATGAAACATATCATGAATATTGAGTTCACACAAGGATTCAAATATGGCAAACAAGTCATTTGACATGAAAAAGTAATCATTTACACTACTGCATGAATCTGAGATGTATGTGTAGCAACCATAGTGGTCGCCATTACATGCACCATTCAGAATACGTAAATCAAATGTAGTACATAAATTCAACATAAGCTTACCATATTTATTCAGCACTTTGTCTTGAGAATTCCTATTGTTGATCGAACTGCTTGTTTTTAATGAGTAAATAAAATTTTCACTACAAAAATCATCAACGTTTATATCAGCAGTTCGACTGTTGAAATCTCCCGACAATACAATGTATACATCATGAAATGCAACTGAACAATCTGCTAAGCATTCTTCCAGAAGACCAATGCCATTGTTTACATCAAAAAAAGAATAAAATGGTGACCCCTCAGGCGGAACATATGCACACATGTACAATATATCTCTCATGGTACCTAATAGAGCTTTGTCTATAAGAAAAACAATAATATTAGAGTAATCTACGTCAATAGATCGAACAAATGGAGCATACATTCTCTTAACAAGGCACACAATTCCACCAGAAAAACGACCATGTTTAGAAAATTTAACAGCAGATTTACCAAAGATCATCAACAAATAAATCTGACTGAAATGTCTCTGTAAAGGTTTCAACAAAACAAATGATGTCAAAGGAACGAACATAAGAAACGAAATCTTTATGTTTTAATTTAGGGAGCAGTCCATTGACATTCCATTGCAAGACTTTAAAACGCTTAATATAAAACGCACGTGCTTCACAATCAGAATTAACTTGACCTAACACAGAGCGCGACCGTTAACTTTTTTGCACGGCTGCACGGCCTGTAA
>CM065726.1:55494187-55531687 GCA_033310375.1 Conus canariensis
TGTGAGGTCCACTCGGTGTAAACTGAAACTGTGCCCTCCTCCTCCTCCCTTACATACACCCCTCCCTCATCCTTCTCCCACCCCCTCATCTCTCTTCATGAATTTAACCCTCAAGTTCTAGACAACTTCCATGACAACCTGCCTTGGAGACCTGCAGTAACTAACGGTCCAATCCATAGTCATGTTTCTCTCTCTCTCTTTCTCTCTCTCTCTCTCCCTCTCTCTCTCTCTCTCTCTGGTTTTGCTTTGTTTTTGAGGACCTGATGAAAAAAAGTATTGAAATGCTTATTCAGTTAGCCTCATTAAAGATTTCAGATTTCAGATTCAGATTTCAGATCTCTCTCTCTCTCTCTCTCTTCTCTCTCTCTTCTCTCTCTCTAAGTTGAAAGTGCGTGCAGCGGAGGTTGGTTTTTTTTTTTTTTTTTTTTTTAAAGCGAATTTTGTTTTAAGTATTATATGCGATCCTACTGAATTATCCTATAGTCCTAATCAGTGATCGATGACAATATAGAATGTTAAAAATCAAATCAATTTTCGTCCCAATTTTTTTTTTTTATCTTACCACTTCCACAATAACCACCATCAAGGGTTGTTGCCCATGGAAGAATCAGTTGTCACGTTTCAACGAATAGGTTTAATTCAGCGAATGAATGAATGGATGGACCAGTTGAACAATAATCATTCTTCGACAGTCAACTAACCAACCGACCATCGGTTAATTTGATAAAATAGCAAGAGAGAAGAAGAAGAAGAAGAAGAAGAATAAGAGAGAAGAAGAAGAGAGAGAGAGAGAGAGAGAGAGAGAGAGAGAGAGAGAGAGAGAGAGAGAGAGAGACTGCTTCCCATTTTGTATTATTGTTTTCGATAAGAACAAAGAAAGAAAGAAAGAATCACAAAGCATATTAGATTTTATGGCAGTGGCCCCCTACAATACAATGATGGTAGTGATTTGTGGAATCATTAGCGGGGCATGAGGTGTGCAGGCAATTGGACAGAGGTCTGCTGCACGAGTGACCGACGTGCTAAGTGCTGGGCGTGACCGCTAGGTCAGTACTGCCAGTGAGGCACTGTAGGTTCAATTCCTCTTGTTAGCACTGTGTCAGTGCTACCGCTGTATGACAACACATCATGCGATCAGTCTGTGATTCTGCTATATAGATGTTATTGTTGATATTTCGTGATCATGAATGAATGAGTGAATAACTGAATGAATGACAGAATGACAGAATGAATGGATGAATGGATGAAAGAATTGTAATACAGCAAAAAGCCGTGGAACTGTTATGTTTGTTTAGCCTTATTGATGGAATGGTCAGCTTTTTTTCGCACAAACACTCGTCAAACCGTCTCGTCTAATATCAGCCCAGTCAAAACGAAGCTGCTTAAGAAACAGGCAAAATCTGTTTAAATAACCGTTAATTCTTCCTTCTTTCATGACGTGGTTTTTTCTTCATTTTGTTTTAATCTTTTTTGGTTCACACTTTTTTCTTTTTTTTGTTAACCATAATTGCATTTGAATATTAGATGATATTTGTCAAAGTTGAAAGAAGCGACAAAACTATTATTTAAAGGAAAACTGACTCAGTAAAGCTAGCATTTCAGCAGAAAATCTACTGGGTCCAAACGGACCCCACTTGGTCATTTTCGTAGGTAAAATAGCTTGGTCGTTTGAGGGTTAAACAAATCCTGCACTTTTCAGATTCACTAACAGGGCAGTTTTCTGAAGTATTCATTCGCTCTGTCATTGCTGTGTTCGTTTTCTTATGTCTTTTTTTGTTATTTATGTTAGCAGTTTACTAATTATGTAATAATACAAATATGAATACATTTGGAAACTTACGTGGAAAAGGAATTTGCCTAAAAACGTGCACACGAGCTTTATATGTCTGCGTATCCGGTCTTCTTTTTTTTTTCTTTCTTTCTTTTTTTTTTTTTTTTTTTTTTTTAAAAGATTTTATTTATTGGTAGCCTTGACGCAGCCTCCGCGCTTGATTGGGCTACATTAACTGCATGTAGAAATTTGCATCAGTAAATTCGTGGTACATAAATTTGAATGCGTGAAAACCAGATTTAGGAATTAAACTGAGTTTGCTGCCGTTCAGTTTTATTTGCAACTATAACACTTTAAAAAAAATTGTTATTGCTGGCCGCCGTCTGGATACTATGTCCTTATTCTGAAAAAAAGAAAAGAAAGACAAAGGATGGGATTATGCCCGTTCTTTTCGCTCAAGTTGAGGCTCCCTTATATGACTGAGCATTATTTTGAAAAATCCAACTCAGTCGGAAACATGGTGATGACTGAAAACGCTGACACAGTGAAATGGTCTAAACATAAACCAGTGTGAAGCTAATGGAATACTTTCCCCACAAAAGTATTGTAGGACTGAATAACTTCATCCAAAGTAAAAAAATAATTAAAAAAATCAAACTCATTGGAAACCATGGTCATCAGCCAAAGCACCGATACAGTAGTGTGGGCGAAACGCACATCAAAGTGCAAACTGACTGCGCTGTGGAAACAACCAACACGCGGAACGGGCCCTGTGGCAGTCAGAACCATTTTCGGCAGGACAACGAACCTCTGGCAGCCTTCAGCACAGGCCGACATCTGTGGCCACCCCCTGACACGCGCCAGCAGCCGTGGAAACAGCAACTGGGCCCGTCGCTGTGTTGATAGTCGCGGCAGCCAATCACGCACAGGCGCGTGCTGGGTGGGGGCGTGGCTACACGGGGGTGTGTCACCTGCCAATCAACCGATTAGGAACCGTTTCTAGGAAAGTAGCGAAACTGTTTCTTGTGGAAGCGGTATGTCTAGGGGGCGTTCTTTAGGCCGGGGAACTTTTCTGGTGCGCGATAAAGTTGTCTTTGAGCGCCGGGAACAAGGTAACACGAACTGACATGGCAGCGGCGTGAGAAGTGGAAGCCCAGAGTGCAGTCTGGCCGGTGGAGGTACCAGGAGGGGACACACCCGCTTTGCGTCTTCACGTCTGGTCCTTCAGCCGGGTAGCGTGCACCTTGATACGGCTTTGGTGCTGTCGTTGTTTGTTTAGAACAAAACTGATGACCACTCTCTCTTTTTTTGTGTGTGCTTAGAACAAACTGATGACCAGTCACCGTGTTAGTGTCCCGAAGTCTGTATCATGTCTACGTAGTGATTTGGGGAGAGCTGCGAGCAGCTTGGCTTTAGCAGTAGGAATCCAAGTCGACAAACTACTGAGCAACGCGTTGGAGGTTTCTCACTGACAATCAGTTTGACCAGTGCTCTTACCTGCACAGTGGTGACCTTTCATTGATCGTTCGGGCATCACTGTCTGTACGGCGCAGACAACTAAGTTCAGTGGCGTGAATTAAACTGCTGTTCAAAACATTTAGTTCGTCCCGCGTGGACAAGAAAGAATACACGTGTCTAACCTGAAGATACTCCCTAAAGGCTCTGCGAAGTGTGACATTTGCGACTTATTTTGAGTTTTCTTCTGTGTGTTTAGTCGTGGATAAACTTGCATACATTGCTGTTTCACCGACAGATGTGAAAACCTCCGGTCGATGGACGGCGGCAAGATGATCAGTTTTCCTTCCTCATAGGCCTCGTCTCAAATAGCCTGAACACCATCACTGTATCGCCTGTCCCTAGATGTGCCAGTGCTGACGGTGTTTACCTGTAGGCTTACCTGCTGGTCAGTACAACCAGATCCACTCACTTAACAGGTGAGAGCCCAGAGCAGGGATGTGTTGAACTGGAAAATAGATGCTTATGACATGTGCATGCTTCCTTCCAGGAGTTCCTGCTAGGAAAAAAAAAGAGACAATTGTTGACAACTGCATGGACAAAAATATACAAGCTGTATGCTGGACAGTCACAGACAGAATGCACAGTCAGAGCACTTTGTGTGTTAAAAAAAAAACTTTGTCAAAGTAGGAACAAGGCTTTTTCTGACTTTCAAGCTTGCTCTACATACATTGGGGGGAACATAATCCCCCCATCCCCATTTTTTTGTTGTTGCTCACGACCCGTTCCTCACAGAAAACTAAACCAAAAGTAAAAACCAAATTTAACAAAACAAGACCAAAAAACAAACAAACAAAAAAAAAAAAACGTTGCATAGGACTACCGTGGAGAGAGGAACATATTGTGCTTGTTGCCCGCTTTTCACAGCGTTGTGTTTCTTCTTCTTTTTACTTTCTTTCATTTTTTTTTTTTTTTTTTTTTTTTTGAAAAACGTTGAGTCTCAACAGCCTCCAGCGACATCCGAGAACGTTGTGCACGAGCAGTCCATTATTTCGTAGCTAAACATTACCGCCTTCCTGAGAAGAAGCGTTCCCTGAAGATGATGAACGGCATCCACGCGCTGTACCCCCTGACAGAGAAGGGCGCGCGGAAGCCCAAGTGTGCCCGGTGCCGGAACCACGGCATGGTGTCCTGGCTTAAGGGGCACAAGCGGCACTGCGCCTACAAGGACTGCACGTGCCCCAAGTGCAATCTCATCGCAGAGCGGCAGCGCGTGATGGCGGCCCAGGTGGCCCTCAAGCGGCAGCAGGCGGCGGAGGACGCCATCGCGCTGGGTCTCCGAGCCTGCGTGTCCGAAACCGGCCTGCCCGTCATGACCCAGGGGCCTCTGTGGGGCCCCGGCACCGTCACCCCGCCCCGGGCACTGGCTGGGGAGCTGGTGCCCGCAGCAGAAGGAGAAGGTGGAGAAGCAACAGAGGGAGGGGAAGACGCCGGAGAAGACGTGGACGTGGAGGACACGGAGGACCTGGACAAGGGAGGTGAGTTTGACACTAGAGTCTTCTGGACTGCACGCCTTTCCTGTCGGACCGGTTCCGGTTGACCGGTGCTTGTCCATGTGGTCAGAGGATGTGAGCCATCCTTGTTTGTTACATATGTTTGTCGGTCACTCGATCCTGTGTAGTTCATGACCGTGATGAACATACAACTTAATACATGCGCAAGACTCCTTTTTTTTTCCTTATAGAAACGACTATTTTTACTCAGGAGAAGCAATATCGCCAATGATATAAATCCAGAGCTACAGCGAACAGGACCTGGCGTGCTTGGAAAGGTGGATTTGGCAAGGAAAGATGCTTAAGTCAACAAAGTACGTATACACTTTCACGTAAAAACATAAACACGTGCGTGTACATCCTCAATTAAAGACACCTCAGATATTCAAACATAGACTCTCAAGACAACGTGAAACTGTACTTGTCGAAATATTCGGAATATTACGAGACTGACCAGTATATTTTGTTGATTTTATGTCATTTTTTTTATTACAAGGCTGACCAGTATATTTTGTTGATTTTTTGTTGTCATCTTTTATTACAAGACTGACGAATATAGTTTGATTTTTTTGTCATATTTTATTACAAGGCTGACCAATATATTTTGTTGATTTTTTGTCATGTTTTATAACAAGGCTGACCGATACATTTTGTTGATTTTGTGTTATTACCCTTGTGGTCAGTTAATGCACGAGTCAATGTTGAGGTCCGTTCATGTGTGAAGGCCCTGTTATGACGTATCATGTGTGAAGGCCCTGTGATGACGTGTCATGTGTGAAGGCCCTGTGATGACGTGTCATGTGTGAAGGCCCTGTGATGACGTGTCATGTGTAAAGGCCCTGTGATGACGTGTCATGTGTGAAGACCCTGTGATGACGTGTCATGTGTAAAGGCCCTGTGATGACGTGTCATGTGTGAAGGCCCTGTGATGACGTGTCATGTGTAAAGGCCCTGTGACGACGTGTCATGTATGAAGACCCTGTGATGACGTGTCATGTGTAAAGGCCCTGTGATGACGTGTCATGTGAAGGCCCTGTAATGATGTGTCATGTGAAGGCCCTGTGATGACGTGTCATGTGTGAAGGCCCTGTGATGACGTGTCATGTGTAAAGGCCCTGTGATGACGTGTCATGTATGAAGACCCTGTGATGACGTGTCATGTGTAAAGGCCCTGTGATGACGTGTCATGTGAAGGCCCTGTAATGATGTGTCATGTGAAGGCCTGTGATGAGTGTCATGTGAAGGCCCTGTAATGATGTGTCATGTGAAGGCCCTGTGATGACGTGTCATGTGTGAAGACCCTGTGATGACGAGTCGTGTGTGAAGGCCCTGTGATGACGTGTCATGTGTAAAGGCCCCTGTGATGACGTGCCATGTGAAGCAGTCCTGTACCTCTGGTGTGCCACGTCGGTCAATACGCCATCGTTGGCTCGTTGATGTGTTACTCTGTAGTCTCTATCTGTCTCCATTGGTTTGTTAACGCGTGTCTCTGTGCTCAGTCAATCTGTCACCATTGGTTTGTAAATGCGTGTCTCTGTTTAAATGCGTGTCTCGGTTTATTAATGTGTCACTCTGGTCAAGCCAATAGGTCACTTTTGGGTGGGTTCGCTGACGCATCATTTTGCAGCCAGTCAATGGGGTCCCGCCAGCGGTTATTTTGAGTCGCCCCCATCGACTTTTGAAATGGAGTCTCTATATCTGAAGTCACTGTAGAAAGCTAATGCGAGTCACTGCAGTGATCAGTTCACACGAGTCACTCTCACGGTGGGTCAACGTCACTTCAGCTGTCAGTTAACACGAGTCGCTCCTGTGATCAATGAACAAGTCAATTAAGTTTATGAACGTAAATTTTGTGAAAAAAAAAATGCTTATGCGATTCACTCCATGGATCAGCTAATCACTCCACGGGCCAGTTAATATGCATCACTCCGGTGATCAGGGTGTCTCATTAGTGATCAGTTGATACGATCAGTTCGTATGAACCACTCCAGTGGTCAGTTGATGTGAGCTACTCTAGTGATTAGTAAGCGCGAGTCACTCAAATGGCTAGTTGATGTCAGCACTCCGTATGAGTCACTCAGTGTGAGTCACTCCAATGGTCAGTTAATATGAGTAAACCGACGGTCATTTAATTCGGTGATCGGGAGTGTGAACGACTCTAGTGGTCAGTTAATATGCCACTCCAGGAGTCAGCAATAGACTCCTTTAATTCCAGCTGCTTCTTCTTCATCTTCCTCTTCTACTCTTTTTCTTCGACTTCTACCACTTCTTCCTCATCTACTTTCTTTTCTTTTTCTTCATCTTCTCTCTCTCTCTCTCTCTCTCTCTCTCTCTCTCTCTCTCTCTCTCTCTCTCTCTCATGAATCATTTTTGTTTTATGTTGCCATGTTTGGAACGACGTAAGAGCACAGCACATACCGTTTGAATTCTGTGAAAACCCCAGTCAGTTCGGATTTACACTGCTTGTGGCATTTAGGCCTGAAGGAAATGATAGAAATTTGTCAGTGTACCGGCATAAAGCGTTTAAGTCGCCTTCTGTTGGCGTGCCTTGAATCCGTGTTGCACGTGTAATATTTATAATGAAATCGTGGGGTGTTTATTGTTGTTGTCAGATCTGAGTAATGTTTGTCTACATGCACCCTTTCATGAGGGCCATTGCTTATACATGAATAAACTTCCATCTCTCTCTCTCTCTCTCTCTCTCTCTGGCTGCTTACTAGTACACACACACACACACACACACACACACACACACACACACACACACACACACACACACACCAGACATTCGGAAAAGCTGACAACATACTTTTTCCACAACAGTGTTCAAGCTATGCCGCATGGGCTGTAAAATTCATAACACTGTAAAGTTTGGTTTGGATAATTATGTGATTCGGGAGGCCCGGCATGTCGGTAATGTAAAAATGTCTACAAGAAAATCCAAACCACGATTTTTTTTTTATTGTTATACCCCAACCGCCACCACTCTTCGGGTTCTCATGAATATGTGAAATTGTTAATTCTCATTTCAAGCACTCGCTGACGCTGGGCCCGTGTCTGAGCGTCAATAGAAATAAATATTATATGAATTCGACGAGCGTTTTTGCCAGATTGGGATGGGAATGTCTTCCCTAAATTCTCATTATCTGGAATATGAAGCGATTGCTGATCAAGAGAGAGAGAGAGAGAGAGAGAGAGAGAGAGAGAGAGAGAGAGAGAGAGAGAGAGAGAGAACACTACAGAAACTATTATTATTATTATTTTGATATGTCCTATGTGCATACACTCTGGCCAAATGCTATCGTAATTCATCGATGCTCAAAATCTGCATCCTAATGTCAAACAGTAACGATTCTGTTATAAATCGATCTCTGTTTTGTCTTTAAAGCACTGAATATTCGAATATAATCTATGTGTAGGTAAATATTTGTTTTGTGAACCATATGTTGATTGTAGTCATTCTTGTTATGGGCCAGAATCCTGACATTGAAATGTTTGTTAGTTTGGCTCTCTCTCTGTTTATTTCTGTCTCTGTCTGTCTTCTTCTGTTTGCCTGTCTGTCTGTCTCTCCCTGTATGTGTGTGTGTGTGTGTGTGTGTGTGTGTGTGTGTGTGTGTGTGTGTGTGTGTGTAAGTGGTGTAAGTGAGTGTGTGTGTGTGTGTGTGTGTGTGTGTGTGTGTGTGTGTGTGTGTGTGCACGCCTTTCTCTCTGTCCCTGAATTATCTGTTATTTTTTCTTGTTTTGTTTTGTTTGTATTTTACTTTCTTAGCTCACTCCCGTTTCACCATCCATGAAGTATTTACATGTAGTACTGCTCTTTCATTTCTCATCATTGTGATTATAATCATAATTATAATTATTATTTCTGTTGTATGTTTGAGAACATTTTGATTGTTAATTACATGATTAGGTTACGGTCATTTCTCCCTCTATCATTCTTTCAGCCCATTTTTTTTTTTTTTTACATCAACTGATTTATTTGTCATCATTTTGTTCTGTTTCATCATCATTCATCATCATCATCATTCCTCATCATCGTCATCATCTCCTCTCTCTCTCCCTCCCTCCCCTCTCTCTCTCTCTCTCTCTCTCTCTCTCTCTCTCTCTCTCTCTCCCCGAGGTCTTTAGCGTATACCGCGAAAAAAAAAAAAATAGTTAAGATGCATCAATATTTGAAAAAATATGTACAATGGTATGAAAACCAAAGGGGAGGACTGGTTGGGGTTTACCTACTGCAGTCCAGCTTGATTTTGTCCGTTGATTAATGGGAAGAAATGGACACAAAAAAAAAAAAAAAAAAAAAAAAAAAAAAAAACGTCATAGATATCTCTGTGTATTTTTTTTTCCTTCTCAGCTCGGCTTCGTCGCTGCTTGTGAAGATGTTGCACAGCACAGCAATTTATGTGTTCTGAACAACTGCTGGGAAGTTGATTTTAAAACACCGGATAATTTAGAGTATGCAGAGGCGAGGCGTTACCTTGCTGATGTGAATTAACGTGTTCAGTGTACAAGACGCTGGCTTAGAATAGTCCGACTGAGCGAAAAACAGACTGCCAGTCAAAGCATGTATCATGTTGTTACAGGTATATTCGAGTGATTGAAAACAGTGGGTGTTCGATGTCCGTGAGACACCCCGTTGGATGGCTGTGGGTTTGTATGGTAAGATCAAGGCATTGAAATACAAAGTGTTTGCATGCATTCCCAGAAAAGACTGAATCGTAACTGAATCGTGTAACTAACCGTTAAAATGTTCTCAAACAAACCATACAGTAGAAACAATAATGATCATTGTTATGATAACGATGAGAAACGAAACAGACGTACCACACATTATACAAATACTTTCTAGATGGTGAAAGGGGAGTGGCCTAAGAGAGTAAAGCACAAACAAAACAAAACAAAAAAGATAAAAATAAAAGGTAATTCAGAGGAGAGAGAGAGAGAGAGAGAGAGAGAGAGAAACGTGCGTGCGCGCGCAAGCACGCATGCACACGCACGCACGCACGCACACACACAAACACACACACATATACTACACACGCGCGCGCGCGAGCGCGCGAACACACAACACACACAGAGGGAGAGACAGACAGATAAACAGAGACCGAGACAGAGAGAGAGAGAGAGGAGAGAGGAGAGAGAGAGAGAAGAGAGAGAGAGAGGAGAGAGAGAGAGAGAGAATAAAGCATATTTCAACGTCAAGCCTCTGGTCTGTAAGATGACTTAGTAACAATCAGCATTTTGTTCGCAAAACAACTATTTACCTAGACATAAAATGCAATCGAATATTTAATGCTTTACAGACAAAAATAGACAATCGATTTATAACAGAATCATTACATACATGTTTTTTGTATTGTCCGTAACTAAAGTACGCTCTTTTTTAGAATGAAACAAATTGAACTCGATACCGTTTTCGTTTGTTTGTTTTGTTTTGTTTTGTTCTTGTTTTGAGGGAAATGAAACAAGGGTAACCCCTTGAACAATGTGTAAACTGTTGAGAAAGCCGTAACAATGATTAAAGAAGAAGAAGAAAAAAAAGACGATATACAACTTTCATTGAATCATTTCGGAGAAAAGTGGTTCATTTCTAATGCAACGTAGACATAAGATGAAGATGCACGATGAATTAGTCAGGAGATGGATATATATTTCTAGAGCTTGTTAGCTGCACTACAGTTACTTTTAGAAGCTTGCATACTTGACTATCGTGTGTTTGCACAATCCTATGTGGTTATGATTACGCCTGTTATAGTTTGTGAAATATCGGATGAAGGGAAGTTTCTATGAAGAGGAGAAAAGAGGGTTACGTCATCACTGGCAGTTCTACACAACAAAAATACCATAGTATTTCTGAAACTATGTTATATCGATGGCGTGGTTTTGCTATATCTGACAGGCCTACACCAAGCAGTTCCACACAACAAAAATACCATAGTATTCTGAAAATATGTTATATTGATGGCGTAGTTTTGCTATATTTTGATACACCAAACCTCGGTCTTTTTTAAATGTCAATCAATATGAGATAAATTAAACATGCAGCAAAAGATACATTTTACAATTTCTAGATTATGTAAATCTTGCAATGGAATCTGTCACTGTATTGAATATCCGCTGGGAATGTATGCCAACACTTTGTATTTCAATGCCTTGATCTTACCATACAAACCTACAGCCATCCAACGGGGTGTCTCACGAACACCGAAAACCCACTGTTTTCAATCACTCGAATATACCTACAACAACATTCTACATGCTTTGACTGGCAGTCTGTTTTTCGCTCAGTCGGACTATACTACGCCAGCGTCTTGTACACTGAACACGTTAATTTATTTCAGTGTGGTAACTCTCCGCCTCTGCGTACCGTAGATTATCCGGTGTTTTAAAATCGACAGAGAAAAATAGAAACTGAGACAGTTATAACAGTTGAAAAATGTGGCCATTACTTCCCGTTAATGAACCACCTGTCTGTTGCTGCTGTGTAACCTTTCCTAAACGCAACGATATGCTTGGTCGCCTTTATCCCGTGCTGAAATAGGGACACCGACATACATAGCACTAAGTGGAGTCTTATTTATATCTGTCTGTCTATCTATACATCTATCAATCCATCTATCTATCCATCTATCTATCTATCTCTATATATGTGTGTGTAACATGTTTTCAACTTACTTTTACGTTGCATTAGAAATTAACCACTTTTCTCCGAAATTATTCAATGAAAGCTGAATAGTGTTATTATTTTTTTTAAACTAAATCATCGTAATGGCTTTCCCAACAGTTTACATATTGTTCAAGAAGTTATCTTTGTTTCATTTACCTAAAAAAAACAAAAAAAACAAACAAAAAAAGGCTATTGAGTTTAATTTGTCTAATTCTAAAAGAGCATACTTTAGTCATTGCAGACAATATAAAAGATATCATACATCATCTTTTTTTTTCAACTTCTACCTGTGCCAAACAAAAGGAAGTCAACAAGAGAGGCTAAGCCTACACAATTTTTGCTTATTTTTAATCCCTGCATGGGCACTGTAAAACCTGACAAAGCCATAGACATGGTCAGTTGTGTCTTTCACACAAACCGAAAAGCTCGACTTAAGCTACAGTGAAATAATGATGAACTGTACCTTCCTCATTTAGACAGACGTTAGGCCTACAGTTTTCATTGTTAACACTATTTATTCTCGTAAGCAGAGGGTCTGAAGCTAGTAGCTGGAGGCAAGTTTTCAGTTCCAAACATTTTAATTTTCTTTCTTAAAATATTTTGACTTTCTTCAAAACCGATTGCCATTCTGTTACATTATTCAGTTTAGTTTGCCATGTGCTGAAAGGTTGTACACAAGGGTTTTCTAACAGTAAGCTGTAGAAAGTGTTAATCATGCTTTTTTTTTCTCTCTTTTTGTCCTTGTTGACAGCCGTTATGGTTTTCAGTGGTTTACTCTCAGTTTTACTATCATTCTTTTCAATGTTTTATAAATATTTTTCAAATCTATTCTTTGATAGCGTTGATGCAGCTTAGGTAGTTAATATTATCGGTCGTCTATTAATGTTAAACAAACAAAACTTTGTAGCTCAGACACTGCCAAGTTTTTTTTTTCTAAAGTGTCTTTTACTTTAAAAAAAAAGTCCATTTCAACATGTTTACCATGTTTATAATAACCAGTGAATACGGACGCTTTTGAACTATGAACTTTCATCTTGAAATTTTAAGAAACATTCTTTTAAATCGAAGTAACATGAATTAAATGTCTAGTTGCACGAAAGTCGATCGCAGGTTCTTGTTTCTTCATTGTCAATAATCTGAACAGCATATTTTCTTTTAATCTCATCCTTCTTTTTTTCAACATAATTATTAGAAAATCTTTTTGTTTTCGTTTGTTTATTGTTTTTTTTTTTTTTTTGGTTGTAATTCTGTAATACCTTTATTCAGAGGATTTAGAAGTAAAATCAAGTTGTATTCAAGTCTGTTTTCATTGTTATTGTTGCAGTTATTGTTGCTGACCCATGTTGTGTGTTACTTATTGACAACAGACACCAGGTTCTGATGCAGATTCGTGGAAAATCGAAGGCGTTAGTAGACAAGCACATTCAGTGTTGATCTGGGTGGGGTTGTTTTGTTTCGTTTCGTTTTGTTTTGCAACGTTCCTGGCGCTCGCCCTTAACGTTTCCACTAACGGTACTGTTTTATGAAAACGCGCTCCACCCGACGCCCCCCCCGACGCCCCCCCCCCCCCCCCAAAAAAAAAGGACCCCCCCCAAAAAAAAAAAAAAAAAAAAAAACAGATGCAAAGCATATAAACGTACTCCCAGCTTATCCTGAATACGCGTCAGATATTCCATAAAGAGGAAAAACCGTCTTGGGCTCGTGTAACCGTTAGTAATGGCTATTCTGGTAAACATCGGCCATCATCTGTGACCTATAATGAACATACTTACAAATTTTCAGAAAGATCGGCCAAGTACTTTATGAGATTTTCCACAAAGAAGAAAACCATTATGGGCCATTAGTAACGGCTATAACGGCTAACTTCAACATCGGGCATCATTCGTGACCCATAGTGAACATACTTACAAATTTTCAGAAATATCGGCCACATACTTTCTAAGATATTCCATAAAAAAGAAGAACCGTTATGGGCCGTTATAGCCGTTAGTATCGGTTATAAACGGTAAAATAAACATCGGGCATCATCCTTGACCCATAATGAACATACCAACAAATTTTCAGAAAGATCGGCCAAGTACTTTCTGAGACATTCCATAGGAAAGAAAAACCGTTATGGGCCGTTGTAGCCGTTAGCTATACTGGTAAACTAAAACGTCGGGCATCATCCGTCGCCCATAATGAACATACCTACAAATTTTCAGAAAAATTGGCCATGTACTTTCTGAGATATTCCATAAAGAAGAAAAACCGTTATTGGCAGTTACAGCCGTTAGTAACAGCTATAACGGTAAACTAAGACATCGGGTATCATCCGTGACCCATAATGAACATATCTACTATTTTCGGAAAGGTCGACAAAGTGCTTTCTAAGATATTTCATAAAGAAGAAAGACCGTTATGGGCCCTTATAGCCGTTAGTAACGGCTATAACGGCAAACTAAAACATCGGGCATTATTCTTGACCCATAATGAACATACCTACACATTTTCAGAAAGATCGGCCAAGTACTTTCTGAGATATTCCATAAAGAAGAAAAAACCGTTACAGGCCGTTGCAGCCGTTACTAACGGCTATAACGGTAAAATAAAACATCAGGCACCATTCGTGACCCATAATGAACATACCTGCTACTTTTCACAAAGTATCGGCCAAGTACTTTCTGAGATATTCCATAAAGAAGAAAAACCGTTACATGCCGTTACAGCCGTTAGTAACAGCTATAACGGTAAACTAAAACATCGGCATCATCCGTGATCCATAATGAACACACCTACAAATTTTCAGAAAGATCGGCCCAGTAGTTTGTCTGGAGCAAGTGGAACACATTTTGACCACGGACGGACGGACACACACACACACACACACACACACACACACACACACACACACACACACACACAGCATTTCTTCGTTCCCATTCTAAAGTACTCCCTGTTCTATAAGAACTGGGAGTACAAAAACAACCAACCAACCAAACCAAACACAAACAACCCCCCCCCCCCCCCCCCCCTGACATCTTGTATCATTCTGTTACAGTCCAAAAGCCCGCTCCCTCAGACCACTGTCACCGTCCATTCGTTCTTGGACTTCCGACACAGCAGTCCCCGCCCCTGCCTGGCTGCAAGAATTTAATATTGTCCGTTAAAACATATGCACATGCATTCACACACACGTGCAAACATGCATAGACACAAACACATACATACAATACGCGCGCGCGCGCGCGCACACACATGCACACACACACAAACACACCCACGCAGGCACACACACACACACACACACACACACACACACACACACACACACACACACACACACAAGCGTGCGCGCCTTTTCCTGTGGAAAATCCCGTCCCCCCCCCCCCCCCCCTTCCCACCCCCTCTTCTTTAGAACGGAATGAAAGCCGCGGACAATGGGCAGTATTGATCACACAGATGAAGCAGTTTAGTTCAGTTGAGTATAACGTTCGTGGCTCTGTCTATATGTGGACTTCCTGCAGAATCCGAAAGCTTCCGGATCCACGGATCCCCTGATCATCGAACCTTGGATCTTAACAAGTCCCCCGACCTTGCCAATCATTCTCCTACACCAGTCGGCCAGTCTTCCAGTCTTCCTTTGTCATTTAGTCATTCTGTTCGGCTGACCCCGACATACATGTGTGTTTGGATGAGAGCGCCAGAGAACAGCGAATCTAATAATACATGTTTGTTTGTTTTCTGTTTGTCATTTCTGTTAAAAGTGTTATTACACGTTTCATGTATACATACATACATGCATGCATACATACATACATACATGCATACACGCGTGCATGCAGGCATACATGCACGCACGCACGCATACATACATATACATACATACATACATGTGTATATAGCCGTGTCTCCCCGGATGAGTCCGATCCAGCGGACGAAAGGCCAAGGAGCAAGCGATATGAAAAGACCTGTCTTGAGGAAGGATTATGATGGTTCCCCTATGCTGCTAGTGAAGGGTTTAACTTATATTTCATGTTTTCTCATTTTCTTCCGCTTCCTCCCGTCCCCCCTTTTTTTTCTTCATTTTTCAAAAATTTAAATCTTTGCCAAGTCATTAAAATAATGACGGAAGAATTGTTAGTCTACACTTGTTTTCCCCCACTACTTAATTGTTCAGCATTATATATATATATATATATATATTATATATATATATATATATATATATATGGTGTGTCTCTATTTGACGCCAAGAGCACAGACAAAATCAGCCGTGTCTCCCTGATGAGTCCGATCCAGCGGACGAAAGGCCTAGGAGCAGGCAATACATATAGATCTGCCTTCGAGAGGGATTGCGATGGTTCCCTCATGCAGCTAGTGAAGGGTTTTCATATTTATGAATACAATTTCCCATTTTCTTCATCTTTAACCCCTCTCTCTCTTTTTTTCCCCCCTCAAATCTTTGCCAAGTCTTTACTATATTGATGGAAGAATTGTTAACCTGCACTTGTTTTCCCCCACTACTTAATTGTTCAGCATTATATATATATATTATATATATATATATATATAGAGAGAGAGAGAGAGAGAGAGAGAGAGATGTAGGCATGTAAATGTGTATGTACATATTCCCCTCCACTAATGTGTTTCATGTGGTTATTTAATCAACAAATAGGATTACGTCTCTGTGGAAATGCAAGGATAATTTATTTATTTTATTCAATCATCGGGCACTGTCCACGTGGACGTGACAACCAGACAAGGTTAAGTCTATTGAACAGCATAGCTGTCGGAATATTGACACTTCGTGGCAGCATTGATGGATTTCTTTAGCATCGGGACAAGCAGTTTCCATTTACATCCTTATTTTCATTTTTATTTGTTATTGTTACTATTGTATGTACACATGCGTTGACGTCTTTGGACTATGAGGAGAGAACACACATCAGTCTACCTGATCCGGACTCATTTTTCTACGTTTCTCCTTATGATCTGTTGGTGTTTGGTGTGATTTCCATGTTCTGGCCCCCCTGTGTATCCTTTACTGGATCCGCCAACGTGGTACCCACTCTCAGCACCCGATGAAGCAGCTGAGGAAATCGCCTGACAAAATTGCCAGGTACCAGTCTCATTACATTTTTTGATGAGTTGATGACTGGGTACCTGGCTTCATTCGTGTCATTAAAGCCCCCAGAGGAAGACCTTTATGAGGTAAAAAAAAATAATGGTAATATTTTCCGAGTCTGTTGTTTTTCTTATCTCTGATTTTTGTGCGCTTATAGATATTATTTCATTTTATTATTATTCTTTTTTTGCATGGAGAGTTGCCTTTTTGGTACCTATCGTATTTTGGTACCCCCCCCCCCCCCCTTCCATTTCTTAAGTATGCTGTCGGCTTGCTGCCTGGGGGGACCTTTAGATTGTGACGGATTCCGTGGGGGTGAAAATACCACTGATATGTAGGCCGTGTGTCTCTCGGCTCATGTGCATCAGGAAGTTCGGAGAATGTGGATGAGGAGGGAAAAAGCGGACGACGGACCGTCATCATTAAGGTTATTCACCGTTATCAGGCATCAGTGAAGCGCGTCGTTGTTATACTCAAAGCCCTCCCCCCCCTCCCCCAACCCCACCCCACCCCCCGTTCTCATCCTACCTTTTGTTCTTGTTCTTGTTTTGTTGTTCTTCTTGAACATAAATCTTTGCGAAATCATTGTCATAATGGTGAGAAATTGATTGATTTTACTTTTTTTCCTCATTACTGAAGAGTAAAACACGCGTCAGCGTGTACACACACACACACACACACACACACACACACACACACACACACCACGCACACAAACGCGCATACATACGTCTATCTTTTATGTATGTATGTATGTATATATATATATATATATATATATATATATATATGTATATATGTATGTATTTATGTATATATGTATCTATTTATCTATCTGTCTGTCTGTCTGTCTATCTGTTTATCTCGACAGAAAAAAAGAGACACATAGAAACCGTTTCGCCAAGACGGACTCCCTCAGGTGTTGATCACAAAAAAAACAACAACCAAACAAAACAAAACAAAACAAAACGAAACGAAACGAAACAACGCCTCGCAATTCATGAAGTACGGACAAAAGAAACTAGATTACGATATGCTATGGGAAATGTGTGTGTGTGTGTGTGTGTGTGTGTGTGTGTGTGTGTGTGTGTGTGTGTGTGTGTGTGAAAAGGAAGCATGTTGTTAAAGATTACACAGTCAAACTTAGAATGTTTTAATGTCACAGTCAAATTTAACGGTTCCTGGAACATTAAAACATTATACTTAACGATGAATAACAAAACGTATTCCTGGAACATTAAAACATTACACTTAACGATGAATAACAAAACGTATTCCTGGAACATTAAAACATTATACTTAACGATGAATAACAAAACGTATGAGTACATGATCATACTTAACACACACACACAGGCCTAGAAACATGAAACCATTGGTAGGTCATCGATAGAGAGAGAGAGAGAGAGAGAGAGAGAGAGAGAGAGAGAGAGAGAGAGAGAGAGAGAGAGTGCGAAGAAAATGGAGAGGACAGAATCGTGCGAAAGTGTTTTGTATGAAGAAGCCTTTATGGCGAAAGCTGAACAGTGCTCACTCTGGCATTGGTAAAAGATCTGATTGTTTCAGCCTAAGTTTTATCTTCGGGCGCCTGTTGATCTCGCTTTGTCGAAGCGCAGTTAAGACTCTTCTAGATAAATTTCTCTCTCTCTCTCTCTCTCTCTCTCTCTCTCTCTCTCTCTCACACACACACACACACACACACACACACACACACACACTCTCTCTCTCTCTCTCTATCACACTGACACACACACACGCTAACACACACGCGCGCGGCGCGCGCACAAACACACACAAGCGCGCGCACGCACACACACACACACACACACACACACACACACACACAACACACACAAGAGAGAGAGAGAGAGAGAGAGAGAACGTGTGTGCGTGCGGGGGTGGGCGGGCAGTCCCCCTTGTTTGTCGAGCGAGTTGTAAAACGCTGTGTAAAGAACCAGCCGGGAGGGATACAGCGCTGTGAACTTGCCACCAGGCCTGTTCCTTCACACTGTCACAGCCTGTTCCTCCACACTGTCACAGCCTGTTCCTCCACACTGTTCCTCCACACTGTCACAGCCTGTTCCTCCACACTGTCACAGCCCATGAACAGACAACCAGGACTTCTTCGTCGTCTTCTTCTGCGTACGCAGGCTGATCTCCTGCGGACACCCCCTGACAAGAAAGGCAAGGATTAATCCCATCTACCCAACAAAGGGAGTGGAGTTTTGTGTGTTATGACCGTTGTTTTTTTTTTTTTTATCCCGCCATTAAGGCAGCCATACTCCAACTTCGGGGAAGGTGTATGATATGTGTAACGTGTCATCCATACCAACGGCCAAACTGGCCTTCTCTTCCGAAAGTTGGTGATGGGATTTTACGTGTGTGCAGGATGTTATGCGTGCGTTCACACACGGAACCTCGGTTTATAGTCTCATTCGAAGGACTGTATGGGAAATGGAGTCAGAACCCATGTTAACTCCGAGGGAAAAATCCACCTGTACTGAAACGGCCCGGAGGAGATTCGAACCCGCAACCCCAAGTTCACGAGTCCGGCGCCCTACCACTGAGCTATTCCGGCCCCCATACAACCAGGACAACCCAGGCTGTTCTAACTCCATCAGTACCCAGGGTGGTGCTCCATCCTCCAGCCTGACTGTGGCCTCTGGCCCATCAGCTGTAGTCAGCTGTCTGCAGCACCTCATGACCCACCTTACCCCTCCCCCCACCCTCAACTGTCCCATTCCTTGCACAGATGTAAGTTATGTCCCCTCTCAGTTTGCACTGGCTTGAAAGCTCGAAATGTTCGTGGACCTGCGAGCAGTGGTTCTTTCCTACAGTCCTCAAGCTGTCACCACGAAGCGTATTGATCGTTTCGTAGGAATGGAACACCCGCCCATGTTTCCAGTGAATGAGCGGACAGACAGACACAGAAACAGGAACGGGCAAAAAAAAATAAAAAAAATAAAAAAATTGAAAAAAAAAAAAAAAAGGAAAAAAAAAGAAGAAAAACTTTGCACTTCAGCGCTTCGCCTGCGCACAAAGTAAAGGAAGGCGAGGGGTGCACAGGGTAAAGGAAGGCGAGGGGTGCACAGGGTAAAGGAAGGCGAGGGGTGCACAGGGTAAAGGAAGGCGAGGGGTGCACAGGGTAAAGGAAGGCGAGGGGTGCACAGGGTAGAGGAAGGCGAGGGGTGCACAGGGTAGAGGAAGGCGAGGGGTGCACAGGGTAGAGGAAGGCGAGGGGTGCACAGGGTAGAGGAAGGCGAGGGGTGCACAGGGTAAAGGAAGGCGAGGGGTGCACAGGGTAGAGGAAGGCGAGGGGTGCACAGGGTAGAGGAAGGCGAGGGTGCACAGGGTAAGGAAGGCGAGGGGTGCACAGGGTAAAGGAAGGCGAGGGGTGCACAGGGTAGAGGAAGGCGAGGGGTGCACAGGGTACAGGAAAGCGAGCGGGTAAGGTGACGTGCACAGGGTAAAGGAAGGCGAGGGGTGCACAGGGTACAGGAAGCGAGCGGTGGTAAGGTGACGCGACAGGGTAAAGGAAGGCGAGGGGTGCACAGGGTACAGGAAGGCGAGCGGTGGTAAGGTGACGCGCACAGGGTAAAGGAAGGCGAGGGGTGCACAGGGTACAGGAAGGCGAGCGGTGGTAAGGTGACGCGCACAGGGTAAAGGAAGGCGAGGGTGCACAGGGTAAAGGAAGGCGAGCGGTGCACAGGGTACAGGAAGGCGAGGGGTGCACAGGGTACAGGAAGGCGAGGGGTGCACAGGGTAAAGGAAGGCGAGGGGTGCACAGGGTACAGGAAGGCGACGGTGGAAGTGGCGCACAGGGTACAGGAAGGCGAGGGGTGCACAGGGTACAGGAAGGCGAGGGGTGCACAGGGTAAAGGAAGGCGAGGGGTGCACAGGGTACAGGAAGGCGAGTGGGTGCACAGGGTACAGGAAGGCGAGGGGTGCACAGGGTACAGGAAGGCGAGGGGTGCACAGGGTACAGGAAGGCGAGCGGTGCACAGGGTACAGGAAGGCGAGGGGTGCACAGGGTACAGGAAGGCGAGGGGTGCACAGGGTACAGGAAGGCGAGGGGTGCACAGGGTACAGGAAGGCGAGGGGTGCACAGGGTACAGGAAGGCGAGGGGTGCACAGGGTACAGGAAGGCGAGGGGTGCACAGGGTAAGGAAGGCGAGCGGTGCACAGGGTACAGGAAGGCGAGGGGTGCACAGGGTACAGGAAGGCGAGCGGTGCACAGGGTACAGGAAGGCGAGGGGTGCACAGGGTACAAGGAAGGGCGAGCGGTGCACTGGGTACAGGAAGGCGAGGGTGCACAGGGTACAGGAAGGCGAGCGGTGGTAAGGTGACGCGCACAGGGTAAAGGAAGGCGAGCGGGTGCACAGGGTACAGGAAGGCGAGGGTGCACAGGGTACAGGAAGGCAAGCGGGTGCACAGGGTACAGGAAGGCGAGCGGTGCACAGGGTACAGGAAGGCAAGCGGGTGTGCACAGGGTACAGGAAGGCGAGGGGTGCACAGGGTACAGGAAGGCGAGCGGTGCACAGGGTACAGGAAGGCAAGCGGTGGTAAGGTGACGGCACAGGGTACAGGAAGGCGAGCGGTAGTGCACAGGGTACAGGAAGGCGAAGGGTGCACAGGGTACAGGAAGGCGACGGTGCACAGGGTACAGGAAGGCGAGGGTGCACAGGGTACAGGAAGGCAAGCGGTGGTAAGGTGACGCGCACAGGGTAAGGAAGGCGAGGGTGCACAGGGTACAGGAAGGCAAGCGGTGCACAGGGTACAGAAGCGAGCGGTGCACAGGGTAAGGAAGGCGAGGGTGCACAGGGTACAGGAAGGCAAGCGGTGGTAAGGTGACGCGCACAGGGTACAGGAAGGCGAGCGGTGCACAGGGTACAGGAAGGCGAGCGGTGCACAGGTAAGGAAGGCAGCGGTGGTAAGGTGACGCGCACAGGGTAAAGGAAGGCGAGGGGTGCACAGGGTAAAGGAAGGCGAGGGTGAAGGTACAGGAAGCGAGGGGGCACAGGGTAAGGAAGGCGAGGGTGCACAGGGTACAGGAAGGCGAGCGGTGGTAAGGTGACGCGCACAGGGTAAAGGAAGGCGAGGGGTGCACAGGGTAGAGGAAGGCGAGGGTGCACAGGGTAAGGAAGGCAAGCGGTGGTAAGGTGACGCGCACAGGGTAAAGGAAGGCGAGGGGTGCACAGGGTACAGGAAGGCGAGGGGTGCACAGGGTACAGGAAGCGAGCGGGTGCACAGGGTACAGGAAGGCGAGGGGTGCACAGGGTAAAAGGAAGGCGAGGGTGCACAGGGTACAGGAAGCGAGCGGTGGTAAGGTGACGCGCACAGGGTAAAGGAAGGCGAGGGGTGCACAGGGTACAGGAAGGCGAGGTGTGTTGAGGAGACAGGCTGAGGGGACGCAGCAGAAAGAGGGCGGAAACGGGCCCAGAGCAGTTTTTGGCACTCAGACGCTAAAATGAAGGCCTTGCTAGGGTTTCACGGGGCCGATTCTGTGTCCGGGGTTCGTGCCCCGGCATGGCGCGTCGCTTGGCTGGTCTGCCTGCCCACCATCAGTGGTGCTGGGGATAGCACAGTTTAGCTGCCCCCCCCTCCTCCCCCCCACCCCCACACACTCACCCATCCTCCTTTCACACCCTTTTTTTTGTGCGTTTAACTGAACACATACAGATCGGTTGTGTCAACACGGGGGGTTCCCTGCTTTCATTCATACGACAAAATTTGTGGGAGCGATACAATATTAATGAAACAAAAAAGAGTCTGGATACAAATATAGCCTACACATACCGGCGCCTGCGCACGCGCATGCATGTAAAAATACTGTTGCAAGCACGCACCTGCGCGCACACACACAGACACATACACAGACACACACACACACACACACACACACACACACACACACACACACACGAGTTGATCACGCGATAAAATCCCCGCTTTTCCCTAGTCCCCTCTCCTTTTGCCTCCCTGCCTTTCCACCGTGTTCGCTCAGAATCTCCGCATCATGTCTGTCTGTCTGTCTCCCCCCCCCCCTTCCCCACACACACACACACACACACCGCGCTGCAATCCACAATTAGTCAGTCATTCAATCAAAAAGCTACTCTGAATAACTGTGATCAGCAGAGAAACACAAAGTAAAATGAAATACCCGTCACAGTCCATGTGAACATTAGCCATCCCTTTGAGCTTATGTCGTCTTTAACCTGCCCTTTGGTCTGATGTCTTTAACCAGCCCTTTGAGCGTATGTCGTCTTTAACCAGTCCTTTGAGCGTATGTCGTCTTTAACCAGCCCTTTGAGCGTATGTCGTCTTTAACCAGCCCTTTGATCGTATGTCGTCTTTAACCAGCCCTTTGATCTGATGTCGTCTTAACAGCCTTGATCTGATGTCTCTTTAACCAGCCCTTTGATCTGATGTCGTCTTTAACCAGCCCTTTGAGCGTATGTCGTCTTTAACCAGCCCTTTGATCGTATGTCGTCTTTAACCAGCCCTTTGATCTGATGTCGTCTTTAACCAGCCCTTTGATCTGATGTCGTCTTTAACCAGCCCTTTGTCGTATGTCGTCTTTAACCAGCCCTTTGATCTGATGTCGTCTTACGCCTTATTATCAACCAGCCCTTTGATCTGATGTCGTCTTTAACCAGCCCTTTGATCGTATGTCGTCTTTAACCAGCCCTTTGATCTGATGTCGTCTTTAACCAGCCCTTTGATCTGATGTCGTCTTTAACCAGCCCTTTGATCTGATGTCGTCTTTAACCAGCCCTTTGATCGTATGTCGTCTTTAACCAGCCCTTTGATCTGATGTCGTCTTTAACCAGCCCTTTGATCTGATGTCGTCTTTAACCAGCCCTTTGACGTATGTCGTCTTTAACCAGCCCTTTGATCTGATGTCGTCTTTAACCAGCCCTTTGATCTGATGTCGTCTTTAACCAGCCCTTTGATCTGATGTCGTCTTTAACCAGCCCTTTGATCGTATGTCGTCTTTAACCAGCCCTTTGATCGTTATGTCGTCTTACAACCTTCTGATGGTCTTACTATGTGGTGGATGAAGATCGTGTAGAACGTCACTTTCTTCGGGTTTGGAATGTTCCTTCTTTCTTCTTAATCATTAATCGGCAGGGATGCACTAAGTGGTCAGTCCTTTGCCAGTAAAAAGAAAAGCCCCCGACGGTTGTTGCCCTGTCGGCCTGCAGGACGGGAGTGTCATCAAATGAGCAGCACAGCCTTTGCAGTTTTATCAGAGACATCAGCAAGGACGGGCATCAGTTTCACAGAACTGAAGTTCGTGACTTGAGGTCGCAGAACCGTAGGCATAGATACAGATTTAGTTGTTGTAAGCGAGTGGCTTCCGAATTCCTGTCTGTTTGTTGTTGTTGTCGTTGTTGTTGTTGCTCACCAGAGAAAAAAAAAGGTGAGCAACTGATATGATACGGCGTGGCTATGTCTGTGTGGCAGAACTAGATATAAAGGTTCAATAATGCCTTACCTCTGCATTGTACATGAATTCATTCCTTTTGGTCCACTGGCTGCTAAAGTCTGGGCAGCACATTCCGGATTAGACCCTGGCAATGCTGAAAATGGCTCGATGAATTGTTCCGCTAAAAAGGCCTAACAGCCTTACATTGATAACTTCCGCTACACCTTAGATCAGTTTCAGACTTATTTTCATATTTAGAAAGGCGGAAGCAGGGAAATGCTTCAACGATCCGAAACAACATTGACGTGTCTCAATGCTTCTTTAAAGCAATTTGTTCTTTATTTGCAACATTCTTTTTTTTGTCCGCATCTTTACCGACTCTCAAGAAGGGATTCAGAGAATTGCTTCTTCAAGTCGTCACTCGTCTGGCTTCCCCAGTTTCCATCACTGAATCTACTGGGTTTTGTCACTTCGCCTTCCTAGGGTTTCTTTCTTTTTTCTTTTGTTCTTTTTTTTAAAAGCTTTTGCCAAATAATTAATGTAATGATGGAGGAAGTGTTAGTCTACACTTATTTCCCCTACTGATAAATCGTTCACACACACACACACACACACACACACACACACACACACACACACATACACAAAGCTTCTTTAGTATCATTAAACCATAGTCTGATGAACATGCCATTTAGAACTGAAATCCATGAATGTTACTTCTGTTGGCTGTCTAAGTAACAGTGGAAAACAAGTAGGCTGATAGACTACGCTGTATGTCTGTGTGTGTTGGTGAAAGGCAGGTTTGTGACCAATGCAAAGATCAAGCCAATAATCCGCAGAATTGTCTCCCTTTCTCACGATCGCGCTGCATTCTATTGGTGATGTTTTCAGACACGAGTGAAGTTTACCCGCGTCACATTTTTGAATTCAAATAGAAGTACAGTCTAGGGTGCCTCCCATTCTACCCCATCCTACACCCCCCCCCCCAAAAAACGACAACAAAAGCAACAACAAATCAGCAACAACAAAGTAAGAAATAAACAAAACCCCGCATATTTTCCATCGTGGATTTTAGTTCCATGTTCCGCACGACATGAAATTAATGAAAATGAACAGTTCAAACAAAACAACTGTGCTCGCAAAAAAAAAAAAAAAAAAAAAGAAAGAAAAAAAAAAAAAAAAAAAAAAACAGCCTCTTTTTGTCTCTCCCTTACATGAAGGACCCTTTTCTTCCAGAAATAGCACTGTCAAGACGACAGGCCACATGATCGCATGGACAGTATGGTATGAAAGAAAAACGTCAGTAATAATGTGATGTATGTGACATGTCATATTTGAATATTTTCGATTACTTTATACTGTTTAAGACGGGGAAAAAAATTGAGGAAAGGCACCAGCGGGAAAAAAAATACAACGTAAAATGCAAGGTTTTATACAATACAATCACAACAAAAAAAAAAAAAAGGAAAAAAAAAGAAAGAAAAGAAAAGAAAAGAAATTCAGAACTATTATACTAATATTTAACTTATCTCCTAATTTACATCTCCACTCACAAACAAGTGCCGCTTACGCAGGCACACACACACACACCACCCCCCACCCCACGCACACACCACACACACACACCACACACACCACAACACACACACACACACACACACGCCCTAGACCAGAGTAACAACCAACTTGCATGCATACAATTGTTGAAACATCGTACTTCACACACACACACACACGCCCTAGACTAAGAGTAACAACCAACTTGCATGCCATACAATTGTTGAAACCAGTCGTACTTCACACACACACACACACGCCCTAGACCAAGAGTAACAACCAACTTGTATGCCATACAATTGTTGAAACCAGTCGCACTTTTAGACAGTGATAGAAAAAAGAAAGAAAGAAAGAGAGCAAAGAAAAGAAAACGTGTGCCCACTGGCGGCCATTGTAAAGACAGTCTGAGTAGATGGCAAGCGGCAAAGACAAAAGGAAATGTTCTGTTTGAAACAGTCATGCACGAAGACAAAACACATTCCAAGCGTTTGATCAGAACCAAGAGAAATATCAACGACATTCGGCTAATTGTTTGGAGGGAAGAAAAAAAAAGTGACACGTGATATGCCAGTGAAAACATTTTAACAATGGAAAGATCTGATTTTGCCATCTGGTCAGTGCCACCCTTAGTCAACGATTAAGTGCGTGCTTGCTGTGCCTGCGCGAGCGTGTGTGTGTGTGGCTGGTGTGTGTATTGTGTGTGTGCGCGCGCGCTGTGTGTGTCAGTGTGCGCGGCGCGTGTGTGTGTGCGCGCGCGGTGTGCTATGTGCTAGCGCGCGGTGGCGGCGCGCGCGCGCGCGTGGTGTGTGTGTGTGTGTGTGTGTGTGACTTGGGGTGGCCTAACCCCCCTCCGGCCGTTTTTCTTTTCTTTTTAGTTCACTCCCCAGGAGCAATTATTATTATTACTATTAGTATTATCATTATCATTATTGAGTGCGTGTATATACGCCGCGCGCGCGCGCGCGCGCGTGTGTGTGTGTGTGTGTGTTGAGAATGTGTGAGAGAGAGAGAGAGAGAGAGAGAGAGAGAGATTGAACGAACAAAATTTTATTTTTCCAGGGTAATAAGAGAAGCAGATTATAAATGCTTTTTTGCACCCAGCCCTGGGAAAAACAAGAAAGAGAAGAAGAAAGAACACAAAAAAAGGAAAAAAAAAAAACATGGAAAACATGCAAGTCATCATAGCAGGAACATAAGAAAAAGCAAATACACAAATCGATAGTCAGACTTTTCTCAAATCGATAGTCAGACTATGAAAAGAACACACTGCTACTAGAAACGCAAACAACAGAAACATGCATGCATGCAAAAGAGAGAGAGGAGAGAGATTTCGATCATTTAGAACTACAGCCATCAGTCATTCAGAATTACAGCCGTCAATTCCAGTCAACATCAGTGACTGTAAATCATCCATGTTCTTGGCGCTGAAGAGTAAGCCATGCATTCAGCCAGCGGCTGTTTCTGATTATTCTACGAAGCTCCACACTCGGGCCACTGCCTCCAGCAGCATTTCGCAACAGTCGGCGTACGCTTACTGGTGAAGGAACGCTTGGCATCAGTTATGGTGCAATGTAAATCTGTGGGCGAGGCACTCGGTTTGTGATCGACGCAAAGAAATGATTTGCCCTCGCAGGCTTGAAAAGACCGCTTGCGTATTGTTCCGTGGGTTTTAGAATTATTAGTTGCTGCACATTACGAGGTAGATATTCGTGAGTCTTGCCTCCCCTCTCTCCATCACCGTGTTGACCCGACATCTCCAATACATCGCCCAACTGACCGAATTCATCCTGGCACTGTCGAAGCTGCATGGGCTGCAAGTTCTTGTGGTTTCCAGCACGGTGTGGAGTGCCCGTTGAGTGACGAAGGGGAGAGGCAGCGCCCGTTGAGTGACGATGGGGAGAGGCAGCGCCGTTGAGTGACGAAGGAGAGAGGCAGTGCCCGTTGAGTGACGATGGGGAGAGGCAGTGCCCGTTGCGTGACGATGGGGAGAGGCAGCGCCCGTTGCGTGACGATGGGGAGAATGCCCGTCAGAATTTCAGTTCTGAGGGGAACGCCAGCCATCATGACACCTAAAGATGTCTCGTTGACACATTGATACAAAACGCGGTTTTTAGGTTCGATGCCATTTGTATTAGTTTATAAATTTGATAAAATAAAAAAAATAAATAAAAAAAAAGGGCCAAGAATCTATCTAACTGAATGTGCACTAAAGAAATCACTAGAACGACAGGATACATTGAGATAGAAGCCATCACGTAACCATCAGAATGCGAATTCGGCTGCGCTCTATTCTGGCGCCCTTTGCACAGCTGTTTATTCCATTACTCGTGTGTAGTAATGCGGTGTATCCCTTGTAGGTCCTACATGCATGGCATTAGCACCTTGGGAAACGGAGGGCAAGGTGCATGAGTGGACTACTCTGTACAACTGTAACACTGTTACATCTGTATAGTTTTCTTTCAGACGACATGGTTTGGTTATTGCCGTTTGTAATCGAACATCTCTCTCTCTCTCTCTCTCTCTCTCTCTCTCTCTCCTCTCTCTCTCTCTCTCTCTCTCTCAACTTTATGTATTGTGTTTGTGTGTGTATGTGTCTGTATGAACACGAATCAGCAAAATAGGAATATTGTAAGATCCAATTTTTTTTTACGGCGCTAGGATATCTAAACTGTTTGTCTTACATCGAAATCTGGAAAATGGCAGTCGGGAAACGGCGAAACGTTAAAGAGCAAACTGGAAATCCATCACAGAGAGTACTGTATTAAACTGTTCATTTCAGTTTCCAGCATGTTGCTGATCCGATTAATAAATGCGAAATGTCTATTGCCCACATCACTCCCCACTGAAAAAAAAAATGATAGTAAATCGAAAGAATGAATGAGATGTCAAACAAAATATAAAAAACCAAAAGGAAGAGTAAATTAGAATTCAAATAATATTAAATCTAAAGCTAGAAGAAAAGAATAAATCACACATCTTACCTTCAAAATTTCATTCAGCACTCCGCAGACATCTATTCTTTGAACATTGTGTGCGAATTTCCCTGGCTCACTTGCAGACAACAAGAAAAGAAAAAAGAAAAAAAAAAAAAAAAAGGGGGGGGGGGGGGGGGACTGCAATATGCAATATATACATACCGGTAAGGGGGGTGGGAGGGGGCCGTTAAGTTTTCTTTCCGCCAACAAGAAAGTACCGATTTGTTTTTAGAAACTCGGTGATATTTTTGCAACGTTTCCTCTCAATATCGGTTTGTTTTTGAAACTGATCAGAGAAAAACCTGGCTGCATGACAGCTATGAAATAATCCCTTCCGGTACTGATTCTTTCAGAAACTGATCAAAGAAATAACCTCTTTTTGACATTTTTGCAATAAACCCCTCACACCCCCGCCTCCCACCCCTCCCCCCCTCTCTCTGTATGTCTTTCTCTCTCTCTCTCTCTCTCTCTCTCTCATCTCCTCTCTCCTCTCTCTCTCTCTCACACACACACACACACACACACAATACTTCTGCTACGCAGGCTGGAACTCCTACGGACACTCCCTGTGTAGACAAGCAAGAAACACGCCTACCTTTTTTTTTCTTTTTTCTTTTTTCATCCCTCCATTAAGGAAGTCACACTCCATCTTCGGGGAAAACACAATAAAAACACACACACACACACATTCTCTCATAACACACACACACACACACACACACACCACACACACACACACACGCAGAGAGAGAGAGAGAGAGAGAGAGAGAGAGAGAGAGAGAGAGAGAGAGAGACGTTCTGACTGATCGTGAGAAAACCGTTATTCGTTTTTGATGGTTGGAAGTAAGTTCCCAAAATATTGTCACACTGTTGACGGCAAAGTGATTTTGCTCTCTGATCTAACCGCCGAATGATTATTGTTGTTTATCGACAGGCGGCGCTTTGCACTGTTGTCGGGAGATACTTTTCATCTGAAAAGTCTCAGGCTGACTTGTGGTTTTGCATTTTTAAGACTGTTGTAGAAATGGGCATGGAGGAAGAGGGTAGGGAGAGGGAAGGGTGGGGGGGGGGGGGGTGTGAGGATGGGAGAGAGGTCTTTTTGTAAAGGGATTCGGACCATTATTTTGATGACAAGATGCTAGGCCCTAAAAGCTCGAAACAATGTTTATGTTTCCTTTGTGAAGCGGGGAGCCGGAATGGCTCAGTTGGTAGAGCGCCGGACTCGTAATCTTGGTGATCCTGGGGTTGCGGGTTCGAACCTCCGCCGGGGCGTTTCGGTACAGGGGGATTTTTCCCTCGGAGATAACATTGGTTCTGACTCCATTTCCCATACAGTCCTTCGAATGAGACTATAAACCGAGGTTCCGTGTGTGAACGCACGCATAACATCTTGCACACACGTAAAATCCCATCACCAACTTTCGGAAGAGTAGGCCAGTTTGGCCGTTGGCATGGATGACACGTTACACATAGCATGCACCCTGCGTGAGAAATGGAAAGAATGAAGGAAGTAAGGAAAATGAGTGATCGATATTGAACGATACTGACTGGATGACACGGGAAACGACTGAATGAAGCGCCAGCTGGCAGCTCTTCAGTCGGCACTACCCAGGTAGGCAGCCCGTTGTGTAAACGAGTGTTGATTGTAAAGCGCTTAGAGCTTGGTCTCTAGCCGAGAATAGGCGCTATATAAGTATTCATTATTATTATTATTATTAAGTGACCGACGGACGGCACAGACGTCCAATGTATATCGCCGATACTGTAGCAACCAAGCTGGGAACACACGACTGATGACAGCGCAGTCCGATTGTTGTTGTTGTTGTCGTACCCTGGCTAAAAGACTCCAGGGATCATCCAAACAGCCGAAGTACTTGAACACTATGGTACAAATGCATCAGCTGGGGATGAGAACATTACATGTGTGACTGTTTTTGATTACCCCGCCACGTGAGCAGCCACACTCCGACTTCGGGGGATTTTGGAGACTGATAATGTTATGCTAGGAGCTTGTCACAACTGAAGACAATCCCCGCATAACTATGCAGAGCATAACAACATTTTGATGTAGCCTTGGTGTTCTAGCCTATGTCAATTGGCCTGACACAGCCTTAAGCCAAGGCGCAGTTCGATTGATGATTGTTGATAGTCACCAATGTTTGTTACACGGTACGCCTATTTAAAGTAATTCGATCCATTTTTTTCATCTGTTCTCCTTTTTTTAAAAGATTGCATATTTTACTGAATGACGAGAGGAGGAGTTAGGCTATTGCCTGGATTTTAGTATGTTTATATTTTATAAGTGATATAAAAATGATTGGTTACTGAACTCAGTGACTGACAGCAGTATGTTTATATTTTATACGCGACATGAAAATGATTGGTTACTGAACTCAGTAACTGACGGCAGTATGTTTATATTTTATACGCGACATGAAAATGATTGGTTACTGAACCCAGTGACTGACAGCAGCATATCAACATTTTTTTTTTCTCTTTCTTCCTTGCAGGGGTAGTAGGAGGAGCCACACACACACACACACACACACACACACACACACACACACACACACAGAGTGGACAGCGTACCCGACTTGGAATCGAAAGGTCCATACTTTGAGCCCAGGTTTGGGCCAGTTTTTTCCCCTCCACAAGACCCTCAGTGGTGGTCTGGGCACTAGTCTTTCAGATGAGACGATAAACCGATATCCGGTGTGCAGCATGCATTTAGCGCACATTATAGAACCCACGGCAATAGGCAGATGTCCCTGGAGAAATTCAGTAGACAAAGCCACTGACGTAGATGAACAAAACGCATCGAGTGTGTACAGGGGGGAAGGGAGGGGGAGGGGGAGGGGGGGGGGGAGGGTGGCGCTCAACAAAAGCGAAACGCTCTTATAGATCCTCTGTGAACAGCAACCCCGAATTCCACGTGGATAACTTCCACTGTGGCTAAAAAATGAACACAATACAATACAATAACCCCCCCCCCCCACACACACACACACACACACACTCACTCACACGCTCGCTCGCGCATATGCGAACATAAAAACAAAATTATTTCGATGCCATCTAAAGTAAAAACTGGGAGCTTTTCTGGGTCATACCCAGAATTGAAAAGCATTATATATGTTTTTTTCTAAAGAAAGTGCGAGCCCGTTTTCTTGTAAAAATACATTTACTTTATTGAGTTCTCGCTGGTATACAGCTTTTATGTAGTTCAGCGACCTCGAAGGGGTTATTCGTTTCATGGTTACTCTCATCCAAAGGCATATATCATCAGCAAATTGAGCTAACTCTGTGCCTTTCGATAAGCCTTTCGGTAAATCTGCCATTAAAATATTGAATAAGATTGGAGATATTACTGAACCTTGTGGCAGTCCCATTTGCAATGTTCTCGGATTTGAAATAAAATATGTTAAATCAGTAAAATTCCTAGGTATAATCTTAACTTCTAAACTGTCATGGAACCAGCATATTGACCACATATTAAATAAAGCACGGAAAAGTTTAAACTTTCTTAAGATTATAAACAAGCAACCATGGGGCCAAGATGCTTCGACTTTAATACCTCTGTCAACCGCTCTTGTGCGATCTAGGTTAACCTATGCTCAGGAAGTATTTTTCAGCGCACCACAACATCTGTTAAATAAATTGCAGAGCATTGATTGCAAGGCTTACAAACTCGCTCTTGGTGTTCCCATACATACATCCAACTTAGGAACATACAATGAGATTGGAGTGCTACCTCTCAGCGAGGTTCGAAAAGTAGCTGCGTCGAAGTTCGTTCTGAAGAGTTTTACACAGAAAAATTTCTGTTCAAAAGAAGTTTGTTTAAATTCTGAAAAAGATTTTGGAAAACGAGCTAGAGGAATACAATCTACAAAATCAATCTACTCGTATACTTCTAACCTTATCAGAGATTCCAACATAAATAGAAATGAAATCGCTGTTAAACCATCCTTTTCACCAGTGCCAAGATGGGAACAAACGAAAGCCTCCTTTGATACGATTCATTCAGATTTATCAAAAAAGATTCACCCAACATACTAAAAATTTCCGTATGCTTACACCTGGAAAATCAGTACAAGAACCACCTAAAAATTTTCACAGACGGCTCAGTGCTAGAAGACAGTAGGACAGGGGCAGCTTTTGTAATACCTGACTTAAACGTGGAGAAAATGTACCATCTTGGCAGAAATTTTTCGATTTTTAGTGCCGAGCTAGCCGCCATCCTAATGTCCTTAAATTATATTCTTTATCTCCATCTGAATGTCAGTCACGTACTAGTATGTGCTGATTCTAGATCTGCTCTTGAAGCAATCCGGTCTTCAAATTCAAAAATCCGTTTGGAGATAATAACAGAAATAAATCATGTTATACATCTATTATCCGATAAAGGCACATCAGTTAGTTTTTGCTGGGTCCCCTCTCATTGTGGCATTTCAGCAAATGAGAGAGTCGATCAGGCTGCAAGAAAGGCAGCTCGAAATGTTGAGGGTTCAATTCCCCTTAATATTCCTTTGGATTTAACAGAATGCAATATTCTTCTAAACAAAACATCGGATGAAAGCTTCAGAAACTTGATAATGAACTCGGATACTCAGTATTATCAGAGTTGTGTTAAATATTGTGGCAAAATCAACTCGAAAGTCTCGTCAAACAATTACCTTGCTTCTCTGTCTAGAGAGATTAGAAGTTTACTGCACAGAATGCGGTTAAATTCCCTTCGTACGAAGTTCTGTAAAAACATTAGATGTATGTGTGGAGAAACACTCGGAGTAGGACATCTGTTAATCAATTGTCCAAGAGCAAGGGAATTATATCGTAAGTCGGACGTTTGTAGTTTATCTGACGGATCCAGTCCGTCATCTGTGTCCAAGATTTTGAATGACTACTCTTTTCTTTCCTCAGTTTGTAAATGTTTGTTACACAGCCCAGTGGGCATTTACCTTTGATGTTCTATCCTTTAATATTAAATTGTTAATTACTTAGCATTACTTACAGTACTCTTGCTCCTATGCTACAGTCAGTTTGAAGCGTACTTGCCTAATTCCGGATAAATTGACACATTTACATACGCGCGCGCGCGCGCGCACACACACACACACACACACACACACACACACACGCGCGCGCGCGCGCGCGCGCGCTCACACACAAACTCACATCTACACTTTGTCCCTCTATCTGGCCATCTCCAATCTCAACTCATATCATAAGAAATGTTTATTCATACAACACATTTTCAAGAAACAATCACACAGTTAATACGCACATTTCATATACTTCAACACATCGTCTGATATCACTTTTAGTGGAAGGACGTTAAAGTGAAGAAGAAACAAAATTCTGCGTCATGAAAGGACATCTACCCTTGAATTTTTTTTCCCATAAATGGTAAAACATCTCTTAACATTTATTTCATAAGAAATCACACTTCCATCACTCTGATGATATAAAGTACACTTAACCGTTTACATTTCCTGTTGTAGAAGTGATGATCAGACATTGGAGAACACTATAGTTTTTCACAGGCAAAGACAGATTTTCACGGCAGACAACATGTTTTCACGGCGAGCGACAGTGGTATTTACTCGCTTTCCTTGCGACAATATATCACAGGATCCATTGAAATTTGTCGCCGTGAAATCCGGTAACAGCGAGTATTTTTCACGTGGAAAATGGTCGTAAAAGATCAAATTTCAAGTGAAAAAGTGTCACACAGCCGCTATGTTACGTGATTTTTTTTTTTTTTTTACTCCAGTGACACTAATTTACAGCGTCACATTCCCAAGGGATCCTGTCGTAAAATCCTGCTACAAAATTGTCCACGAGAGCTTTTTACGGGTTGGGACACTATTTTACGGGCATGTTTCTGTAAAATAATGTCGCCCAACTAGTTTTCACGTGAAATCCTATTGCTGCAAACGTTTTCCATGGAAAATCAGGTAGCAGCGATGCAGTTTCACAGCGACAATATTACATACACCAAATATAACGAAGCCATCTTTTCGGAACTGGTTATAACCGGCACGTCGTTGTAAACGAAAGCCAGATATAACGGCACATTTGAAGGTCCCCAGTGATTCATCGCGAGCGGGTTTAACTAGTAACAGATAAACAAACAAACAAAGAGGCAAGCATAAAAAAAAAAAAAAAAAAAAAAAAAAATGAAGGACGTCACTCTGACAATAATGGTAAGAAAAACATAATAAATGGCGATTATTGAAAAAAATCATAATGTGAAATACACAGAGAGAGAGAGAGAGAGAGAGAGAGAGAGAGAGAGAGAGAGATAAGAGAAGATAATTCTGTATTAACGAGGAGAAAGAAGTAAGCACAGTTGCACTTTCCTTCGTCTAGTTCTGGCCCTCAGGGATGGTTACACTGAATCAAACACGAACATTTTGACATGCAAAATAAAATGGAATATGCATGAAAATACATTTCTACAGAATTTGGAAAGAGAGCGGGGTAGTTACCGCCAAGGACACAGACAGAGTACAGGCACTAGACACCGGGTGTCTAGTCCTGTACTCTGTCTATGTCCTTGGCGGTAACTAACCCCCTCTCTTTAGCAAATTTTGCTTAATTTTCCGCCCTCAGTCACTCCGTTTTGAAACTTAACATTTCTACAGAACAGTTTACACATAAACACACGCGAAAATTCTAACATGCAAAATCAAATTAAACATACATGAAAATATATCTCTACAGATCAGTGTACAAAGCGTCATTCACAGCATCATAATATCCTAAGATTGTATATTTTGGAATCAAACCAGAACTATTGAAAATAAAAATAGAAAGAAAGAAAAGGAGAGAGAGGTGGGGGGAGAGGGGGCACAGAGAAAGGGGGGGGAGAGAGAGAGAGAGAGAGAGAGAGAGAGAGAGAGAGAGAGAGAGAGAGAGAGACTTAGGGAGTGTCGGAACCACAATAATATTGAGAAATAGAAGAAAACACGAGATGTGGACATCGAAAGTTGGCTTATAGCATATACATTAATAGCTATAATCGCAGAAAAGCAATAGTACGAAAAACAAATATATCAATAACATGGTATAGACACAAAAAAACGAGAGAGAGAGAGAGAGAGAGAGAGAGAGAGAGAGAGAGAGAGAGAGAGAGAGGGGGGGGATTGTAATATAAACATTTAATCAAATTTAACTATGTCATGAATTTAGGCAATGCATAGGTAATTATTTAGAGCAGATAGACAGTGTAGTACAATAGAATGTAGAAAACAACTGTATACCAGAGAGAGAGAGAGAGAGAGAGAGAGAGAGAGAGAGAGAGAGAGAGAGAAGAAGAAGAAGAAGAAGAAGAAGAAGAAGAAGAAGAAGAAGATGTTATTTTAAAACTTATTATTGGTGTAGGCTACATAATGATCATCTTGTTGAAGTGATCGTCATTATCATCATCATCGTCGTCATCATAACTACAGGCAGCGAGAATAGCAGCAGCAAACGGTCAGTTAGGTCGCAGCATAATGTATATGTCCGAAAGTGACAATGATTATACTTGACATAACGTATACCGAATTGAGACATTTCAGCGATCCCAATCCTAAATGTTTTGTTTGTTTGTTTGTTTTTTGTCTACAACTTTAACACAGATATGATCCAGTAATGAATAAATACCGTATTAGCTCTTTTATAACCTCTAACTTCTTTCAATTTGACTGACAAGATTTGCTGCCAATTTTATGCAAATATCCAATCATGATTTTACGCATTTCTGTCACCATGAACAATCTCATTTTTTACTGTCCTTCCAGAAAGCGCTCGCTTCCACGCGCGCACACACACGCACGCACGCACGCACGCAAACGCACACACAGACACACACACACACACGCGCGGGCGTGCGCAGGCACATATCGACACACAAACGCACATACCTGGCACGCGCTCTCTCTCCCCCTCTCTCTCTCTCTGTCTCTCTTTCTTACGTACGCACGCACACGCACTCAGACACGCAAACGCAGGCACACACGCACACGCACACACACACACACACACACACACCGATCTGGCGGCCAAGATGCACACGCTCTCTCTGTCTGTCTGTCTGTCTCTCTCTCTCTCTTTGTTACGTACGCACGCACACGCACTCAGACAAGCACACGCAGGCACACACGCAAACGCATACACACAAACACAGACACACACACAGACACACACACACACACACACACACACACACACACACACACACACACACACACCCCGATCTGGCGGCCAAAATGTACATTAGGTTAGTCGAGCCGGCAGTCATGTTGCGTTTATGCTGTGGTCTATATGCGAACCAGAGAAACTCGCACCTTGTCTCAGTAGGAACAAACAACAGCAATGATGTAGTCAGTGCCTGAAAACGAAACAAAGCAAAGCTCTGTTAGTCCGGGGAATATCCAGCTGAGAAAGAAACAGTTTCAAGGGTTAAGGCGGGAAAACGGGGAGGCGACAGGTATGTGGGGAAGTGCGGGAGACAAATGGGGTGGGTGGTGGGTGAGCGGGTGGTAGGGACTGGGGGAGGGGGTGGGGAAGGAGGAGGGGGTGTGGGAGTCTGAAAAAAAAGCTTGTTTGAACTGTAATGCTGAGAGAGAAAAGCTACAATGGAAAGGAATCTATATTTGTATCTGTCCAAACATGACAGAAAATGAAAATCTGTCCAAACACAAACACACACACACCCCACACACACCACACACACACACACACACACACACACACACCACACACACACACACTTACTCACACACACACTTACTCACACACACTTACACGCACGCACGCACGCACACACACACACACACACACACACACACACACACACACTCATAACATGCAAACGCGCGCGTGCGCGCGCGCGCTCACACACACACGCACGCACGCACGCACGCACGCACGCACGCACGCACGCACCACCACGCACACACACACACACACACACACACACACACACACACACGCACAC
>CM065726.1:55534187-55551687 GCA_033310375.1 Conus canariensis
GTCCTGCGCTAGCGATCTTCTGCCTCTTGTCCTTTCCGGGGGGTGGTTCAAGCGTGTTGCCTTTTTGTTCTCTGTGGATATCTCTTCCCTCTGCTCAGTATGACACCGTGTTTACACATTCCCAATACTGTTTCTTTGGGTCTCTGCCTTGACAGTTGGTTTGGAACGCTGGCTTGGCGAGATTCGACCGTGCCACCGATACTATTTCTTTATCTCTTCAATAGATCCCCTCCCCCCCCCCCCTCCTCCCTTCCAGAATAATGGGGAGTAAAAGTGCGATATTGTGAAAAGCTAAGAAGTGAACAACCTTGATAACAGCGATCAGGTTACGATCGGGTTTGAGGTCCACACTCACCAATAAGGGTACGACAGACAGGGGAGACGACCTCTCAAAGACACAGTCCTCATCCGTGTGGGAGGGATGGAAAGGGACGGATGTTAAAACAGGGCTATCTAATATTACAAGAACGATAACCTGTTCTGACTGGCAATTGAAACACTAAATTTTATGTCCGGTGCCAGCAAGTTAATGGATTTGGGATATTGCGCGTGCATTACGGAACACCCATCATGCAGCATTTTTCTAATTGGTTACATAAGCCTTGAACATGCACATAAACAACACTTACCAACTAAAAATTTGCGCCGTCAGAAAACGTGTTTTCCTTTCGAGTTCTAACACACACACACACACACACACAGAGCTTTCACTCATCAAATGACTATCTGTGAAAGGTCTGTCAAGTTATGCATCATTCTGGTGCGTAGTTTGTTTTATTACGTCATACTGAAATCTTTACGTCACTTCTCTCACTACCTTACCTGCTGCATCCCAGGGAGGAGTCAACAGCTGAAGAAGGCGAATAAAGCCGACAATTTCTATTATAAGCACATCACCTTGTTGTCCTTGTGCTTTTCTTTTATATATATATATATATATATATATATATATATATATATATACAATAAACTAATAAATTCCAAGGATAAATACCGAGCACCATTCCAGCAACTTACAGAGCAGCTTGGTGTTGCAGTAACTGCAAGAAATATTCAATTATAAACAAAGCTTGCTCTTATGTCTTAGATTGAAGAAATAGGGAGAAATAAGCATTCATATCTGCAGTGGTAGATAAATCTACCTAACTAACAGTATGTGCTTGAGTGGGTGAATGGGGAAAAAATGAAATAAATGCTTCTCAAAATGAGCCTTCAGCAAGCTTATAGTCTCCAAGGGGGAGACATTCTCCAATAGGGAGAAAACTCACTAGTATATAACTCCTGGTCAGATACCGATATTTCGAAACCTGATTGTTTCTCCTCAGTGACCGCAGAAAGTGGTAATTTGACTCCTCTGCCTTTTCGGTTTTAACAAGAATGCTATCCTAGAAAAGTCTCCCCCTTGGAGACTATAAGCTTGCTGACGGCTCATTTTGAGAAGCAGTTATTTCATTTTTTCCCCATTCACCCACTCAAGCACATACTGTTAGTTAGGTAGATTTATCTACCACTGCAGATATGAATGCTTATTTCCCCCTATTTCTTCAATCTAAGACATAAGAGCAAGCTTTGTTTATAATTGAATATTTCTTGCAGTTACTGCAACACCAAGCTGCTCTGTAAGTTGCTGGAATGGTGCTCGGTATTTATTCTTGGAATTTATTAGTTTATTGTAATTTAGTCCCTTGCGGATTCATTCCAAGAACTGGCCCTCAGCACTTGTGTCTTAAGAGGTTGTCTTTTTATATTTTCTACTTTTCATAAGAAAATGTAGCTTGTTTTGCTCTTTCGTGATTTTCTTTTGCTTCTTAGGTGGCACCTTTGGTTGGTTTTTTGAAAACTCAACAAACATACTACGGTATTGCACACCAGACTTTTCTAGGATAGCATTCTTGTTAAAACCGAAAAGGCAGAGGAGTCAAATTACCACTTTCCGCGGTCACTGAGGAGAAACAATCAGGTTTCGAAATATCGGTATCTGACCAGGAGTTATATACTAGTGAGTTTTCTCCCTATTGGAGAATGTCTCCCCCTTGGAGACTATAAGCTTGCTGAAGGCTCATTTTGAGAAGCATTTATTTCATTTTTTCCCCATTCACCCACTCAAGCACATACTGTTAGTTAGGCAGAATTATCTACCACTGCAGATATGAATGCTTATTTCTCCCTATTTCTTCAATCTAAGACATAAGAGCAAGCTTTGTTTATAATTGAATATATATATATATATATACACACACACACACAGAAAAGAAAAGCACAAGGACAACAAGGTGATGTGCTTATAATAGAAATTGTCGGCTTTATTCGATATATATATATATATATATATATATATATATATATATATTTATTGAGGGAGAGAGAAAGACACACACACACACACACACACACAGAGATTCAATGAAATGTGTGTGTGTGTGTGTGTGTGTGTGTGTGTGAGAGAGGGAATGAATGATGGTTCAGTCGTATGGGACTGAGTCCCTCATGAAGGGGTTAATGTACGGCTATATATATATATATATATTTCACTTGATTAAAACACACAATGCTGCTTGGCACCGCACCTCCCAAACACACACTTGAGGTAAATGCCATTAAGATGCTCGTTGAGCGAAAATTTGGTGACGATAGAAAGTGAAGATAGAAAATGAAACTGTACAACACTGTGTTTTTATCTGTCCTTATATATATATAATATATATATAATATATATATATATATGACACTTCATATATATGACACTTCATCATGCCATACGAAAGGAGTTCTAAAACTACGGCCATGGCGAGCACATCATGCAGCACTATGAAGTAGAGCTCTGTTTCTCTGTATTTTAAAAGCCTTGTACAAAACAATAAATTGTGCATCACATCAGGTTTACTGCATGCCATCAGTAAACGTAGTTTAAATAAAATCGGAAATGAACTGTGGTGTGTCTCTATTTGACGCCCATGGAGAGCGCAGACACAACCAGCCGTGTCTCCCTGATGAGTCCGACCCAGCGGACGAAAGGCCTCGGAGCAGGCAATACAAATATATCTGCCTTCAAAAGGGGTTGCGATGGTTCCCTTATGCAGCTAGTGAAGAGTTTTCCATATCTGTAACATATTTTCTTAATTTCATGTTCCCAGATTCTCCATCTTCAAATTCCGCCGCCCCCACCCCCCCCCCCCCCCCTCCTTAAGTCCAAGTCATTACTATGAAGATAGTTCAGTTGTTGGCCTGCGCTTGTTTTTCCCCCACTATTAGATTGTTCGTCTATGTATTTGACTGACTTTATTCAAGTTTAAAAGGCTGTGCCAGTCTTGAATAAAAGTTACTCTGTGTTAGATTTTCTTATGGGAGCAAAAAATACCCAACTTGTTTACTGTTTGTAGTTTAAATAAACAAGGTTCCCAAATCGGCTCCACAATTTTTTTTCTGTACTTTCTTTCAGTCTTTGGCAAGACAGAATGAAGTGCATCTCATTGTCTTTAGACATCTGGCATAATGGACATGTCCGATCGCAATCATCACAGGATTTACAACCAAAACAATGTACACTCAAATCAGATATACCTAGTCTAAACCTTGTCATTATATATTTCAGTTTTTGGTCCATATTTACTTTTCAAATATTGCTTAACATTATGGATATTGCAAAACGTTCTATACAAATCAGTTCTTACACCCGTGGCTATTCGAGTTATTCCATCGCTACAAATTATTTTCGTTTCCAACACCTTGATTTAACCACACACCACCAAAACCACTGCTGTATAAATAGGTATGGATATTTGATGCCCAGTTCTTCTCTCCCCCTAACATCTAAATCATACAACATTTTGTATGCTATATAGGGTAACCTATGTTCATCAATATGTAATACCTTAAACCAATATTGAATGCAGTTAACCGCAGAATTCACATATGGAGAGAGAGAGAGAGAGAGAGAGAGAGAGAGAGAGAGAGAGAGAGAGAGAGAGAGAGAGAGAGAGAATGAGAGTGGTGTGTGTGTGTGTGTGTGTGTGTGTGTGTGTGGAGAGAGAGGAGAGAGAGAGAGAGAGAGAGCGAATGAGAGAGAGAGAGTGTGGTGTGTGTGTGTGTGTGAGAGAGAGAGAGAGAGAGAGAGAGAGAGAGAGAGAGAGAGAGAGAGAGAGAGAGTAGCCCCCACGTTGGTCAGGGGCATGCCACATGGCAATCATTCTCGGCAGACACCTTTCTGCCGGAGTTCCCGAGAGAAGCCGAACACGGAGCGGCCTGTGAACGATTGGTCGTGGCCGTGTTTACTGCCGCACTCGGTGCTACCGCGCTGAGAGCTCCCTCATGAACTGTTCGACGGTAGGGCACACACACACACACACACACACACACACACACACACACACACACACACACACACACACACACAACACAGAGAGAGAGGGAGAGGGGGGGGGGGCAGAGAGAGAGAAAGAGAGAGAGAGAGTGAGATGCTTTAGTAACCATTCAGCGATGGAGACCTACCAGGAAAGGGGCAGGTATCAAGTATTTCCTCAAACGAACTCTGTCCCCTGTCCCCCTTTGCACTCTTCTCTGTTACCCCTTAGTTCCCATCCCCCCCCCTCCCCTCCCTTCCACATGCAAACATGCACAAATACACGCACCCACATATGCACATACATATGTGCATATGCATTCACACGGGAGAGAGAGAGAGAGAGAGAGAGAGAGAGAGAGAGAGAGAGAGAGAGAGAGAGAGAGAGAGAGAGAGAGAGAGAGAGAGTGAGAGACAGACAGACAGACAGACAGAAGGAAAGAGAAAGAGAGACAGAGGGAGAGAAAGAAAGAGAGAGGGATATTAATTCACGCAAGGCCTTAGCTCCATATAAGAGTAAGAGAACGTTGAAATTATATGAATATGATCATCATTCATTTAAGTGTAATAACAGATCATTTAAAAGAAATGTACTGAAGAGAGTAAGACAACTGTTTCGCGTAACTGAAATGCTTCGAGCAAATAAAATGTCAAATAATGTTGACCTACAATATGACCAAAGCCCAAATCACGTTAGCCGTGAACAACATTATCTGGGAATACATTTTCCACAAACATTGCTTAGAACAGATGTTTTAAAGCAAAATAATTTTTACACTTTTTTGTATCTTAACACGGTGGACCCAACAGTTGCAGAACAATACTGCGTAATTGTTTTTTAACGTGAAGCAAGGACATCAATGTGGGATGAACCAAACCTAAATCTGATGAACTGGATTGTCAATATTTATCGAGATTTTTTTTTTTATATGAGACACACTGAGCTGTAAAGTATGTCCAGTTGAAATCTATCGCTTGATTGAATATGATTTGCATGTGGTACCAAGTCTGTAAGTAGTGGCGAACACTTTTCACTTCCTGTTTCTCCACTTTGTTTATGATATTTTCATGCTTACCCATACCCAAATTCACATAGACATATGGGAATATTATATATATATATATATATATATATATATATATATTACTATATTGACTGAAGAATTGTTAGCCTGCACTTGTTTTCCCCCACTACTTAATTGTTCAGTATTATATATATATATATATATATATATATATATCCCTGCCATCTGAATTACTCTGCGTTGCCTGTTCTTATTGATTTTTGATATATTGAACCAGTAACGGATGCATCTAATTGCAGAATTTATGTAGGCCTGCCGGCATTGAGTTTTGTTTCTCTGAAACGGATGGACCTAATTGCAACATCCATATAAACTGGGTGACCGTTTGATTCTCTCCCTCTCCGCCCCTCTACCCGAGAAAAAAAAAGCATTGAACATTTTATCTGTACTCCTTAAATCCGTTTCAGCTCAAGTAGCCTGCATGAAGCGACTTAACATATACAGTAGCTTTTCTATTTGCACTGCTCAATTCTGAATCATACTGCACGATGGGGGCATCTTGGAATAAAAGATGGTTGACAGGAATTTTGGAAGAATGATTATTTATTACGGACAGCTTTTTCAGAACATATAATAGTTCTTCGGTCAGCCGGAGAGGTCCCCACAGTCAGCCACGTAACATATACTGTAGAGTAAAGAAGATCAATTAAAGTGCTATAAACACTAATGAGAGGCATACTACGCCATCATAGAGAAAGAAGATCAATTAAAGTGCTATAAACACTAATGAGAGGCATACTTACGCCATCATAGAGGAAAGAAGATCAATTAAAACACTAATGAGAGCATACTACGCCATCATAGAGGAAAGAAGTCATTAAAGTGCTATAAACACTAATGAGAGGTATACTTACGCCATCATAGAGGAAAGAAGATCAATTAAAGTGCTATAAACACTAATGAGAGTATACTTACCCCATCATATATCCAGCTTTTCCTTGTCCCCAAATCGTCCCCTCCCTTCCGTTTTCTTTTTCCTAAGCATAGCAATATCACTTATGTCTTAATTGCAATCTGCTTCCGAATTCTTTTATTTATTGAGTTATGTTGGTGATCAGACAACTAACTGTGTTTGACAACAGATATATACCAGAGAGAGAGAGAGAGAGAGAGAGAGAGAGAGAGAGAGAGAGAGAGAGAGAGAGAGAGAGAGAGAGAGAGTATAGCAATGAGAAACGTTTCATTCAGCGAAGAAGCCTTAGACGAGAGTGCATATACGAGCATATGTCTGGAAAGTCACTCACTCCTCTTCATACCGCCCCCCCCCCCCCACCACCACCAAACACACACACACGCACGCACACACTCTTCGCCCTATACTACACATACACATATTTTGACGTCCGTGCGCCTGTTCGCAGAGAGAGAGAGAGAGAGAGAGAGAGAGAGAGAGAGAGGGAGAGAGAGAGTTTGTGATACATTGAAAGTAAGATACTGTGAAACTAAGAGAAGTGAAAGTCTCTCAGTTAACTAGAGACGATCGTCTGTTGTAAAATAACAAAACACGTTGGAAAATTTCGATCTGTTTGCACACGTGGGACTCGACACGCGTTCTTCGACTGACTTAAAGTCACATACCTGGAGCACGGCCTCGCTGGTGGGGTCAGAGTGCCCAGTCCTGGCAACAATGGACGCGTCCAGCACAGTTTCAAATTGACCGGAGAGTGCAATGTGGCAGGTGCGTGTCTTGAGTGTGGCACCGACCAGAGAGTGAAGAGCTGGCAGAGAGCAAGGCGATTAGGACGACAGCAGTGAAGTAGGGGACAGTCGGTGCGGTACACAGCAGCGGAGTACCTTGGGTAACTTAATGGTATGTTCAAGGATTTGAACCGCCAGTCTTCCAGACGTCAGTCTGTGCACAGCACTACTCAAGGGAACGGCAGTGTCGCTGACTGAGGACGATGAGTTCTAGGACAATGAGACTCAGGACAAAGAGTTTCAAAACAATGGGACTCAGGACAATGAGTTCTCAGACAATGGGACATAGGACGATGAGTTCTAAGACAATGATACAAAGGACGATGAGTTCTAGGACAATGAGACTCAGGACAAAGAGTTTCAAAACAATGGGACTCAGGACAATGAGTTCTCAGACAATGGGACATAGGACGATGAGTTCTCAGACAATGATACAAAGGACGATGAGTTCTAGGACAATGAGACTCAGGACAAAGTGTTTCAAAACAATGGGACTCAGGACAATGAGTTCTCAGACAATGGGACATAGGACGATGAGTTCTCAGACAATGATACAAAGGACGATGAGTTCTAGGACAATGAGACTCAGGACAAAGAGTTCCAAAACAATGGGACTCAGGACAATGAATTCTAAGACAATAGGACACAGGACGATGAGTTCTAAGACAATGAGACAAAGGACAATGAGTTCTAAGACAATGGGACTAGGAGGATGAGTTCTAGGACAGTTGAGTTCTAAGACAATGGGACTGGGACAATGAGTTCTCAGACAATGGGACTGAGGACGATGACTTCTAGGACAATGGGACTAGGACGATGAGTTCTAAGACAATGGGACACAGGACGATGAGTTCTAAAACAATGAGACAAAGGACGATGAGCTCCAAGACAATGAGACAAAGGACAATGAGTTCTAAGACAATGGGACACAGGACGATGAGTTCTACAACAATAGGACTCAGGACAAGGTGGTCTAAGACAAGCGAACTCAGGATGATAAATTCTAAGACTGTGAAACTCAGGACGAGGAGTTGTAGGCCGACAGGAGTCAGGACGATGACGGAATCGGACAATGAGCTCTAGGCCAGCAGGGTTCTGGAGGATGAGTTCTAGGACATCAGGGTTCAGAACGATGAGTTGCAGGCCAACAGGACTCGAGAGGACATTCAAATAGTTGTAATCATGTTCCTATGTAAAGTTTCAAATTTTTGCAATTTCTGTTCTGACCTATGGTTTCATTGCTACTTGTCTAATACCAAAGCATGTGTGTGTGTGCATGTGGATGGGGGTTGGATACAGTGTGCGCCTGGTAAGGTGTTTGTACGTGGCGCGTGCTGAAACGGATGCACATGTCTATTTACCGACGAGGAATTTCCAAGAGACAAAGACCGGCTGAGTTGGGGTGAAAGATGCATGGCCTCTTCGTGGGCATGGAAACAATTGTGGCCCGGCGCTAAACGCCGGTGTTGTTTGCCACCCAAGCAGCCCAAAGAGATGCCAACAATACCACCGGCGGCAGTCCCGGGCGATGCTAGTTGTGCTGTGCTGTGGCGGATGGGTGGAGTGATTTTGAGGGTGGAGAGGCAAAATGTCAAGGAGGCGCGATTCACCGGTTGTCAACATGGCTGTCTAAACAGTTCATGAAGATAGCCATCTCTCTGACCTATCGGAGAGGGATCGCTACTCACTTCGTCCTTGACAGTTGGCACGAGCTGCCTTTCTGCTTTTGCATTGTGCTTTTACGTCGAAAGCCAGCTCAGGTGCTCACTTCTTGTTGTCCCATGACAGAAAGCGGTGCGGGGACGGTGATGGAAGCTTCGGCCGTTAGCCGTCTGTCTTCAGTCCTGGGCAACAGCGTAGAGGGTTGTCACCGGTCCATCTTTCACGCTGTCCATGCTGCGTCGTGGTTTGCCTCTGGGACATGGACAGCCGTTCTTCACTACACAGAGGAGGTCGTCTTGGACGATGATTCAGAGCGAGATGTAGATAGGCAACATTACTTCGTTTCATGAATGCGAGCAAAGAGTCTTCACAGCTTGTGCACGTTAGACTAAGTATTTCTTTTGTGTTCCTTGTATGAAGTGCAGTGAATCCGTGCACTTCAGTATTCACATAATGTGTTTTCTTTTGCCAAAAAAGAGATGCAGCCATGCTCTGTGCAAGTGTATAGAGTGAATGATGCTTGGAAAGTATTGGAGCTTATGCTACTGCGCAAAAAGCGCATCTTAAACAAACGTGAGTAATTAAAGCGTCAACCTTACCTGTGAAATAGATGTTCACAAATGTTAAACTCCAAACGAAAAATAATGACTGACCTTTCATATCGGATCTCCTGATGAATTTGATGAAGATTACAAGATGGCACATTCGATCTAAAAAAAAAAAAAATTATGTGAGAAACGGATATTTTTTTTCTGCACAGTAGTTTGTTATTTTTTCTTTAAATTTCGTTTTAAGTGCATGTAATTCAAACATGTGTGCAAGCAATACTCTCTCTCTCTCTCTCTCTCTCTCTTTATATATATATATATATATATATGTGGTGTGTGTGTGTGTGTGGTGTGTGTGTGTGTGTGTGTGTGTGCATAATTATATATATTTAGTAAGTTTTTATGCACTTGACATAACAACAGTATTTTGAGAGCCAAAAATGACATAATATGTATCCTTATTCCTGTTGAATTTCCTGATTTGATTCTCTGAGGCCTCCATCGATGAATTATACTTATCCGAGATATAAAGTGGATTATCAGCTCTAAAGCACAACTCCAATATTGATCACCTTGTTTAGGCTGCTCTATCGGCCCGTTGATCAGAAGACAACCGAAGAGGGGAGAGTACCCAGCAGAAAGTACCCCCGATCCCTGTTGATTCGTCTGAGTACCTCGTGTTTGGCTGAACATTTGCCTTCAACTCCACACCACACCCCTCAAATGAGAGAGAGAGAGAGAGAGAGAGAGAGAGAGAGAGAGAGAGAGAGAGAGAGAGAGAGAGAGAGGGAGAGAGAGAGAGGAGAGGCGGAGAGAGAGAGAGAGAGAGAGAGAGAGAGAGAGAGAGAGAGAGAGAGAGACAGATAGAAAGACAGAGAGAGGAGAAGATAGAGAAGAAGAGAGGGGGAGGGGGAGGAGGAGAGAGACACAGACAGAGAGAGAGAGAGAGAGAGAGAGAGAGAGAGAGAGAGAGAGAGAGAGTCTACTCCTCGTCATCTTTACAATGATGACTTTTCAGACATGACCAGACCAGCAATGGATAGTGCCAGCGACAGTGGCCGCGAATCCCCAGTGCCCAGCTCCCCCATCAACGTCAGCGACGACACGACGCCCATCAAGCCTCCTCCGCCGGTCCTCGCCGACATCCCACAATCCACTTCCTCATCCTTGTTACCGCCGTCGACGACAGAGACTTTCACGTCGGCTTCCAACAGCGTGATGCGAGAACCCGCACCCTCTGACCTCACTGCCGGTACAGCGTCATCGGCATCTGTCGACGGAGTCAACAGCGCGCAGCGGAGCGTGACTAGTCACGTGATCAAAGGTGCTCAAGCGGGTGGATATGGCAAACCTGTCCGGCGTCACCTGGCGGGTAAGGCATTGGTGCTTTGAGTTTGTCCAGGTTGAAGCACCGTGTGTGTGTGTGTGTGTGTGTGTGTGTGTGTGTGTGTGGTGTGTGTGTGTGTGCTTGTTCATCATTTCAACATTTGCTTTATTTTAACAGTGTGTGGGCCGTAGGGCTGGTAGGCTTACACGACACTGATTCCCGATGAAAATGGAGGGGGCCCACACAATTTAGAAGTGGAGCTCAGAACATAGATCATGACATCTGCTTCTGCTTGGTTTTTTGGTGCCTCTTTCTGTCAGTGATTAATATTGCAGCCCAAAGGTTAAGTGTCAGTAGAAAAAATCGGTCGGAAACGGTGGTTTTATCATGTTTGGCATTGGAAGCGGCTTGTTCAGTTCTTGTCTGCTCGAAAAGTGAGGCATATCACATGCCATCTGGTTCATGATGCAAAATGCAAGGAACGTATTTCGTCTGACCAGAGACCATCGTGAAAAGAGTTCACGACGAAATAGTTTCAAAACATACAAACCGTGTCACACGAAAAACACAGGAGACACCGTGCAGCCTCCTTTTTCCTGCTGTCTTCAGCATAAAAAATTAATGAGACTGTCAGTTCTGTAAACCAGGGTTCCCAGTCCTCTCTTGTTTGTTGATGACTTTGCACTCTACGCAGTTGGAGCCACCTATGCTAGCGTACAATGTCGATTCCAGCTTTACGTGTAAACGAGAATGCGGATTGTAAAGCGCTTAGAGCTTGGTCCCTAGCCGAGGACAGGCGCTATATAAGTACTCATAAACAACAACAACAACGATCCTACAGTGGACTGATGAAAATTAGTTTACGTTTTCAGGTACCAAAACTCAGTGTATTCATTTTCACAACTTTTGACTGGTGTTTATCTGCCCCTAAAATTCGTCCGGATAAATCCATCATTCCAGCTGCAGAGAAAACCATCTTTGAGAAATGACGCTCCTCGATAGAGTTATATATACATATATCTATGTATATATATATATATATATATATATATATATCTTAAATTCGTTATTCCGTCTCAGCTTACTTATCTTTGGCTGCTCCTGCCAAATCCTTTTTTTTTCAAACATACTGACATACTTGTTATATATTTTGTTTAAAGAAAAGAACAAGCAAACTCAGTCAGGAAACAGCTCACAAAAGTTCTGAAGTGTCTTGGTTCTTCTGACGTTTAAACAAAAACTGTCACATCTCTCAAATAGTCCTGTAGTAGCAAGACTGAATTATCAACTCGTCAGTAGACGCGTAAGTCGACTCACTGACTTTCCTGAATGGCCACTCTTCAATAAACATGGTCCAGAATTCGTTTTGAAATTTGCTACATACGACGAATTTTGGGCAGACGTCTTTGATGCCCTCATAACCTTTTTCAACAAATGTATACAAAAATGATCTGTTGAATTTCTAACCGAAATCTTTTACTGCAGGAAATAGATTAAGATTGAACAAAAAAATCAAACAAACATTGTTTCTACAATACTTGATAACAAAGATGCATTTATCTTTTTTTTTTCTGAAAGTTGACGTTCGCTCTTTCATATGTATTTAAAAAAAAAGCATTCTGTCAACATTAATTTTCATACTTTCGCTGGCGGCAAGTCAGAAAAAAACTAAGTACTTTGAAAATAAAACATTACAGTCACAAAATAATGAAATATAAACTCAATACTGTTTAAAAAAATGTTTACCGTTAACAAAGATTCTGTATCATGCTATGACATAGTAATTGTAAATAGTTTGCGAGCAGAACGCTGTGGCAAGATGGAATTAAAACTGCCGGTATGTCATGACGGGAAGTCATGTCTTCTGTCTGTACGTATGGTAACGGATGTTACTGAAACGGTTCCAGTTGAGAATATTTAACAGGCTTCTCGGAATGAATATCGTTTTAAATGAAATATTTGTTAACGGCAATAAATGTAGTTTTTTTACGGTTTTGTGAAAATGGCACTGATCATGTGTTTTGGAAATGCATTTATATTTAACAGTTTTGGAATGCTTTCCCTGGTTAAAAAAAAAAAGAAAAAGAAAAAAGAAAAAAAAAAAAAAGAAAGTGTGAACGCGGAAAATGTAAAATTAACAAAATCAATTTTACTACTAGGCTTACACAAGACGATTGCTGTCGACTTACATTTATTTCATTTTTCCATTTCTCGGCCATCAAAACGTTACCTTTTTTTATGTGTACGCTGGAAGAGTGCCTTGCACAAACATCTCTTTTTTTTTATTTATTTTTTTAATTTTTTTTTAAAGAGATGCTTTGATATAAAACTGAACAACATGATGCAAATTTAAACTCAGACTACTTCGACTTTCTACCAAATGCCTGGCTCTAAACTGTTGTTTTCTCATACTTATTTTTCTTCTGTTTCATATGATGCTCAGTCATGACAGGTTATATTAATATTGTAATACGTATTACAAAATGCTACTGCACATACATGATGACTATTTGTCGCGTATTTCCATTTGTCCACTTTGCATACAGTCTTCATGAGGTCTTACTTTCTTAAAATGGAATCAATAAAATTTATCTATGAATATGAACGTTATATATAAGCATTTAGAGCACTGAGCTCGCTCTCTCTCTCTCTCTCTTTCTCTGTTTGTAGGTTTGACTCTCTGTCTCTCTCTGTCTGCCTGTCGGTGTTTGTCTGTTTGTCCGTCTGCCGTCTATCTGTTTGTTTCTCTTCTCTCTCTCTCTCTCTCTCTCTCTCTCTCTCTCCTCTCTCTCTCTCTCTCTCAAGGTCTGACTCTCCTCAATGATTTTTAGACATGTATTGTGTTATTCTTGGCCAATGAAAGTTGTCGTTGTCAATGGGGGCCGTGGCCCTATCTGACGTGTACTGTGTCGTTCTTGGCCAATGAAAGCTGTCGTTGTAAATGGGGGCCGTGGTCCTGTCTGACGTGTACTGTGTCGTTCTTGGCCAATGAAAGCTGTCGTTGTAAATGGGGGCCGTGGTCCTGTCTGACGTGTACTGTGTCGTTCTTGGCCAATGAAAGTTGTCGTTGTCAATGGGGGCCGTGGTCCTGTCTGCAGGTGCTGGAGAAAAGAACGGCACTGCACAACCCACCGCCTTCCGCCCGGGACGTCTATCGCCCCTGGAGATTCTGGAGCGCCTCTACCCCTACCAGCGCCGCTCCGTGCTGGAGCTGGTTCTGCAGGGCTGCAACGGGGACCTGGTGAAGGCCATCGAGCACTTCCTGTCCGCCCAGGACACGGTGGCGGCTCAGCAGCAACAGCAGCAGCAGCAGCAACAACAACAGCAGCATCAACAGCTGTCGGGTCAGCAGCACAAGGCGCACCAGCACGTCCCTCCCCATCGTCTGGAAGCCCCACCTCAGTGCCGCGCCAACCCCTTCGTCAACGGTCTTCACGGTGTTTCGCCCACGTCATCCACGACCACCTCGTCCAGTTCGTTATTGTCGCTGAGGTCAGGCCTGAGTTCGGCGCAGTTCGGACCGGGCAGCAAGTTCCCCTACGCCGGTCTCAAGTCGGCCTTCACCCCGCTGGCGGGACTGGGGGCGGGAGGGGCGGGGCACGGGCTTCACTCGGCCTTCAGCCCTCACCTGGGCTCCCTGTCCGCGCTGCCCGGGCTGCACGCCGCTGACGCCATCAGAACCTCCTTCATCCAGCACTCCGCCCACCCCTCTCCCCACCCCCCGACCCACCCGCACGCCCATTCACACCACCACCATCCGGGAACCACCGATCTGCTGTCGGCCTCCCAGGCTCACCTGGCCTACGCTGGTCTGGGCAGTTTAGGCATGGGGCCGTCATTGCCCGGAATACTGGGGCCGCCCTATGCGTTCCACCCGTACCGGCTTCCGCTAGGTCGTCTGGCCTCCTCACCCCCGTCAGCCCGCACCCCGGACAAGAACAGTGACCGGTCCATTCTGACCGACTCTGACCAGGTGTCGGACGGCTGGGAGGACGGCCCCTCCCCGAAAGACGTGAAGGAAGCGGACTGAGGGAGGGTTTCACTGCTGTGACGTGGTACCTTCCCGCAAGGCGTGGAGGGGAAACTTGGGGAGGGTTTCACTGCTGTGACGTGGTACCTTCCCACAAGGCGTGGAGGGGAAACTTGGGGAGGGTTTCACTGCTGTGACGTGTACCTTCCCACAAGGCGTGGAGGGGAAACTTGGGGAGGACTGAGGGAGAGTTTCACTGCTGTGACGTGGTACCTTCCCACAAGGCGTGGAGGGGAATCTTGGGGAGGACTGAGGGAGGGTTTCACTGCTGTGACGTGGTACCTTCCCACAAGGCGTGGAGGGGAAACTTGGGGAGGGTTTCACTGCTGTGACGTGGTACCTTCCCACAAGGCTTGGAGGGGCAAACTTGGGGAGGGTTTCACTGCTGTGACGTGGTACCTTCCCACAAGGCTTGGAGGGGCAACTTGGGGAAGGTTTCACTGCAGGCGTGGAGGGGCAACTTGGGAGGGTTTCACTGCTGTGACGTGGTACTTCCCACAAGGCGTGGAGGGGAAACTTGGGGAGGGTTTCACTGCTGTGACGTGGTACCTTCCCACAAGGCGTGGAGGGGAAACTTGGGGAGGACTGAGGGAGGGTTTCACTGCTGTGACATGGTACCTTCCCACAAGGCGTGGAGGGGAAACTTGGGGAGGGTTTCACTGCTGTGACGTGGTACCTTCCCACAAGGCGTGGAGGGGAAACTGGAGGACTGAGGGAGGGTTTCACTGCTGTGACGTGGTCCCTTCCCACAAGGCGTGGAGGGAAACTTGGGGAGGACTGAGGGAGGGTTTTCACTGCTGTGGCATGGTACCTTCCCACAAGGCGTGGAGGGGAAACTTGGGGAGGACTGAGGGAGGGTTTCACTGCTGTGACGTGGTACCTTCCCACAAGGCGTGGAGGGGAAACTTGGGGAGGACTGAGGGAGGGTTTCACTGCTGTGACGTGGTACCTTCCCACAAGGCGTGGAGGGGAAACTTGGGGAGGACTGAGGGAGGGTTTCACTGCTGTGACGTGGTACCTTCCCACAAGGCGTGGAGGGGAAACTTGGGGAGGACTGAGGGAGGGTTTCACTGCTGTGACGTGGTACCTTCCCACAAGGCGTGGAGGGGAAACTTGGGGAGGGTTTTCAAACTGTCATGTCTTGATCCCCCTCCCATCCCATAACCTCCAGTCTTAAGAAAAGTAGACCGAGGGATGGTTGAAACCGCCGTGACATGGCTCATCACCAAAAGACATACTACAGAGGAAAACGGAGGGGTGACCGGAACTGTTATATTATGCAAGTTGTCACGACAGTGTGCCACGTCACTGGTCTTTCTCAAAAGATATAGAAGGAGAACAACACATATGAATATGAATAAATCATAGCGCAGTTTTTTCCTTAAAGAAACCTGAAGGGATGGCGAAGGTCTTGAACACTGTCATGAAATTATTTCCGTGGAAACTTGGAGGGCACAGCAAGATGAATGATTTACACACTGTAACATGGTTCTTACCGTAAGCAAAACGGAGGGAGAATGGTGGATAACTTCAATACTATTACATGGTCTTTCGCTTAAAGCATAAACAAGATTTCCAGAGACTGCTTCTGCTATGGCCGACACTTATATACCGCTAAGGAGCTGAGCTAACTGAAGTGACCATTGAAACTCTTGATGGTACGACTCATCCTATAAAGACCCCAAGGATACACATTAGTTAGGGATGACTGACACTGGTGTAACACAACGAACTGCGCAGGGTATTGTCACTTTGACTCAATGTACAGTGAAATATTTCACACGTTTTCGGGTTTTCGTTTGTAAACCAGTCCAACCGAAAACTTGATTTTACCCATGAGATGAAAACTGACAGCACGACAGTGTGATACAGCTGTACAACATTTTTAAGTGTCTCAGTATTGATCTCCACCAAAAAGTGTAGCTAGGGGTTTCCTCTGTAAACTATTGATGATCTATTGATGGTTTTGTCTTTTGGGGTTTTTGTAATTCGCTGTTTACCATTTGTTGAAGATAAAAAAAAAGCCCTGAAAAATAAGGCCAGATACTTAGTGCACGAGCAGTTCGTCACGGGGAAAGCAGGTGCTGGGTATTCTCACGGTCTTGGTTGAAATTTCGATTCACAAGAAAACGTGAATAATGGCAGACATGCAGTCTGCTGATATCAGGGATGCATCTTCCGTGATCCGGCACAGTGACAATACCGATCAATGGTGAAGTTTTCCTTTAAGGACAGGCGATGTCCTCGCCACTGCTGGCTGATTTGTGTACCAGTTGAAAATGCTGCAGCGTCATACTGTGTACAGAGGTGATGAATAGACACAAGCATTGATACAAAAACACAATAAGCGAGTTAAGTATATTTCGTCACATGACTTCCAAACGACATTATTGTGGTTTTCCTTTGAGGAAAAAAAAAGCAGAAACAATCATCAAAGCTACAGACATTAAGCAAATGAAATAAGGTTTCAATGCAAGTTTGAACTAAAGGGTTATGAGCTGGTTTTACACCAGAAACTTCTGAAAACATTAACTCGTTCGCGAAGTTACGTACGAGCTCATGACTGTTTACGACACTGAAACATTTGAATCTAAAGTAGATTACACCGACTGGAAGTGGAGAAAGTAAGGTCAGACTAAACAGGACTCTTCTGCATTTGAAGAACTCTTGTCAGTTTGTTGACATACAACCACAACTACAACTTTTGTGACAGCAAAGTTGTGCTCATTCAAACTCAGCTGCTGTCAAAAAATTACGCGGTATGCTACAAAGAAGTTCCACAAGCTAAATAATTGCGTGACGTAAATGTTG
>CM065726.1:55564187-55601687 GCA_033310375.1 Conus canariensis
GATCATTGTCTTTGCAGAGTGCAATGAAGTATTACGTTGATTCTTTGGGACGTTTATTCCATTGTATGTGGCAGCGTGGCAAAACCAACCAACCAATAGCTTTCGGTTATGGCCATCAGAAAGGAAGAAGTCTGCAGTGAGGTGACTTTTGATTGGCGGTCGTTTTCTCCCGGCCATCTGGGCCTTCATTCGACTATGTCTTTTGCCTGTGCTCAGGAATTCTATTTACTCATTCAGTGTCGCATGACATCACCGCTAAATGGACATGAAACATGTACAACTAGTTTTTGTTCATAAGTTCCTTAATGAAAATTATGCTAGACGCCTCTCAAGTCCGGTACCCCCCCCCCCCCCCCCCCCCCCCCCCCCCCCCCCCCCATCAGCTATAGACTCTCATCGATCTTCAAGGCCATGGCCTCCGTGCAGATAGCGAGACCTTCAGTCCACTCACAGACTAACAAACTCCTTTCACACTCACCCCCCCCCCCTCACCCCCCCCCCCCCCCCCCCATCTCGCCCAAACCGTCCCCTGAATTCTACCTCCTTCTCCCTATTCCTGGAGACACACGAACCTGAACTGTCTCCCACTGACAAAAGAGGAGCAAACAGCACTCGGGACGTGTGTCGCCAGGGGAGGGGCGGGGCGCGGGGAAGAGGGAGGGGCGATCAACGGTGCGTGTGGACTTTGTTGAAGGCCAGCAGGTGTCTCAGTGACTACGGGGCATGCCAGGGGATACAGGCCAGCGACTTGTGATGCGCTGACCACGAGAAAACGCCAGTTAAGAACATGCACCGTGAAAGACCAGCTGTGTCATGGCTTTGTTTGGCAAGCAGCTTGACTCCAGCGGTCTGACTGATCCTTTTGTTTGGTAAAGTGTTACTGTACACAGTCTGATTTATGCCTTTTTTGAATCGCCAGCAAACACTTCTTATCTGAAAAAAAAACTGTTGTCTCAAACTTTCATGCAAAACGTACGGGGCATATCAAAAAGTTTAGCAGATATCACACACACACACACACACACACACACACGCGCGCGCGCGCACACATACACACACACGCACGCACACACATACTGACTGGCTGACTGAAACCATTTATTGTTAGATTAACCGTAGGTTGTACTGATATTTTGAACAAAATAATCAACACAAATTCAAAAAAAGTAAATTGAAAATAAATAAATGTAAAAAGAAAAAAAGAAGAAAATAAGACACTGTCAATCAATTATTTCAGAGATGAGAAAATTGTAAAGAAAATGATTTACGATACTTTAATATGGCACATGGCCCCTCTCAGGATCAGCTTCATTCTCAGATCTGCATATGACCTTCTGCCCTCAAATGCAAACCTGGTGAAGTGGGGGAAAACAGACGATCCTGCATGCCCCCTCTGCCATGAAAAACAAACAGTGGAGCATGTCCTAAGCTCATGTGAAGCAGCCCTGGCTCAAGGAAGGTACACATGGAGGCACAACCAAGTGCTCAAAGAAATTGTACAAGTAGTCTGGGCTAGTACCAACACCACAAAAGGGAAAATCAGGACTCCAAAAGCACCCGCAACATTCTTCACGGCAGGAGGCAGCAAATCATGGCCAAGAACAAACAGTGCCACTCGAAACATGCAGGCAGAGTCTGCTGGACGGGGCAGATGACTGGGAGTGCACTGCAGACCTCCCAGAATGGAAGAGTCACCCAGAGATCATCAGCAAGAGTGGCATGAGACCAGACATAGTAGTCCACTCTAAGTCAACCAAGCAGCTGATCATGATCGAGCTCACGGTGCCATATGAGAACAGAATGGAGGCAGCTCAAATCTACAAGACTGAAAAGTATGCTGATCTGGCAAACAGCCTGAGGAGAGAAGGCCATCAGGTCAAAGTCCTCACTGCAGAAATTGGAGCTAGGGGGTTTGTAGGAACGTCTGCATACAGCCTCATGAAACAGCTCTCAGTTGCAGGGAAGGAAAAAACCAGAGCCCTGAAAGCAATGGCAGAAGCGGCAGTGAGGTGTTCAAGCTGGATCTGGTCAAGGAGGAACAAAAGTGAACTTCATAAGGCTTAATTTCCCTACAAAATATCAGGTGTCCCTGTGGCTCATGGGTTAAAGCGCGAGTCATTAAAGTGGAAAATGAGCATGTCCAAGGGTCATGGGTTCGAATCCCAGCCATGGCTCGTCCCAAGATGGGAAAAAAAGGGGCAGCAGAGGACATCCGGAGTCATGAACCGGGTGTGGCCCAACCCCCCTAGAGTGTCAGGAGATAAGGGCCGAAAACTTTTTTGAAGGGGGCTTCTCTTCTGAGGACTCTCTGCTGCCACGCTCTCCACGAGTTTCTTTCTACCACACACACACACACACACACACACACACTGTACTAACCCTTAACTTTGAAAAATAAATCCGACATGGCTTGGCGTGAGTCAGTTGCAGTCTCTGATCATTATCAATTTGTCCACAGACGCCTTCTCCAACAAACAAACAGCATGGGACCGGCCTAAAGGTTCTCTGCATCGGACTAACAATAAGAAACTAAACACAGCAGCTTTTGTCACCCCCGTGTGACAGAAAAGTGTCGTTGTTTGATGGACATTGGACGAGGCGACACATGTCTCAGTGTACGTGAACGACACCTAGGTCAGAGTCTTTCACATTTCCTAGCTCCCAGGTAGGAAGACGAGTAAACGGTTGGGTGAACACGTCTGGTTGAAGGGTGCAGGTCACTACCGCGAGCGTCACTACCGCGTGTAACACAACCGCGTGTAACACTATCACGAGTGTAAAACTACCGCGAGTAACACTACCGCGTGTAACACTTCCGCGTGTGTAACACTATCGCGTGTGTAACACTACCGCGAGTAATACTACCGCGTGTAACACTTCCGCGTGTGTAACACTATCGCGTGTGTAATACTACCGCGAATAGCACTACCGCGTGTAACACTTCCGCGTGATGATGAGAGAGAGAGAGAGAGAGAGAGAGAGAGAGAGAGAGAGAGAGAGAGAGAGAGAGTGTATAAGTGAACGCGTGCAAACTTTCTTTTTATCTTGTGAGTTTGGTTAGCACGACAAGCATAGAGTTAGTGTTCAGGGAGAGTGTTCTTATGTCGAACAGGCATTTTGTTTTATGTCGATCATTTGCAGTCCAAACAAACATTTCAAACTTTGGCCATGGAGGTAATAGAGTCTCCTTACTCCAATGACAAGATCCTCTACAACTGGTATCTTTACCGTCGAGACCGTGTAAATAAAACAACGGTCAACTGGCGCTGCGTACAGGACAAATGTAAAGGGAGAATCAGCACTCCGCTTGACTACCGCAATGGTGCCATCCCCAATGTAAAGAATGACCACAACCACCCTGCCAACCCAGCGGACGTCCAGAAGCAGAAAAGTATTACTGAGATGAAAGAAAGAGCCGCTGCTACAGATGCACCACCTCGAAGATTAATTGGAGAAATGATGGCAAATTTGACTGATGAGACGCTGACCAATTTGCCACTGAGATCAGCACTCAGGCGCACAATTCAGAGAAAACGGAAAAGAGATGATGCCTTTCCCCCTCTTCCACTAAATTTGGAAGACATCGAAATTCCGGAACAATTCAGAGAAGTTCTAGTTGGAGGCACTCAAGTCAGGTTTCTATTGCACGATACAGGTGACGCTGATAATGATGCTGAAGAGGAAGAAAACCGGTTGAAACGCATTATTCTCTTCGGAACCGACGAAATGTTGCGGTTTATGACTGCAAACTCTAACTGGATGGCCGACGGCACGTTCAAAGTAGCACCACAACTTTTTTCAGCTGTACACCATTCATGTCATTAAAGACAACCATGTCTTCCCATGCTTGTATGCTCTTCTGGCAGGAAAGAACAGACGGACATACGAGGAAATGTGGCGCCTTATCAAAATGTACGCACCAAATCTGAACCCACGGTTTTGCATCCTTGATTTTGAATTGACAGCCAAAGCTGCAATCATCTCGGCGTTTCCACACATTGAGGTCAGAGGATGCTTCTTCCACTTATGCCAGTCAAACTGGAGAAAGATCCAGGATCTTGGGTTGCGAGTCACCTATACCGACGACGAAGACACACGGCTGTACTGCCGCATGCTCGCATCATTGGCATTTTTGTCACCAGAGAAGATCACAGGGCATTTCGAGAAACTGCAGGAAGACATGAGTGAAAGAGACATGGACCCACGCTTGGGTGAACTCTATGACTACTTTGAGGACAATTAGGTTGGAAGACTCCGCCGTGGGAGAAGACGGGACGCAAATCCCACGCGGGCCCCTCCACGTTTTGCTCTCGAGTTTTGGTCAGTTCGCGACAGGAACCAAGTCGATCTCCCGCGTACAAATAATAAACTGGAAGGGTGGCACAGGGGCTTGCAATCCATGTTTGACGGCCCGAATCCATCCATCTGGAAATTCATCGCCGGAATCCAAAAGGAACAAAGTCTGCAGCACGGTGTTAAAATTCAAATGGAAGGAGGTCACCCTGGCCCAACCCCAAAGAAACATTTCTCGGCCATCAACAAACGACTCCAGACGCTCATCCAGTCGTACGAACGGGCTGAAGACAACGAGGACGAGGATGACGATGAAAACGACAAGGTTCCTTTCTTACGGTCAGTGGCCAGAAACATTGAATTCAATGTGTGTTGAACCAATCGTGCCACCTGACACCTGCTTTTAGTGTGGCCATTCCTTTTTTCTGTAATTCAGTATTGCTTTTAATACAAATATGTTTTGTAAATTAAAAATCCTCGAACATTCTATGCATTCTGTGTGTGTGTGTGTGTGTGTGTGTGTGTGTGTGTGTGTGTGTGTGTGTGGTGTGTGCGTGCGTGCGTGCGTGCGTGCGTGCGTGCGTGCATGCGTGTGTGTCCATCTGTCTGTCTGTCTCTCTCTGTCTCTTTGTCTGTCTGTCTGTCTGTCTGTCTCTCTCTCTCTCTCTCTCTCTCTGCCTCTCTGTCGGTCTGTCTGTTTGTTTGTCTCTCTCTGTCTGTCTGTCTGTCTGTCTGTCTGTCTGTCTGTCTCTCTCTCTCTCTCTCTCTCTCTCTCTCATTCCTTGTGTCAGTCTGCCTCTTTTACTCTCTTTCTCTGTCTGTCTGTTGGTCTGTCTGTCTGTCTGTCTCTCTTTCTCTCTCTCTCTCTTTCTCAAAATAACATTACAAATCATATTCGTACTGACAGTACTGCAGAATGACAGAAAAATCACAGTATTGTTACACGCAGATGCGGTACTTGCGTTAGTGTTACACACGCGAAAGTGTTACACGCGGTAGTGCTACTCGCGGTAGTCTTACACACGCGATAGTGTTACACACGCGGAAGTGTTACACGTGGTAGTGTTACTCGCGGTAGTTTTACACACGCGATAGTGTTACACACGCGGAAGTGTTACACGCGGTAGTGTTACTCGCGGTAGTGCTACACTCGTGATAGTGTTACACGCGGTAGTGTTACACGCGTTAATGATGCTCGCGGTAGTGTCGCACAACCTTGGTTGAAAGGTAGGCCTACACCGCTCGTCTTCAGAATGTGCTGACAACGCAGGAAGTCAGTCTCTAGCCGCTGCTTGCTGAAGGATTCATTAATTATAGAAACAAACTAGTCTCACTTCTTTCGTCTGCACCAGAAACCCCGACACTTTTAAACCGTAATGATTATAATTCATAAGCAATCGAGCGAATCCATTCTGCCATCATGGGAACAGGAACATTCCAAAAAATACACACAGACACACGAACAGACAGACAGACACAAAGGAACAAACGCGCGCGCATATCCGCATACAACGCTTACACACACACACGCGCGCGCGCGCCACACACACACACATGTGAGTACGTGCTGCACACCGTGTGAATCAAAAACAAAATAATGGTTTAACATATTCACGGAACTAACTTTGCCTCTCCATTTCACAAAGTACGCAAATGTTCCATCTCATAAAGTTTTGAACCGGGACCAGGCTGCTTCCAATTCAGTAGTGGGGCGACCATCCCCAACTCGGCGGGTCCCCGGGTGGCGGATAGGGGAATGGCCCTCAGATATGGGGGTTAGCTGCGATATAAGTCAGGCTTGCCTGGCAGAATAAGCAGTCCCGGACCAACTGGCGATGTTCCTACCAGGATGGGGTGGGTCAACAGGTGGCACTGTTGTCCTCACTGAAATACCCCATGTGTCCTATGACGGGCTCATCATGCGGTCAAGAGGCGCGGTATAACCTCTAGCCCCGGGGTGGGATCCCCGGAGAAACAACCCCCCCTGTGCTCACAGGGCAGGACGCACGGGCCATGAGCTAAGGGTGAGGCACCCCGAAAGAAAACTCCAGCTGAAGACGGAGGTATCGGGCCACTGGCGCAGCTTAAACCACGATACCACGCATATACGCTTCCATGATGATGCAGTCCACAGAATTTCGATGTGGCGCTCGACCTTCGGAGACCCGCCGCGGAGGTCGGGAGCCGGGCCCTATGCCTCAAAGGGGCCCACCCCAAGCGGTCGGTGGTCAGACAAAGAAATTCTGCATGTCAATGCGACGAAGAAGGAGACTTCATCCCCCTGCTGATGCCAAGCAAACAGTACCACCCAGAATGCTCAACATTCTCCAGTGGAATGCAGAAGGGGTGCATAAAAAGAAACTTGGCTTGGCAGAAAGGATGCATCAAGAAAATATTGATATCGCATGTGTCCAAGAGACACATTTGACCGTAAACCATCGCTTTCAAGTGAGGGGTTACGAGACCATCAGGTTGGACCGTGAGGAAAGAAACAAAGGAGGGGTGCTTATCTTGGTGCGGAATTCCATCGCCGCACAAGAACTCAAGATCAACACCAATCAACAGGCAGAGATCCAAGGGATTGATATAGTCCTTAAGGAACGCAACATCAGGATCTACAATGTCTATTGCCCTCAAGATCGTGATCTTTCCCTCACATACATGAACATCCCAGACAACAACTGCGTGGTGGTGGGTGATTTTAACAGTCACTCAGAGAGATGGGGCTATGAGGAGACGGACAAGAGAGGCGAAGAAGTTGAGGATTGGGAGATTGACACACATCTTCATCTCATCAACCAAGAAGATGATGAACCCACCTTTTACTCTAGACGCTGGATGACCACATCAACACCAGATCTAGCGTTCGCCACCAATGACCTGTTCGTCAGGACCACAAGAACAGTCCTCAACCAGCTTGGAGGAAGTGACCACAAGCCCGTCAAACTCTCTATCAACCTCAACTTACAGTGTCCACAAGCAAAGTGTTTTCCCCGCTGGAATTACAGAAAGGCAGACTGGACTCTCTTCGAGACCCTCACAGATACACACACAAAGCCAATCAACATCAGGCAGAAGGACTCAAACAAGATGGTTCGAGACTTCACAAAGGCCGTCTTGAAAGCTGCTACAGAATCCATCCCAAGAGGAGCACGTAAAGACTACAAGCCCTACTGGACGGAGGAACTCCAGAATCTGGAAGATGCTGTTACGGAAGCCGGGGACAGAGCAGAAAAGCAGCCATCACTGGAGAATAACATAGCGCTGAAGGAAGTAACTGCCAGATACAAGCTGTCCTGCGCACAAGCTGCAAGAAAAAGCTGGCAAGAGAAAACTGAAAGCCTAAATCTCGACAGAGATGGCAGCAAGCTGTGGAAACTGGCTAGAACCCTCTGTAATGAAACAACAAGTCACACCACTATAACAATACAAGAGAATGGAAATTACCTCTCTGGAAAGAAAGCAGCAGACCACTTCATAGACGTCTATGAAAACATCAGCAATCTGGAAGTCCCTCCTGAACATAGAGCTGCAGTGCACAGGGCCCAAGGTGAACTTCATGAGGAAGAGCCCCAAGAGGAAGTCATGACCACAGCTTTCACAGAGAAAGAGCTGGAGGAAGCGTTGCAGAGCCTAAACCTGAAGAAGTCACCTGGACCAGACGGAATCACAAATGAAATGATTCTGCATCTTGGGATGAAGAGCAAGGCAGTCCTTCTAAAAATCTTTAACTCCAGCTGGAAGACAGGATCAGTACCACAGTGTTGGAGGGAAGCGGACATGATCCCCATTCAAAAAAGGGAAAGGACAAGTCGAAGGCTAACAGCTACAGACCCATCAGCCTTACAAGCTGCTTAGGGAAGCTGATGGAGAGACTTGTCAACACAAGGCTTGTCTGGCACCTTGAGGAGCATCAGCTGCTGAGCCCTGAACAGGCAGGCTTTCGCCAACACAGATCAACAGAAGACCAGATCACATTCATCACGCAAAGCATTGAGGACGCTTTCCAAGGAAAGAAGAACACGCTTGCTGTCTGGATTGACATGGAGAAGGCGTTCGACAAAGTCTGGAAGGACGGAGTTAGGCTCAAACTACGGCGATGTGGTGTGTCTGGGAGGATGTACACCTGGATCAGCCAGTACCTACACAATCGCCAAGCCCGAGTCAAGATTCAGGGCCAGAAAAGCAAGAAGAAGGTGCTGAGACAGGGAGTACCACAAGGAGGAGTCCTTTCGCCAACGCTGTTCCTCATCTTCATAGATGACATCGTCAGAGAAGTGCCAAAAGGGGTCAGAGGAGCGATCTACGCAGATGACCTGGTGCTTTGGTGCTCTGAAGAGTACACCACCACAGCACAGGTACGCCTCCAGACTGCGCTCAACAAGATCAGCGACTGGACCAAGGAATGGCTTGTCTCTGTCAACTCAAGCAAAACAACCTACACAGTCTTCAGCCTATCCAGCAAGAAGCGAAGCTGACACTGAACAACCAAAGGCTTGCAGAGGAACCCACACCTACCTACCTGGGAGTGACCTTTGACCGCAGGCTCACTTGGAAACAGCAGATCACCAGATGCTGTAGCAAGGCCAAGTTGAGACTGGCGATCATGAGGAAACTTGCGGGGACGGACTGGGGGGCTGACGAACGTATCCTGAAGAGACTCTGTACAGGGAAAGTCCGACCTGTAGTTGAGTACGGGACGTCAGCATGGGCATCAGCTGCAAAGTCTAACCTCAACCACCTCAATAAGATACAGAACCAAGCTCAGCGTGTCATAATTGGCGCCATGAGATCCACCCCAATCCTGAAGATGGAAGAGACCACTGGGCTACAGTCATTGGAGGACAGAAGGGACACAAAGATCCTCATCCAAGCAGCAAAATTCAAACGCCTTGAAAACCATCCAATGAACAACAGAATGAGCAGACCCACCAAGAGCCGGTTGAAAAGAGGCAGCTTCATCCGCCAGTCAAGACGCCTTGAAAGACAAACCCCAGTCTTGATGGAACATGAAGCAAAGCCTATCCCGGCAAATGTCACCCACCCATCTTGGAAGAGGCAGGTGTTCCCAACAGTCGTCACCAGCATTCCCGGAGTGGAGAAGAGAGGAATACAGTCAGACACCCAAAGGAAGGCCCTGGCCATGGAGTACATCTGCAACCAGTATCCCCAGGAAGACTGGACCCATGTCTTCACAGATGGCTCCGCCACAGAGGCAACGAGGGATGGTGGAGCTGGAATCTTCCTCCGATACAAAGACGGAGATGAAGAAATTGCAATTCCAACAGGAAAATACTCCACCAACTTCCGAGCTGAGCGAGAAGCCCTCTGTGAGGCAGCCACAACAGTCTTGCAGAACTCCAAAAGAACAACACGGCAGGTGGTGGTCTTCTCTGACGCTCTCTCCGTGCTCCAAGCCCTCAAGAACTCCCGCTGCAAAGAACAGAACCATATCACTTCAGCCCTTGTTGCCCTGAGTGCCAGAGTGGAGAAAGTGGTGATACAATGGGTACCAGCACACTGTGGCATCAGAGGCAACGAAAAAGCGGACATTCTGGCAAAAGATGGTGCACAGAAGGAGCAGGCCAACAACCTGGTGTCATACGATGAAATTAAGACAATCATCAAGGCACAACAAGGAATAAAATGGCGCCTCCTGCATCCCAAATACAACCCAGAAGACACATACCATTTGCTGGGACGACGGGAACAGGTCAAGATCTTCCGCCTGAGGACTGGACACAATCGCCTGCTCCACCACATACACACAAAATTTGGCATTGGACAGAGTGGAGAGTGCCCTTGTGGTGAGGGACCAATGACAACTGACCACATCCTTCAAGTCTGTACGACGTATGCAGCATCCAGGAGAAAGTACTGGCCAACACCGACAGCAGTGGAAGCCAAGCTGTACGGCACCCTGGAGGGGCTGCGACGGACGGCAGCCTTCATCGAGGACACCGGGCTGCTCATCTAACGGGATGGCGAACGAGGAAGAAGAAGAAGAATAAAGTTTTGAAACACTTCGCCTCACACAGTCATAGGCAAACACTTCGCCTCACACAGTCATAGGCAAACACTTCGCCTCACACAGTCATAGGCAAACAATTCGCCTCACACAGTCATAGGCAAACACTTCGCCTCACACAGTCATAGGCAAACACTTCACCTCACACAGTCATAGGCAAACACTTCGCCTCACACAGTCATAGGCAAACACTTCGCCTCACACAGTCATAGGCAAACAATTCGCCTCACACAGCCATAGGCAAACAATTCGCTTCACACAGTCATAGGCAAACAATTCGCCTCAGATTTCAAACAAACACTCCGCTGCAGACATGAGCACACGCTCCGATACTGTTCTGGTAAACACATGCTGGTCATAGACAAAAACTGCACTAAGGTCATAGGGAAACACTCTTTGGCTCATGGCCAAACACTACGGTCATAGGGAAACACTCTTTAGATCATGGCCAAACACGACGGTCATAGGCAAACACTCTTTAGATCATGGCCAAACACTACGGTCATAGGGAAACACTCTTTAGATCATGGCCAAACACTACGGTCATAGGGAAACACTCTTTAGATCATGGCCAAACACTACGGTCATAGGGAAACACTCTTTAGATCATGGCCAAACACCCCACCGAAGTCATGAGCAAACACTTCAATGCAGTCATAAGCAAACACTTCAATGCAGTCATGAGCAAACACTTCAATACAGTCATGAGCAAACACTTCAATACAGTCATGAGCAAACACTTCAATGCAGTCATGAGCAAACACTTCAATACAGTCATGAGCACACACTTCAGTACAGGCATGAGCAAACACTTCAGTACAGTCATGAGCAAACACTTCAATACAGTCATGAGCAAACACTTCAATGCAGTCATCAGCTAATACTTCAGTACAGTCATGAGCAAACCACTCTACTACAGTCATGGGCAAACACTCCATTATCTTATAGTAGACACTCCACTATTGCCATGGCAACCACTCCACTACAGCTATAGGCAAACACTCCATTACAGGCATAGGCAAACACTCCACTCCAGTTAAGGGCAGACACTTCACTATTGCCATGGCAAACAGCAGTCGTAGGCAAATACTCCACTACACTCGTTGGTAAACATAACAACTCGATTTGTCCAGCTTTGGCGCCAGTTGTCCGTTCGATGGTCAAACGTTCGGATGTTTCACAGTGAAGGACGAAAGGCTCAATATCAAAGCGAAACAGCTGTTTTCTCTGTCCGTGCTTCAGCAACTCACCCAAAGGATCATGGGTTGAACACCGTCTGTTTCATCTGTTTTACCACATTTCCTTTTTCATCTTCGTGTATTGTGCGTTCACACGAAGAAAGTCAGATTATTTACATGGGAAAAATAACCTGACCAGTTGTGTTTTGGTCTCTGTCCAATATTACGATCATTACCTGTTTCCCAGATGAGGTCCCATGGATAGGTCCTATGGATAAGTCCCATGGATAGGTCTTATGGATAGGTCCCATGGATAGGTCTTATGGATAGGTCCTATGGATAGGTCCCATGGATAGGTCCCAAGGATAGGTCCCATAGATGGGTCCCACAGGTTCTATGGATAGGTCCTATGGATAGGTCCCATGGATGGGTCCCATGGATAGGTCCTATGGATAGTCCCATGGATAGGTCCCATGAATAGGTCCTATGGATGGGTCCTACGGATAGGCAGGCCTACTCAGTTCAGACACAGATAAGAGAGGGGAAAGGGGGCAGAGATGGTGTAGGAGAGAGAGAGAGAGAGAGAGAGAGAGAGAGACAGACAGACAGACAGACAGACAGACAGACAGACAGACAGAGACAGAGACAGAGAGTGGAGGTTGTAACTGTTGTCCTTTCGCATGAATATCATAGGCAGATACCCAGTTTCTTCATTCTGGATGGTTTTGTTTCTTTGTTTGTTTCTTTCTTTGTTTGCTATCAATCATACAGTTGTCTTTGTTGTACTTGATATCATGAAATTTTAGACCATGTCTTTTAGCCTTCCGTGTCCACATTCTCAGCAACACGCATGCATGTGTGCATGTGTCGTGGTACAAATGAGAATCCGGTGTACTTTGCAATCGTCCCGGGGTAAATGGAAACTTGGACTTTCATGTAAGGCTGATTACTCTCTCTCTCTCTCTCTCTCTATCTATCTATCTATATATATATATATATATATGTGTGTGTGTGTGTGTGTGTGTGTGTGTGTGTGTGTGTGTGTGTGTGTAAGATAGAATAATGTTGTTTATAGCCCAGCCGACCACAAAGGGCCACATCAGGGCTGTCACCACGTTAAAATCAACTCACAAGTCATTCATTCACACAATTCTTTAAAATACATCTTCTAAAAACCCACCCGAAATTTTGTTAAAAAAAAATTTCCACTGTAAAATCACAGATCCGAAGAGAAATGTTAATCTCTTTCAAGAATTCAAAGATCGCATCACGCGGAACATCTCTGAACAAGATTTTCATGGAATCTGCTGTAAAATGTTTGTGTCTCACACCATGCAAGTCCCAACACTCTAAAGGAATATGTTTCATTGTCAGTGGCGCATGACATGGAATGCACCACGGAGCTTCCTCACTCTTCAAAAGGTATGAATGAGTACAATACGAATGGCCGGTGTGCAGCCGGCATAGAACCGTTTCTTCTTTGCGACCACGAGACGTAGAAGAGAGGAAATCCTTTAGGTTTGGACGGATCTGAAAGAGTTTGTTATCCGTCTGTGTATTCAAATCCTCCTGCCAGAGGTCTCTGACATAATTATTAACCTTTGCTTTCAGATCTGAGCAGGGGATTAAGATTAAGATTAAAATTATAGTCCCGTCAACAGCAGAGGTTATCTCAGGACTGTCACCACGTTTCAAACTACCACGTATACATGTTAAAAAAGGATTAAAAGCAAAACCTTACCCAACCCATTAAAAAAAGATTAAAAGAACCAATCCTAGGATTAAAAACCAACACGTTGAAATCACTAACTGTAATCGGCAAAAATCAATACTGGGTATAGAAAATCTAACAACACCAAATTCACACACGATGAAATAAATTCACTTCTTTTAGGAAGTTAAAAATATTGTCAGGGGGAACATCACGGAAAAGAATCTTCATATTATCTGCAGTGTAATGTTTCCTTCTAATGTATAAATCCCAGCAGTCTAAAAGAATATGTTGGACAGATATCTGACTATCACAGGCAACACAGAAAGGCGGGTCTTCTCCCTTCAATAAAAACGAATGAGTAAATAGGCATGACCCGTCCTCAATCTACACAATACTGTTTCTCCCTTTCGACCGCCAGCAGCCATGGGAAGATGCTCCTTTAAATCTGGACGTATTTGATGAAGCTTATTGTTTTCTTGGAGGCTCCACTCCTCCTCCCATAAAGAATTGACATACGAAGCTATTTTGCCTTTTAAATCTGAGGATGGTACAAGCAGTTTAGAAGGACGAAGACGGACAGCCTCTTTAGAAAGCCGATCCACCTCTTCGTTGCCTCTGTTCCCCACATGACCTGGCACCCAGGCCAACAAAATCTCAAAACCCCTTGAAACTAATGAAGAAAACATGGTAAAAAACTTGATAAGAGCCGGATGTTTTATGTTTCTTGCTCCTATAGCCTCTAAAGCCGAAAGAGAATCTGTGCAAATAAGGAATTTCCTAGACTGGGACTGCCTGATCAACTCCAAAGCCAAAAGTAGTGCAGTAAGTTCCGCAGTGTAAATAGTGCTTTCAGAGGGAATGTGTTTGGACAGTTTTTCTCCCGAAGCTGGAACATATGCGGAGGACCCTACACCAACATCAGACTTTGAACCATCAGTAAAAATAACAACATGTTCTTTAATGTTAGAACACATGTCTAAAAATAATTGTTTATAAATTAAGGAACTCGTGTTCTGTTTGCGCTGCACGGTTAAATCAAACCTAATTTCTGGAGACGAAAACGTCCAAGGAGGTTGTTGAGGAAACTTGGAAACATCAGAGATGATCCCAACATCAATATCCGCCTCCTCCAGAAAAGGAAGGATGCGAATACCGAAAGAGGGAATACTGGATGGACTTCTTTCATATTTCTCTTGGAAATGAGGATTCATAACACAGTCGTAGGCAGGGTTGTTTGGTTCTGAAAAAAGCTGTGTGTAGTAATTCAAAGCTAATTTTACTCTTCTATGAGAGAGGGAACACTCTCCTGCCTCAGCATATAGGCTATGAACAGGTGTAGTACGAAAAGCGCCAAGGCAGAGGCGAAGACCCTGATGGTGAACTGGGTCTAGGACTTTTAGATACGAGGCTCTAGCGGCGCCGTAAATGATGCTGCCGTAGTCCAACTTGGATCGAACTAACGCCCTGTAAAGATGGAGAAGTGTGCGTTTGTCTGCACCCCAATCCGTATGAGCCACTACACGGAGGATATTCATGGCTTTGAGGCACGATGTTTTCAACTTCTGAATATGGGCTTTAAAATTCAATTTTTGGTCAAAGGTAACACCCAGAAATTTGGCTTCTGTGACAGCAGGAATTTTAGCCTTATCTATGAAAATTTCTGGTGGCGGGAAAAGTTGTCTGAAATTGTGAAAGTGGATGCACTCTGTTTTAACTGATGAAAATTTGAACCCATTTCAGTTCATTTAGATTAAAGGGCAAGTTGTAGTCTTCTTGATTGGGTGAGGAAAAGTCAAGCTTCTTTTTTTCTGCTTGCGTTTTGATCTTTAAAAACGCGGTGGATTTTTGACTAGAGGAAGAGTTGGTTTCTATGGTGGAAGCTAGCAAGTTAGCCACAGCTTGTTTGTCAGTGATGAGTGTATCATCAAGTTTTAAATGGTGGATTGAAGGGCAGCTGTTCTTGCCCCTAATTTTTTTAACAACTCTCCAGATTTTTTTCTTGGATATGTTTGATGTGAGGGAAGAGCAGAAATTTCTCCAAGACATTCGTCTACTTCCTCTACAAACAAACCTCGCCTTTGCTTTTTTCCTCTGATAAGATTGAACATTCGGGGCCACAGGATGCTGAAAGACTAAACGTTGGGCCCTCTTGCGAACGTTGCAAGCATTCTTACAATCCTGGTTGAACCATGGTGTACAAGGTAATTGTGGACCTGGTTTTGTGAGTGGGATGGTATCTCTCGCACATGATAACAAAACATTAGTAAAGGACTCCGCTGGATCTTCTGATCGGAAGACGATTTCAGCATCTAGCTTATCAGTTATGGCTGAACGAAAGAAATCCCAATTAGCCCTTTTAAAGCAAAAATACTGAGGAAAGGAAACAGGTTCCTTCAAAATTGGAGAAAGTATTACAGGGAAATGGTCGCTCCCGTGCAGATCATCGTGAACTGACCAATCATAGTCCAGAACCAATGAAGGATCACACACTGACAAATCCAAACACGAAAGAGTACCATTTGAAGAATGCATGTATGTTGGTGATTTGTCATTTAGACAACACAAGTCCAGTTCATTAAAGATCTCTTCCAGCATGAGACCCCGAGGTGAGCTACCCCAAAGGGGGGAGTGCCCGTTGAAGTCTCCCAAAATAAAAAAGGACGTGGAAGCTGATCTATTAGATCAATGACTTGTTGCTTAGATATTGTACCAGAAGGAGGACAATAAATTGAACAGAGAGTTATTGTTTTATTGAAAGTAATCCTGGCCGCAACAGCTTGTAATGGGGTATTTAAGTTAACTTGGCTGAATAACAAAGATCTGTGAATAAGAAGGGAAACACCCCCAGTGACCCCATGGCCAGTATCTGTAGGTAAAGCAGGAAAACCTACTGAACTAAAGCCTGCCAATGAAAAATGTTTTCCTGGTCTCAACAATGTTTCCTGCAGCGCAACAACACTAGGTTTGAGGTCAGAACACAACCGCTGGAGTTCCTCATATTGGGCATTAATGCCTCTTATATTCCACTGAATAAGGGCCATGACAATAAAAAAGAAAAGAAAATTACTCCATCTCATTGTCCTCATCACCTTCTATCTCCAAAGGAGAAAAACGATTGGAAGAAGGCGATGGAGATACCACCTTCTTGGCTGACGAAGGACGATACTTATTTCCACCCCCAGATGGACGAGGTGGAAGAGGAGGCTTCATCAGAGGTCGATTTCTGGAGTGTTCCCCAGACAAAGAGGCTACCTGCGCAGCCTTGCCAGAGGGTCTGGGATTGGAGGAAGGGGGCTCAGACCCTCGAGGAGTCTGGGGGGAGGTGGATATTGAGCCTCCACCCAAGGCACTGTTTGGAGTTTGCTTTCTTTTTCCACTTTCTTTCTGTACATGTTGAGGCTCCTGTTGCGTCTGCCGATCATGATGCTGACAGCCGGCCCGAGGTTGAACAGTCTCAGTCTGAACACCAACACTGACCATGCTCCCCTTGGCGATATCAGCATATGACTTGCTGAGGGAGGACCGACTATTCTGCACAAGTTTCCTTGCCTCAAAGAACGAAATTCGATTCTCTGTGCGTACCTTCTGGATCTCAGACTCGGTGCGCCAGACTGGACAGTCCTTTGAAAAAGCAGGATGGTTGCCTTTACAGTTTATGCAACAGGGCGGACAATCACATGGACCTTGAGCACTTGCCACACGCCTCCTGTTCTGTACACCTGTCCTTAATGTGTCCATACTTTTGGCACTTAAAGCATCGCAAAGGTGAAGGAATGTACATGGAGACGGGAACCCTCAAATATCCGACCTTCACACACACAGGGAGAGTTGTCGTACAGAAAGTTAGAAAAAAAAGTATCTGTTGGCACACGGTCTTGGTCTTTTCGTGCTAGAACCCGGTGAACGTGGGTCACACCCTGGGAAGCCAGTTCCTTCTTTATTTCTAACTCTGAAACGCCTCTCAAATCACGGCACCTGATGACACCCTTGCTTGAATTCAAAGTTTTGTGAGGTGTCACTCTGATTGGCCTGTCAATCAACGTCGTCGACTTGAGAAGCAACTCAGAATGCTTCTGTTTTGCACATTCTATCAAAAAGGAACCGTTTCGTAGCCGTTTCATGGATTTGGGTACGCCGGAGAGTCCTTCTACTCCTCTCGAAATAGCAAAAGGATTCAATCCATTCACCCCACAGAGAGGGCGAGCTTCGTCTACACCCTCCATCACCAACCAACAAGGCCAAAAACCAGATGCTGTCCTTATTTCATCATCAGAGTCTGAATCCAAGTTCGAGTCCGAGGAACAATTTCTTTTTCGTTTTTGTTGGGAGTGAGCCATAGTTCTGAGTTTTTAAAGTTCATCCCTGCCTACCCACCCACCATGGAGTCCAACAAGGGGCCAGGATCAAGGGGAAAACCAACTCTTGACCCCATCCGGGTTTCAGCAGGGATATACACCAGATAGAACATAACTAACCTATTCCGCCAAGATCATGACACACCGCCGGGGACAGACGGTGAACACTTACAAGGTTTCCAAGGCCAGCCAAGAACTACCCAGTTTGACCCAACCTCACATACAGGCAGCCGATTGACATACACGGGCCAATGTATGCCACCCGGCTTAGAGGAGGTCCGAGCCAAAGTGATGTGTTGAGAACAGTAGGCTCTCTCAATCACCAGGATCTCATTCCCCCCCACTTACAGGATGCACCGCACGGCAAACACGGTGGGTCTGAAGAAGACCGCAGAGAGAAGGAGAAGTGTTCCAAAGAAGGATTGTTAAGTAAAGATTAAAGTACAGAGTAAAGAGCCAGGTAGGCAGAAACTAGACGAAACAGAGGCTGCAGTTTCTGTGGGGAGACTTTATGGGGGGAAAAGAGATAGTAAAAGACACAGTAGGCAGAAAAACAGGAAAGATAAGAAAAAGGGGTGGGCTCAGGTTAGTCGAGAAACACCCCCGCCACGAGAAGGCCGGCCCATGGGGGCCGGAGCAGAATCGTTGCAGGTTTGCAGAGCTGATTTCAGTTCATCGATCGAAAATGGCAGATTGTAGGCTTCAGTGTTGTCCAATGAGAAGTTACAAGGAGATTTTTCTTTCAGAAGTTTGTTTTTCAGAAAAGCAGGCATTTTATTTGCGGAGGAAGAGTTCTTTTCAATAGTTGAGGCCAGCACATTTGCTACATCTTGTTTATCTGTGATCAGGGCTTCTGCAAGTTTCAGGTGATGGATAGAAGGATTTGTATTTTTTTCCACTAATGTTCCTGATCACTTTCCATACTTTTTTCTTTGAGGTCTTTGAAGTCAACTTGGAGCAGAAGTCTCTCCAAGACTGACGTTTACACTTTTTGAAAATGTAGCGAGGTTTGGCACGGAGATTTTGGTGGGCCCTCGCGTAAGGTATTGATGGCCTGCGACAGACAACACGTTGAGCCTTCTGGCGTTGATTGTGGATTTGTTGGCACTCAGCATTAAACCAGGGAGTTTTCGTCATCTGAGGTTTGGTGGCAGAAGCTGGAATGATGTTCTTGGCACAGCTGATGATGATGTTGGTCAAGGTTTCAGCAGGGTCAGGACTTTGAAGAACCTGATCCTCCACTAATTCTTTTTGTATGTTCGTAGCAAAAAGATCCCATTTGGCTTTCCTGGGGTTAAGACGTTCTGGTCAGATGATGTGTTCTGACGATTTATGTCTCAAGACTATTGGAAAATGGTCACTTCCACGTAGATCATCATGAACACTCCAGTCAAAGCCTAAGACCAGTGAAGGACCGCATACTGATAAATCAATGCGAGACAGAGTGCCATTTGACGAATGTGGATATGTTGGAGAGCCATCATTCAGACAACACAGGTCAAGCTCAGAGAAGACATCCTCCAGAAGAAGACCTCGGGGAGAGGAGTCTGCACCGCCCCAAAGAGGAGAGTGGCCGTTCATGTCCCCTAGAAGCAAGAAAGGGCGTGGGAGTTCTTCCATGAGGCTAACCAGCTCTTGTCGACTGACAGATGATGATGGAGGTATATACAGGGAACAAACTGTCACTGTTTTATGTAGGGAGATTCTAGCAGCTAAAGCTTGAAGGGAAGATTTAAGGTTGACAGGGCTGAACAACAAAGATTTGTGGATGAGTAACGAGACTCCACCCGAAACTCCAAGAGCTGTAGGTTGGGCTGGTTTAGACAGTACATTAAAACCTGAAACAAAAAAGGACTTTTCTTTGTGAACTGCGTTTCCTGAAGAGCTACTACAGCTGGCTTTAAATCTCGGCAAAGAAGTTGAATCTCCTCAAAATTGGAATGGAGACCTCAGATATTCCAATGGAAGATGGTTGTGTCCATTATAAAGGTGATATGGTGATGGTAAATAATCGTGTATCTCTTCATCTTCACGTTCCTTTCATTCCATGTTGACATCTTCTAGATCCGAGAGAACTGCAAATCTGTCGGTGTTTCTCTCCGCTTTTCTCTCTCGATCTGATAATATATTAGGTTCTTTCTTTTTAGGCGGCGATTTTGCCTTTCCTCCAGCACCGCCAGCTCCCTTGTTGACAGCTGTAGGGTGCCCTATGGAGGATTTTGAGGGGGTGGCCTTGTCTTGAACCTCAACATTTCCACTTTCTGTCACCCTGAAGGGCCTGTAGGTCTTTTGCCCCCTGATGGTCTGGGGGCAGGAGTGGGCTTTGAAGACTGAGTCATATTTGAAGGCGAGGACTGCTGGGGTTCGCGCATGCAGTGTTTCTGTCTGAGGCTACAGACTTTGTTTCTGGCTCTCTCTCGGCAAATGAGGATCGACCGTCTGCACGCCGATGCTGACTGTTTAAGATTAAGATTAAAATTATAGTCCCGTCAACAGCAGAGGTTATCTCAGGACTGTCACCACGTTTCAAACTACCACGTATACATGTTAAAAAAGGATTAAAAGCAAAACCTTACCCAACCCATTAAAACAAGATTAAAAGAACCAATCCTAGGATTAAAAACCAACACGTTGAAATCACTAACTGTAATCTGCAAAAATCAATACTGGGTATAGAAAATCTAACAACACCAAATTCACACACGATGAAATAAATTCACTTCTTTTAGGAAGTTAAAAATATTGTCAGGGGGAACATCACGGAAAAGAATCTTCATATTATCTGCAGTGTAATGTTTCCTTCTAATGTCGTATAAATCCCAGCAGTCTAAAAGAATATGTTGGACAGATATCTGACTATCACAGGCAACACAGAAAGGCGGGTCTTCTCCCTTCAATAAAAACGAATGAGTAAAATAGGCATGACCCGTCCTCAATCTACACAATACTGTTTCTCCCTTTCGACCGCCAGCAGCCATGGTAAGATGTTCCTTTAAATCTGGACGTATTTGATGAAGCTTATTGTTTTCTTGGAGGCTCCACTCCTCCTCCCATAAAGAATTGACATACGAAGCTATTTTGCCTTTTAAATCTGAGGATGGTACAAGCAGTTTAGAAGGACGAAGACGGACAGCCTCTTTAGAAAGCCGATCCACCTCTTCGTTGCCTCTGATCCCCACATGACCTGGCACCCAGGCCAACAAAATCTCAAAACCCCTTGAAACTAATGAAGAAAACATGGTAAAAAACTTGATAAGAGCCGGATGTTTTATGTTTCTTGCTCCTATAGCCTCTAAAGCCGAAAGAGAATCTGTGCAAATAAGGAATTTCCTAGACTGGGACTGCCTGATCAACTCCAAAGCCAAAAGTAGTGCAGTAAGTTCCGCAGTGTAAATAGTGCTTTCAGAGGGAATGTGTTTGGACAGTTTTTCTCCCGAAGCTGGAACATATGCGGAGGACCCTACACCAACATCGGACTTTGAACCATCAGTAAAAATAACCACATGTTCTTTAAGGTTAGAACACATGTCTAAAAATAATTGTTTATAAATTAAGGAACTCGTGTTCTGTTTGCGCTGCACGGTTAAATCAAACCTAATTTCTGGAGACGAAAACGTCCACGGAGGTTGTTTAGGAAACTTGGAAACGTCAGAGATGACCCCAACATCAATATCCGCCTCCTCCAGAAAAGGAAGGATGCGAATACCGAAAGGGGGAATACTGGATGGACTTCCTTCATATTTCTCTTGGAAATGAGGATTCATAACACAGTCGTAGGCAGGGTTGTTTGGTTCTGAAAAAAGCTGTGTGTAGTAATTCAAAGCTAATTTTACTCTTCTATGAGAGAGGGAACACTCTCCTGCCTCAGCATATAGGCTATGAACAGGTGTAGTACGAAAAGCGCCAAGGCAGAGGCGAAGACCCTGATGGTGAACTGGGTCTAGGACTTTTAGATACGAGGCTCTAGCGGCGCCGTAAATGATGCTGCCGTAGTCCAACTTGGATCGAACTAACGCCCTGTAAAGATGGAGAAGTGTGCGTTTGTCTGCACCCCAATCCGTATGAGCCACTACACGGAGGATATTCATGGCTTTGAGGCACGATGTTTTCAACTTCTGAATATGGGCTTTAAAATTCAATTTTTGGTCAAAGGTAACACCCAGAAATTTGGCTTCTGTGACAGCAGGGATTTTAGCCTTATCTATGAAAATTTCTGGTGGCGGGAAAAGTTGTCTGAAATTGTGAAAGTGGATGCACTCTGTTTTAACTGATGAAAATTTGAACCCATTTTCAACTGCCCACTGTTGGACTTTATAGACACACAACTGGAGTTGGCGCTGTACACCAGCAAATGTCTTTCCAGATGCATAAAGGGCAAAATCATCAACAAAAAGAGAGCAGTCTGAACCTTGGTTGACAGAGTTTACAATTTCATTTATTTTTATACTAAACAGGGCTGGGGAAAGGATACTACCCTGTGGAACACCCATTTCCTGCTCATGAATTTCTGACAATGTTGTCCCCACACGGACCTGGAAGGACCTGTCTGCCAAAAACTGTTCTATGAACACTGGGAGATTGCCATGGAAACCCATCCGATGGAGGTCTGACAGGATTCCATACTTCCACGTCGTGTCATAGGCCTTCTCTATGTCGAAAAAAATGGCAACAACATGCTTTTTATCTAAAAAAGAGTTTCGAATAGTGGTTTCCAATCTGATTAAATGGTCCATGGTAGAGTGATGCTTTCTAAAACCACACTGTTCCATGGCTAAAAGCCCATCACTTTCCAATTTCCACATGAGCCTACCATTTACCATTTTTTCCATCACCTTACAAACACAACTTGTTAAGGCTATTGGACGATAGTTGGTTGGGTTTGAATGATCCTTCCCTGGCTTCGGAATGGGAACAATTAGGGCTCTTTTCCATGAAGCTGGGAAAGACCCAGACGTCCAAACCTGGTTATAAACTTGAAGCAGAATGTTAAGACCTGAGTCAGGAAGGTGTGTTGGCTTCCTTTTACTGCAGCTGCAAACGAGAGCCCAGCAGTTGGTTGACTCTTCACTGCAATCTTTTTCGCCTTAAAAACGGGATTCTCTGTTCAGTCTTGATTCTTTGAATTTCCTTTTCTTTCAACCAGTTTGGGCAGGTCTTTGATGATGATGGGTGCTTGCCTCCACAGTTGCCACAGAGTGGTGGACTGTCACACACACCCTGGTGGACTGACTGGCAGCAGGTACCACACACCTCTTCTTCCGTGCATCTATCCCTCACATGGCCAAACCTCTGGCACTTGAAACAGCGCAGAGGGGACGGGATGTACAGTGACACTGAGACTCTCAGGTAGCCCACCGTGATCGACTCCGGGAGAGAAGTAGAGCAGAAGGTCAAGAAGAGGGTGTCAGTTGGAACTCTGTCATTGCCTTTGCGCACAAGTACACGATGAATGTTGGTCACTCCTTGCGATGCCAGTTCTGACTTGATTTCTGCCTCCGACACTCCTCTCAGATCTCTGCATCGGATTACTCCCTTGGAAGAGTTGATAGTTTTTTGTGGAGACACCCTGATCGGTCGATCAACCAAGGTCGTCGATTTCAATAGCATTTCTGAGTGCAGCTTGGAAGAGCACTCAACCAGAAGTGACCCGTTCCTTAATCTTTTGACGCTCTTTGGCTTGCCGCTGAGGCCATTGATTCCTTTTGCAATCGCAAAAGGACTCAGGCCCGACAGAGGTCTATCTTCATCCGCTCCCTCCACAACCAGCCAGCTGGGCCAGAAGCCTGAAAGGTTTCGTGTCTCATGTTCTGAATCTGTATCTGTGTCCGTTACCGAATCTTGCCTGTGTCTTATTTATTTTTTGGTGCCATGTTGTATTCACTGAAATTCATTTCTTTTGATTCCCACCCGCCATCGAGTCCCAACAAGGGGGATGCCCATTTTATACGGAATCCAGTATATCAGGGCACCAGGATTAGGAAAGAAGTATACACAGGCCTGAAAGCCTCCCTGCCACGGAAGCTCCCAAACCCGGTTGTCCCAAACCGCCGCCTTCTAGCCTGAGCTAGGGCATGCACGCGACCAGCCGCTTGATCGAAGTGGGCCACTTCGACCACCTGTCTCGAGGAAGTCCAGGCCAAAGAGGTGTGTTGACTTGATGCACCGCAGTCACATCAGCGGTCTCAACCTCCAGGATCCTATTCTCCCCCATCACAGGACGCACCGCACGGCAAACACGGTGGGCCCCCAGAAGACCACAGAGAAAAGAAGAGTGTGGAAAAGAAGACTTGAAGGGGAGACAAAGGTAGAAAAGAGCCAAATAAGAAAGGCAGAAGATAAGAAACAGAAAAAGGTGGGTTACTATTTGTCTGGGCCCTCACTCCTAACCTTTCTGACATGGGAGACCCTACCAGGGGCATCAATTCCTACCACGTAGTGCTTAGGCCAGTCAGCAACTTGGCTATACAGGCCTAGAAGCGTAAACAAGAACAAGTAATCTAGTTGAGTATTGATGCCCCCGTCAGAAAAGCCTAAGGGATCACTGGACAGCGCAAGCCCTCCGACCACAGCAAGGTTGCAACCCCCCGGAGGGGTGTGTGTGTGTGTGTGTGTGTGTGTGTGTGTGTGTGCGTGCGTGCGTGCGTGCGTGCGTGCATGTGTACATAGATGTAGGTCTCTCTCTCTCTCTCTCTCTCTCTCTATATATATATATATGTATATATATATATATATATATAATACAGAGAGAGAGAGAGAGAGAGAGAGAGAGAGAGAGAGAGTAGAAGATTTAATGTTCTTGAAAAAAAAAGGTTGGGCAAACTGGCATGTTGGACAGATTGGATCTGTGTTAGCAATTAAAAGTCCAAACTTGTTCATTTGGACCAACCGGACTCGACTGGGCCAAATGGAGCAGTCAGAAGTTTGAACAAATCGGAATGCATAAGGGGTGACTTACTCTGTCCGTTCTGACCACAAAAGCTTACAAACCCACAACCCACAAAGTCGCGACCATATATTTGCCTGAGGCCCCACTGTCTTTCTCTGTCTGTCTCTCATACATATACTCTTAAGCACACGCAGATCAAAACATTTGTTATGATAAAAGAAAGTATTAGGTAAAGCAAAACGGACATGAAAACCAGGGAAAGAAGTAGGGTAACTGGCGTAAGTCGTGAAAAAGCGAGCGGATGCGACGAGAGAGAGAGAGAGAGAGAGAGAGAGAGAGAGAGAGAGTCTCTCCAGATTTCTTTGTTTTAACGTTTTCAAGGCTATTTCTTCCCATAAAAACAGGCGCCTCTGGTTGCAACATGTAATCTCCTCACCAGCACTACCAATCACGTACACAGACACAAACAGGATTGGCTAACATCCGCACTGGCAGACACAGGGCGACCACGCAATCTGGCGAAACCCTCCTCGGGCGTCATTATCTCCCCTATCCGGCCAAAAAGCCGAAAATGTCTTGTATCGCTTCTAAGGTGTCGGAAATGCTCGGAACAACAGTCGACTTTTTGGTGCCAAAGAAGCGGATGTCTAGACGCCATTTTTTGAGCCGGGCGAGAGAATCTTCTGCTTTGCGCTTCCGGAAACGGAAGCTGGAAGAGCACGTCTGCGGTGATGTAATCATGGCCCGCTCGTGACTGTACTGCCCTGGATTCCGCGGAGGGATTCGATTTGTATCATCACGCATTAGCTTCGCTTTGACCAGAAAAGAAGGGAGAGAAGCCGGGAGGTGCTGTTGACTTAGATCTCGTGTACAGACTCTCTGATAGGCGGCCGTGACTTCTGTATTGCCTGAGCCCTTCCAGCCCAGACAGAGCCACACCAGCGCTGAATCCGCCACGTGCATGCTTCACAGGAGAGATGCCGGAAAGACTGGTGGTGGAGAGTGTGGTAATCATTCTGTAGTCGCTGTCGTGAGTAGGAGAAAAAAAAATTGGGAACTGCGGTAGCGTCCGCCCATTCATTCGTTAAATGGTCGATTCGAAACTTTAATGCCATCAAGTCCAACAGAGGAGCTCCCTAATAATTAACATTATCTGTCCTCTTTAAATGGAGGATCAAAATTTTTTTAAAGTTTCTCTCTCTCTCTCTCTCTCTCTCTCTCTCTCTCTCTCTCTCACACACACACACACACACACACACACACACACACACACACACACGCATACACACACACACACACACACACACACACACACACACACACACACACACATACACACACACACACACAGGCATGCTTGCGCGAGGTAAAGCAGGCGGAGGAAGTTACAGCGCATATCTATCTATCTATCAACCTATCATTAAATCTATCAATCAGTTTCTCTTCGTGTGTATCATTCTATCCCTCTGTCTGCCTTTCTGTCAGTCTACATTTTTAAAACTTAGACTGCGTTTGTTGAGATCCCTCGGGTGTGGTTGACACAGAAACGTATTGTGAAAGAAAGAGTTGAGTGCAGTTCTGTCGTGTAGTCTGTGACCAAACACCACGGCTCCATCTTCATCATTTCTACTGATCATGGTGGTGACCTCACCGCTGCTCATTTCATCTCTACACCCATGGCCACGCTGACTTCCTTAGCAAGTCCTGTCGGCAAAGTCTATGGGAACTGTCGGTGAATGCAACGTGATAGCGCTCTACACAGCGGGACGTTCTTCCAACCCCGTATGGCTCAACGCCGCACACAGTGGAGTCATACTGCGGGAACGGCCCCATATGCACACGTCAACAGTAAATAGATAGGTAAGTAAATAAACATGAATATGATATAAATAAATTACTATGTTTTTTATGCCCAAACTTAACCACCCAAGGAAGGCAGAATGTAACAGAGAAACGTAAGTTTTGTCACATACCAAATGATCCCTGGAGAGAGAGAGAGAGAGAGAGAGAGAGAGAGAGAGAGAGAGAGAGAGAGAGAGAGAGAGAGAGAGAGACAGACAGACAGACAGACAGATAGACAGACAGAGAGAGAGAGAGAGAGAGGATGGAGAGATTTTGCCTTCTCCACCTTCTTCTGCTTCCTTTTACATATCGTTGTTCAAATATTTAAGACACAGTTCATGGCACGGAACAATACACCTGTGGTACTGTCAGAGTTTAATTAAAAGATCAGTGTATTATCATAAGCACACCTGATGTGAACCTACATACATGTGTGTGTGTGTGAGTGTGTGTGTGTGTGTGTGTGTGTGTGTGTGTGTGTGTGTGTGTGTGTGTGTGTGTGTGTTGTGTGTGTGTGTGTGTGTGTGTGTGTGTGTGTGTGTGTATGGTGAGAGAGAGAGAGAGAGAGAGAGAGAGAGAGAGAGAGAGAGAGAGAGAGAGTCTGTTTCAGCCTGCTTGTTATAATTCTGCCTACCGTTCCTAACAACTGCACACACAGAGGACATGTAAAAAGACATTTATCAATACTTCTCCGTCGGCCTATGCTAAATGAAACGTTTTTGAGTTCTTAATTTGCATATACTTGACTCGCCTGAGCGAAACGATCGACACACTTTATTCTGCTATCTTTATCACCGGCAATATAGTTTCCCCGACACTTATTCAAATTGCCATGGACGCATATTCAAACAAGGCTCATGGTAGCGTGCTTTCCACACTTGGCTATTCCCTCGATTTTTTTTTCTTTTTTTTTTTTTTTTTTTTTTGCGTACGCAGGCTGATACTCCTGCGGACACTCCCTGTATAGACAGGCAAGGATTAATCCCATCTACCCAACAAAGGGAGTGGAGTTTTAAGTTTATGACCGTTTTCTATCCCGCCTTTAAGGCAACCACACTCCATCTTCGGGGAAGGTGCATGCTATGTGTAACGTGTCATCCATACCAACGGCCAAACTTGCCTCCTCTTCCGAAAGCTGGTGATGGGATTTGACATGTGTGCAAGATGTAATGCGTGCGTTCACACACGGAACTTCGGTTTATAGTCTCATTCAAAGGACTATATGGGAAATGGTGTCAGAACCAATGTTAACTCAGAGGGAAAAATTCTCCGTGTGAGGAAATGGAACGGCGAAGATTCGAACCCGCAACACCAAGTTTACGAGTCCAGCGCTCTACCACTGAGCTGTTCTGGCCCTGCTATTCCCCCGATGGGACATACGATTTCCTGAATGCAATTCGAGACAGTGAACTCGGGAGCTGCACTGAAACGTAGGTTAAGGACAAAGTAGACTTCACTGGACGCACACTTCGGGGGTTGCCCAGATGGGCTTCATGAATACACTGTCAAAGGTGCTGCACCAGAAGAAGCAAAGGTAATCTTTCGTGGGCTTGTGGCTGGATACCACTGTGAGACTATCCTGAACTTTTCTGCAATATGTGCACCTCCCGCAGACTTCCTGAAGAGAGGAAGACCTAACCAGTGGCTTGGGGAGATGCACGACAGGGGGCGTGTCCCTGACCTGGTGGTCAAGATTCAGGTTCAGCGGATGAACACACTGTGATCTTCGCCTTTGAGAAGTCGTAGTGCAAGAACATGACGGATAGCCTCTCTCTCTCTCTCTCTCTCTCTCTCTCTCTCTCTCTCTCTCACACACACACACACACACACACACACACACACACACACACACACACACACACACACACACATCGCAAAACTATTCACCATCGAAAAGTATCGCCATCACGTAGGGCTCAAAGTACTGCACAGTTTGTGATGGGTAGTGCGGTGTACTTGTTTCATAATCATACATTTGCACCCTGCAGCCAGGAAGCATTGGCAGGCAGTCTTCTGTCGTGGTTTGCCTGCCCTGTCATGCCAGAAAACGCTTCATTTTGGCATTTAGAGCGCAGTAGCGGGGTCAGAAGATCTGGGAATCGTTATAAGTAACTTATACAACACCTATTTGTTACGTGCATTGTGTATATGTTAAGCGGTTTATCTTCTGTTTACATTCTTTTCTCCGCCCTTAGGATAGTCGGTTTGTTTTGGTTGCCATGTGATCATCAGCGCCTCTGTGTAAACTCATGAAAGACGTCATTCAACCTCAGCTCGTTCGAGTGAAGAAGCACGCACCATATTCATAAGTCAAGCATCGTTTCGTAAGAAGTAAGCTATATATAGATTCGACTAGAATGTTATGAGGATCGTTTGGATGTTGGATCGTTGGTTCATGATCTGTTTTCAATGTGCAGCAAGGCCCACAGAAAGAGGTTAGGTACAGTAATAGTGCTTATAGCCCAGCCGACCGCAAAGGGCCATAATTATCAGGGCTGTCGCTGCGTTGATTTTAACTCACAAGTCATCATTAAAAGAACAAACACAAACAAACAAAAAACCAACAACACTCATTCACACAAACCTTTAAAACACGCCTTCTAAAAGCACACCGGAAATTTTGTAAAAAAAAATCTTTTCCTCCGTAAAACCTTAGATCAGATGAAAAATGTTTATCTCTTTGAGACAGAAAATGGTTCACAGCAGGAAACGGCCAAGAAGGAAGGACTGGTCCTGTGGCGGCGAGACAAGTGCATGTATCGAACTAAAGCTGCTTGCCGGCACATCGAACAAAGGAAACTTGCCTAAACAAGAATTTCCAAACGACTACCGGATTTAGACAGGTCACTCAGCTGGGAAATAAGCACTTACTTAGAGCTTTCGACAGACCTCCGTCCGTCTTCATCAGCGGTGGTGTTGCAACTGGGTGAATTGGAATTTCCAAGCTGGCCTATAGGCTCCATGCTGACACAGACGCACAGGAACAACAGTCGAAGACAAGCACTCTCACAGATTAACATCGCACTGAGACTGCTGGTGCCTTTTGGTCTTCAATACTGTGACAGAGAACGCACAGAGCAACAGATACGAATAGGAAGAAGCTCGGTATAGCCGGAAGCACCCTGTGGACACCAGCATACCACACCACTCGTCACTGACACTCTGACCTGGAATACGCGGGGCAGAGGGAAGAGAGGTCTAACCCAGACACAGCGGGAGAAGAGATTCTGAAACCGAGTTAAAAAAAAAACAAAAACACAAACTAAGGGACACAACTTGACGGTGGCAGAAACGACACAGCACAGAGTCGACCCTGCTGGACTGCTGTCACTGTTGATTTATGTTCCCAGGTGAATGAAGTGCCTAAGTAAGTAACTCCGAGTTAGTGCTGCTTGTGGCCCCATTCACAGAGCACACATACAGACACGAGGCACACAGTACAGATACGAGGCACACAGTACAGACAAGGAAACTTCCCTAAAAAGGAACTTCGAAGTTTACCCGTATGTCTCGAGCTGATGCACGCATACAACAGGAAAAAAAAATGAAGACGCATATAATTATTACCATTTATTTCAGATCTAACACTGCTACTGATTCCCAAACACTGTCAAGAGAACAGACACATCAACAGAAAAGAAGAAAAATGAAGACGTATATTAACGTTTACTCCAGATTGATACTGCGTTTTGATCTTACAGACAGCAAACAGAACAACAGACAAGGAGGGGAAAAAATTAAGACACATGCCAGTATTTATTCCGGACTGACGTTGCTTTTTTTTTTTTTTTTTAATTATCATCACAGTGAACAAACAGAAGAGACAGAAATACAGGGAACTTGTTTTGTTTTGTTTTGCTTGTAGCTGTCCCATTTTCTGTGCCATCTCAGTGGTAGTGCACCCATGCTGCTCATCCCGATCTTCCGTCCACAGCCATGGCCCGGCCCGCCGCAGCCCCGGCGCCGGCAATACACAGGGAGAAGTCAGTGTCAAGTGGTCAATAGGCACCCAACCGGAGGAGATACTGCACTGCTACCGAGTCGCTTCGGCAGTATTCAGTGGTGCCTGTTTTGATCCAACATGACCCCCTACCGACGACAACAATTGCTTAGTCGCGGAGCCGACATGAGTAAACTCTCCCTCCGGAGGGCGTCATCACGTCCGTCCAACCACAGCCCCTATTAATTTGCCGATGCCGGTGACCACGGTAGAATTATAAAGGAGGCCATAGACGTGGAGAGACCATCAAAAGTGAGGTCAGCATGACAGCAGGGCATAGAGGGCCTCAGAATTTAATTCTTTTTTTCTTCAAATGCTGATCGATGAGGACGAGGATGATTAACACAATGCTACAGATTTCCATTCCGATCCGAGACTGTAATACAAGGCTGTACTCTACACTTACTTTCATAATATATCCCGGCGTCACCCAGCCTCCAGAGATACAGACACCTGAAGTGTTGGTCAGGAAATTTGAGAAACACTCTCAGAAACGCATCCATTAAGTGGATGAAATCGACTGTGTGGTCTCAGTTGAGTCCGTAGCAAACTTAACTCTCGATAGGATCTGTCGGGGTAGAAAAATCCCACAAAGAAATGGCTCTAATGGGAATCGAAACTACGACCTCCTACCTGAGAGTCCGCGACGCTATCCTATTCGCCACAGCGACGGGTGGGAACCTCCTTATTTAAAGGTGGGGGTGGGGGTGGGGGGGGGGTGTGTGTGTGTGGGGGGGGGGGGGGGAGAAATGTGGAATGAGGCAGGAAGAGGCATACAATAAATAGCGAATAAGAAAGCTCACTTTGGCTCCCTAGGTGCCGATACGACGAAACTAATGTTGCTTGTAGAGTCCATTCACCTAGCACACACACAGGCACAAGGCACACAGAACGAGCACGAGCTACTTTCCTTGTTTTTGACATCTCACCGCCTTTCTCCAGGTTAAGGTTCCGGGCAGGCACATGAAGATGGATAGAATGGGAATATGTGTGGGAACCACGGGCGACACCAAGGCAGGGCGCTACCGAGTTGCAGACTCTCAGTTCAGGAGGAAAGGCGCTTTGGCAGAAAGCGTGTTCACAGACTAGGACAAAGCCGTCCTAATCGTTTGTAAAACAGTGGCATGAGACAATGGGTGTGCTGTGAAATTGTGGGTGTTCTGTAATGGAACAGATCGCTTTGTTATTAGATCGAACTGTGAATCAAAACACTCCAAACACTCTGCTTCAGAAGGCTAACATAGGTTACACAGTGTTTGGGTGCCTTTTTTTTTTTTTAAATAGAGGTGTATGGTCCATGGACTACTTCGGCCATTAGAGGAAGGGAGGAAAGTTACATCTGCCTAAACATCGCTGCAACATACACTCCGGCGCCGCTATCTGGTGGATGATCCACGGCTCTTCCCGACAGTTCTGACAGACACTCCATGGCACCACTCCCATGGGACGGGGAGGGAGGTGTGGGGTGGAGATGGAGAAGAGAGAAAGGAGTGGAGGGAGGGCGAACGGGAGGGGGGGGGGGAATGGGGTTGGAGTGAGGAGGGTCATTTGAGATAACAAGCTTGTTAATGTGACTCGCCATTTCATATTTTGTTTGTTTTCTTTGCTAGTTTAAACTTCCTCCGCGGATGTTTTTTTTCCTTTAATCTCTGGATGTTTCTTTAAAAAAAAAAAGAAAAAAAAGAAAAGGGTAAACAAACGCAGTTAAGTTCATGAGTTGCGTTTTGTTCATATTTGTTTGTCTGATTTCTTTGATTTGTATTTGACGTCACGCATTTAGCTTTAAGAACAGATTTTCGTCTTCAAAGAAATACCTCAGGTATCAGATGGACTGCTCATGATTACTACTCTTTTCCGAGGACGGACACATAGTACCCTGAGTGCAAGAGGGGCAGTGTAAGACCTTCATACAGACACGGTGACAGGTGTTCAGACTGCGGGTCATGGTAGGTGGCGAGGAATGGCAGGAAGCAGAGGAACGATGATTTCGTTATGTGCGTTTTATACTGGCAGTCAAATATCACTCCTTGCTGAGTTATTGACATTGTTTGAATCCGATGCATTTTTGTTGTTGAATTTTCTTCATTCGAGTTAAGGATTGTTGGTGTCGGGTTGTTAAATTAAGCTTTACAGAGTCTGCTCTTTTTGCCACATCCGCACTGTGTGTGTGTGTGTGTGTGTGCGTGCGTGCGTGCGTGCGTGTGTGTGTGTGTGTGTGTGTGTGTGTGTGTGTGTGTGTGTGTGTGCGTGCGTGCGTGCGTGCGTGCGTGTGTGTGTGTGTTGATGGCGATATATGATGTAGCTGCTTCTACCTCCGTCGTCCGACAGGAAACTGTATGCAGCACACGCGTCCTGGATTGTTGGTCCATTTTGCTGTCTGATGTACAGCCTGCCGCACTGGGTGAAGGCCGTCACCGTGTATCACCAAGTCTCCTTGGTGGCCACTTGGCCTTCAACCGGCAGGCTACAACGTCCACTTCGTTGGCTCTCGTATTTTGGCGCGGCACCGCATTGGATCTGTGGCATGAATCGGTGGTGTGGTGGACCTATGGTTGGAATTTATGGTGATGTGGATCTGTGGTGAGAATCGGTGGTATGGATCTGTGGTGTGGATCTGTGGTATGGATCTGTGGTATGGGTCTGTGGTGTGGATCGGTGTTGTGAATCTGTGGTGTGGATCTGTGGTATGGATCTGTGGTGTGGATCTGTGGTGTGGAACTGAGGTGTGGATCTGTGGTGTGGATCTGTGGTGTGGAACTGAGGTGTGGATCTGTGGTATGGATCTGTGGTGTGGATCTGTGGTGTGGATCTGTGGTGTGGATATGTAGTATGGATCTGTGTTGTGGAACTGAGGTGTGGATCTGTGGTGTGGCTCTGTGGAGCGGATCTGTGGTGTGGATCCGAGGTGTGGATCTGTGGTATGGATCTGTGGTGTGGCTCTGTGGAGCGGATCTGTGGCGTGGATCTGTGGTGTGGATCTGTGGCGTGGATCCGTGGTGTGGATCAATGGTGTGGATCTGAGGTGTGGATCTGTGGTGTAGATATGTGGTATGTATCTGTGGTGGGAATCTGTGCTTTGAATCTGCGGTGTAGATCCATGGCATGGATCTGAGGGAATCTGTGGTAAGGATCTGTGGTGTGGAATCTGAGGTGGGAATCTGTGGTATGGATCTACGAAGCTATCATCTAACTTTCTAAATGGCAGCATTCTGTCAAAGCCTATATACCCAAGTAGCATAGGAATGTCTGTTTTCTTATTTTGTATTTCATTGAACGAACCTGGCGAGCATTGTTTGCCCGTCGCCTTGTTATTGAAAGTGCAGATCAGTGTCTGGGCTTCTGTCGGGTTGACGGAAGATCCAGTTTCTTGATATCACCGTACAATGCTGTTCCCGCTGCTGCCGGAAAGTCGAACTTCTTTCCTCAGCGTCCCTTGACGTTTCGCAGACACCCAGCCTCAACAGCTACAAGCAGACCAAAAGTCTGTGGCCACTCTATCCTTCCCCCGCCATCTCAACCGTCCTCGGCGCTGGCTGATCATGATCTGTAAACTGCCTAACGAATGCATCCCCGCGGACGCCATGTTTGGCCCCTCACGTGATCTCCAGTGGAAGGCGCAAGCCAGGCTCCGCTTTGCATTCGATGCGGTTGATGTCAAAATTGATTAAGCCCCGACAAATATTGTCCATCATGACTTCGGAAACCGCCTCATCAGGCTGCACTTAGAGAAGCAAACAAGGCGAGGCGTGAAGCGAGTGGAGGGTCGGTTCCCATCTCCCCTTCTTCCCTCCTCACCCACTTTAGCCGGCCCCTCGAGAGGAATTTCCTGTGCTGCCAGTTAGCCGCGAGGGGGTTGCCATCGAGCTCGTTTTTTTTTTTTTTGTTTTGTTTTTTTTTTCTGCCAGTAATTCAGTCCCTTGCAGTTGAAGAAGAGAAAAATGGACTCTCCCGTTTGTTTTACGCGGCACGGCGCATGACCGTAATGAAAAACAATCGCCAGTGTCTGTCTCGGGCCGAGTCTGGCACCGCCAGGGAGGAAACTCAAGCAAAGTTGCCGGGATGAGACAAAGCGAGTAGCCAATAACGACCCAGGCGAGTGTACACACGGACTCCTGTCTGCGGAGAAACCGACTGATTGTTTAAGCGATTGACAAGAGTGTTGGTTAGGGTCCGGCCTGGTGTATGCTGACGGCCGGCCGTCACCTGACCAGAGCAAGGGGGTTCCTTCCATTTCTCTGCACCTGAGGAAGAGAAGTGAAGAGAGCTGCCCTCCGAGACAGGGACAGCATCCTGTTGAGGGATGAACCACACAGAGAGCCGTTTCCCGCTGCTAGAGACAGGACGGACAGAAAGACTTGTTGGGTGTCATTGATCATTTTTACACTCTTTTCCTAACTTCACTGCATAATGGAATTCATGGTGAAACCGTACATTGATATTCTCTTCCTCTCTCTCTCCCCTTCCCCATTCCAGAGAGAGAGAGAGAGAGAGAGAGGGGGGGGAGAAAGAGAGAGAGAAAGAGAGTGTGTGTGTGTGGTGTGTGTGTGTGTGTGTGTGTGTGTGTGTGTGTGTGTGTGTGTGCGGGCGCGGGGGCGTGTGCGCGTGTGTGTGTGTGTGTGTGTGTGTGTGTGTGTGCAAGCGCGTCTGCGTGAGAGGGCGCGCGCGCTCGCATGTGCATTTAATCGAGGAAGAAAATCCATGACAAGAAATGACGATCTGAGACAGAAAGCTTTACTATCGCGCTGTCTGCAATGCGGTGCCGCGCCAAAATACGATAGCGGCACTCAGCATCATAGCGAAAGAAAGAATAAGGAATAAACCATGTTTTAACCTATCCCATGCAGTGGCTTGCTAAGCTGAGAATATCAAGCGTAACTTTTATGTGTTTGTCAAATGACTGGAAAACGGAAATTAAATTTAAAAAAAATGGAATACTTAAAAAAACAAGAAAAAAAAAAAGAAAAAAAAATAATAAAGAAGGAAAAGAAAGAACGAAAAAAGAGCTAAAGACAGAGAAAACAAACGAACGAAATAAACAAATCTCACGAACAGTTCAAGTCTCTTCTTACACTATTATGATGAAGATTGAAGATTCTTCCCATGAAGGAAGAAAAAAAAAAAAAAAAGCGGGGGGGGGGGGGGGGGGGGGGATGTGTTGTATCCAGGGTAGGTGTACCCTCTATTTCTCATCAGCACGTAGGACGGAGGACGAGGGAGGAGGGAAGGGGGCGGGGGCGAGGGTTCTGGCGGACCAGAGGGGGAAAAGAGCAGCGAGGACTGACTGAAGGATAAATAAATCTTGTTCCTTTACCCGATTCGTCTTCCGATACCTGTGAGCCGGCACAGCCACACAAACACCACGAGCCCCCACTCCGGTGTGGGGGCTTTTAGCGACGAGCGGTCAGGACAGGTGCGACGCCTGGCTGATTGTTACACATGTGGCGGGGAGAAAGTTTATTAACAGCCCGGGGGATAATCTTTCCTCTCTAATTAGAACTCGATGTTGCTCTGTAAACAGCAAGTGTGCTCTCCCCTCAACATGCCGCTCTCAACTGAAGCAACATGGTTCGTCGCGCCCAGTTGGGTGAGCACAAGGGCTTGCTGGCGAGAGTTACGTCTTGATGTTTAGAAGGCTTTTTACCGGAAAGAAGAAAAATAACCATCTGAATAATTACGGAATAATATTTCCCACATTCCCCTGTAAGTAACTGTACAATATAAAAAAAAAAAAACCCACAGACTTTTTGAAATCTGAAATAAATTTCAGTACTTGTCAGAACTTAAAAATCCTGATTTTGTGGCCCCCTCCAATACAACCCCCTCCCCCCCCCCCCCCCCTCGATTTCCTTCTGTTCTGAGAGTGCTTAAACAGACAGCCGCGCGCGCGCGCGCGCGTGTGTGTGTGTGTGCACGCACGCGCGTGTGTGTATGTTGAGGGGGGGGGGGGGAGGGAACAGATTTTGCCCTGAAATGTTTATAAGAAATTAAATATGGCTCTGCCGAATATTTTCATGTCTTGTTTATTACCCTGTATCTTCGAAACGGGAAAAAACAAAACCGCTAAACAATATAAACCAAACATTTGGTAATTGTGGCACGGTTCATAATTGTTTTCTTACTCTTTGATGCCGGAAAACTTATCAACAGAAAAAAAAGAAAATTCACGTGGCCCTTTGATGAAAAACAAATGAGTTTTCAGTGCACCTCACCGATCTGTCACATTGAAAAGGGAGCACAATCATTCCTTTCCTTGGAGCACTGATTTTCGCTCATCTATTGAACTTATTAAGTTCACTCATCTCATACGACTCTAATTATCTGGCGGAAATTCACAGTAATAGCTCCTGGAATCAGTAACCTTGGCAACCGCTTCAAACTGACACTGTTTACACAGGTGACAAACGGGCGCATCCCAAAGCTCCAGCCATTTCCTGGGCAATGAGGTTTGCGCAGATCCTTTCGCTCGTCACTTACATGACAAGAACCTCCAGTGAATGAGTGCAACAGTTTTCAAAGCAGAGGTGCCTGGAGCTCTGTTGCATTCTGGGAATGACGTCAAATGTCAGCGCCCCCAAGCGACACAAGCCGACAGCTGGAAAAAGTATCGAAAGGGAGGCCGACCTGTGCCGGGTTTCGACATTGGTTCCAAAACGCGGTGAGGTCACTGGGTATAAATATCTTCCGATGTATCCGCGCGCGCGAGAGAGAGAATACACGTCTCCTGCTTTCGTTTATTTGGAACGGAAAAAAAAAAAGAACAAAGAAAAGAAATACATGAATGAATTAATGAACATTCTTGAGATGCTAGTAACAGTATGAGTCGTGTGGCTGTATGGATCACAAGACGTCTGCATGAAACCAGATATACGTCGTTTCTGTATTTAGACTTATTTTTAACGACATAATGAAGAAAACAACAACTCTCTCTCTCTCTCTCTCTCTCTCTCTCTCTCTCTCTCTCTCTCTCTGCGTGTGTGTGTGTGGGGTGTGTGTGGGGGGGGGGGGGTGCGAGCGAACGTGCGCGTATGTGTATGTATGTGTGTGTGTGTGTGTGTGTGTGTGTGTGTGTGTGTGTGTGGTTTGTGTGTGTGTGTGTGAGTGAGAGAGAGAGAGAGAGAGAGAGAGAGGTTGACAGAAAAACAAGAGAGAGAGAGAGAGAGGGTGGGGTGGGGATAGGGGGTGAGGGGCATAATACCTGCACTGC
>CM065726.1:55606687-55614187 GCA_033310375.1 Conus canariensis
ATGCTTGGAAGGGGGTAGGCTGTTTGATGCTGTGTATGAGGAAAAACAAAACAAAACGTGTTAGTAAGGGGTATGTGTGGGGATGGGAGGTGGTGTGGAAACTCCTATAAACATAGGTGCCAGATGATTTCTTCTTTTTCTTTTTCCCTATCGTAAATCTTTTGAGCATACTGAAAGACAGTTTGTAGTGTTGAAACAGAAGATCAGCAGTCAAAAAGTATTTGTATTATTCTCAGCAACCGACGTTACTTGTACTGTTTGCCCATATGTTTGTTTGACTATGTAAATCGAAAACATTGTGACAGTCTTCAGTACATGTTTGTTTGACTATGTAAATCGAAAACATTGTGACAGTCTTCAGTACATGTTTGTTTGACTATGTAAACCGAAAACATTGTGACAGTCTTCAGTACATGTTTGTTTGACTATGTAAATCGAAAACATTGTGACAGTCTTCAGTACATATTTGTTTGACTATGTAAATCGAAAACATTGTGACAGTCTTCAGTACATGTTTGTTTGACTATGTGAATCGAAAACATTGTGATAGTCTTCAGTACATGTTTGTTTGACTATGTAAATCGAAAACATTGTGATAGTCTTCAGTACGTGTTAATTTGTGTTGGTTCATTTCTTCAGTTGTGGTTGCTGTGTACATATGTTGTCAGGTGCAGGGTAGGCCTTTATAAGCAAGGTTGAAGCATCATTTTCTGGAAGATGTCTCCTTGTTTGTTCTGTGATCTCTGTGTTGGCATTTCTGCTAGATTTGGTGTCGTGAGCAGCTTGTGGTTTATCTCGTCATAGGAGTGAAAGTCACCGTACGTATTCGTTCACTTGCTGTTCACTTCTTCCTGCCTCCTTAAGGTTTCCTTTCATATCTGTCAAACCGAAGTTAATAACTGTTTGTTTCTGTTCGTCCAAGTGTATGCTTGGATATTTTCAAGGTGGGTAAGGTTGTGAATGTCTCGAATAAATGTCAAGTTGTTCTCGTTTATTTCTCCAGTTGCTGTTGTATGTACAGGGTATACGGGCAAGCTTGGAACATCCTTTTACCTGAGGATGTCTCCTAGTTTGTTCTGCATGCTCTGTGTTGGCATTTCTGTTAGGCGGATGGTGTGGAAAGCAGCAATCATTTGGAGTTATGGGTGTGTGATGTATCTCACCATTGGAATAAGAGTCAACCCACTTGTTTGTCGTTTACCGTTTACTCTTCCTGACTCTTGATTTTCTGTCGTGCCAGTCAAACTGAGGTCATATGTATTTGTTTCTTTTCGTCCGTGAGTTTGTTTGACTCTATCGCAGATTGAAAAGATCGTGCCAGTCTTGAACGAATGTTGGTTTGTGTTCGTTCGTTTCTCTAGTTGGTGTTGCTGTGCATACATGTCAGGTACAGGGTATAGGAGCAAGCTTGGAATATCTGTTTGAAACGTCTCATTGTTTGTTCTGTGTGCTCTGTGTTGACATTTCTGCTAGGCGATTTGTTGTCGTAAGCAATAACAATTAATTTTGGAGTTATGGGCGTGTAATTTATCTTATCATGGGAGACAAAGCTACCCTAATTATTCGGGTTTTTTTTTACTGTTTACTATTCACTGCCTCATTTAAGATTTCCTTTCCTACAAGTCAAACCGTATTCGTCCATGTGTTCGTTTGACTATATTAAAAATGGAAATGGTTGTGTCAGTCTTGAATGATTCTTAATCTATGTTGGTCCACTTCTCCATTTGCTGTTGCTGTATACATGTGTCAGGCGTAGGGTCTATCAGCAAGTATGAAATCCTTTTTCCAGGACATCTCCTTGTTTGTTCTGTATGCACTGTGTTGGCATTTCTGCTAGGCGATTTGGTGTCATAAGCAGCAATCGTTTGGAGTTATGGGCATATAATCTGATCAAAGGTACAAGAGTCATCCTTCTTATTTGTTATTAAATTGCATGAGTAAGTGTTGCATTGATTACCTCTTCAATTGTTGTAGTATGCATACATATTGATTTATGACTGGCTACTTTTATGAACGTTGCTGCTTTAATAAATGCCTTTTCTTGGGTTACTTTTTCATTATTGTAGCATGAATGATTGTTGATTTACGTTTGATTACTTTCTCGATTGTTGTTGTATGAATAAATGTTGATTTGTCTTCGGTTATTTGTTCAGCTATAGCTTTGTGGATAAACGGGGCGGGCCGCATCCAGGTCATGACTCCTAGATGTCCTCTATCGCTCGACATATTGTAGGTGCTGCCAGATCTCGAACCTGCTTATCGTGGATGGTTGAACGTCGCAAGACGTGACTCTTTGACGGATGTGTTGCCCACCTAGGTGTCGGACACCTGTTCTGAGTTGGGATTTGTGAGTCAAGTGAAGCTCACTTCTGTTCCTCCTCGACCAGATCCAGCTGGAATTGCTTTTGCTGCCTCTACCTCAGCTGTTCGGGTTTTGGTCTATGTCCAGGACGGGGGAAATCGTGATGGTATTGCTTAAGTGCACTAAGTTGATGTATTATTGGTCAGGCTTAACACACCAAGGTTATCTTTGCACTCATACACGCATATGCACACTCATGCGCCCACCAAACATTCACCTCTCTCTGGGAATGGGATGTCACGCATTCGTTTCTCTCCTAACACGACTGAGCACAAAAAATCCAATTTCTATGCTACTATAATCAAACATGAAAAATCCAATTACACAAAATGAACAAATCAACACATAAAAGATCAATACTACCTAATCCCGGGTTATAATAAAAATGACTTCTTACCTGGCCAGGTTTTCACACACACAACCACGCTTTCACACCACACCACAGTTCTTGAAAAGTCTCTTCACGTCTTCTTCAGCACTGCTTGATGGTGATGCCCTTGGTTGACTGGCTCCAGGTTTCAGGACTGGGTCTTCGTGGTCGTCTCTGGGATCTCGACGTAGAACTCTTCTTCTTCGTCTCTTTCACCCACCTCTGGGTTCAATTTCAGTTTGTCTGTCTTCACCCACCTCTGGGCTTCAAACTTAGTTTTCTTCTCTTCCAGCTTGTCTTTCCCTAAGACTTTGCTGTCTCTTCTATCTCCCAGACCACGTTTCTCTCGACCCGTTCTCTGTCCTGCCCACCCTTCTCTCTTATCTCTCCTCTGCCTTCTCTCTCTCTCTCCTGGTGTTCTTCTCTCTCTCTCTCTCTCTTGTGGTGTTCTTCCTTTCACGTTGTTCTCCCTCAGTTTATATAGGGATGGAAACAAAGGATTCCCCTTCGGGCCATGCCTTTGTCCATGCTGCTTCTCAAACCCCTAGTTCACAAGTACTCTGAATTCTCCATTCGCTACGTTCTTCCACACATCAGCATTTACACACATCCCTACCTAACTGATTAGCAAACAAACACTTGGCACCAGATGGACATCGAAAATTCCCGCCGACTTCGGAGGCCACTTTAACACAGTAATTATCTTAAAGAGGGCTACGATAACAACATCCACGCGCGTTCAACCAGCCTGACAATAGAACCAACCCAGTGACCCACGGCAATACCATCCGAACGAGTCCAAGACTCCTGCTCTTCACTGATTGTTTACAAAAGAACCTCAGCTGACTGAGTATTTAGCGCTCACTTGGTGCACCGAGGTCCTAGTGGTTACGTCCCTCTCCCCTTTCGCTGTCGGGCAGGTCCGAACTCCTCACTACCTTAGGTGCCATCTGTCACCTGACCGCTTCGTCCTCCTCGACACGGTTCGACCGTGTGCGATGGGTAAGGCATACTTGTTAATGGTTCTATTACCTATTTGTATACTACGTACAACGTCCCTTTTGCCTCTAAGCGTTTAATGCCTTTTGTGAGAGGTTTCACGCACTTGACAAATTCCCCCCACTTCAAGACAATGCCCTGCATTGGCTAAAACACCTTCAAGGAGCTGAAACTCTCACAATTCTCTCATTTAAACCAACTCTAATCTAGGCCTCTCATAAGCCTCCTTACACCAGAGAACGCACGCAAGATTTATTTTGCAACAAAATTAGAGAAAAATCAATACATACACACTAAAAACCAAGCAAATATCAACACCAGTCTGAAACTTCCACCAGCTCTAAGTAGTGTGGCCATATATAGATCAACATTATGTTTCTACGGAAATTCTCTCCCTTTCTCTTCATACACGTGGCCCGCAACCAGCCACGTGCTATGTTTTGCCACCATGCATACACGACACGGCAAAGAGACACACGCACACACTACTCGACTTTTCACCCGACCATTTTAATTTGGGCTATCGTCCCCTTTTTGTGAGACCCGTCCGATCCCCCTTTCTGTACACACACCTTGCCGTGCCCCTCGGCATGTGCTGCATTGTGCACAGAAACGCCTGATATCGCCTAGGATACCGGGCCAGTAGTACTCTCGCGTCACAACCTTTTGTGTGGCCTTCCTACCGAGATGGCCCGAGGCTGACGTCACATGATTTTCGGATATCACCGCCTTTCCGCGCTGCCTGGGAACGACAACCTGCTTCTTCGTTTTTCCCGAACGCGAATGAGTAAAAGTTCGGTACAATATGCCGTTCTCTAACTCGAACCCGATTGTACCCTCTTTAACATTTTTCTTCTGCCCTCTGTGAGCAAAACCCACCAGTTTTCTGAGCGAGTAATCGCCCTTTTGTTCTGTCCGTAAGTGAGTGGGGTTCGTCTCACCGGACACGCTCCAATGCTTTCTGAAGTGTATGACCGCCTGGGGCCTTTCTCTACCGTCATTTCTTTTCGCTGATTCAACACAGAAATCACGGTCTGGGTCTCCGTACCCACGTGCTCCTGGAATGTTTCCAATTACCAGATCATACGGCGGCTTCGGGACAGCCAAAGCCTGTACAGTCCCACCATAAAATGGTGTATCAATAAACACCTGGGCCGTTTTGAATTCTGCTACTGTTCCATCTATTTGTCTACACCTCTGTTCGATTCTCGCCTCGCGAAACTTACGCCTAAAACCTTCTTCAGTCAAATCATATGCCTTGAGTACTGCTTGTTTCACCTTGTCAAAATCCCTCTGATCACCTTTGGGTAAGGTGGAAACAGTGTGTAACGCACGACCTGTCAACAAGGCAGACAGGTTTATTGCCCAGTCATCTTCGGGCCAGCCCTCGTGCTCGGCAACCGATTCAAACCGACTGATATAGGCATCGATCGAATCAGTTTCTTCTCTGAACAGTGGGAGTTTAAGTCTAGGTGCGCAACTTAATCTGCGGCCTACTGACTCAGAACTGGTGTCTATTTCACTACGATTTTCAGATTTTATTCTTTCCAACTCAATTTGTTTAGCTAAAATCTCTGATTCTGCATCTGCTCTCGCTTTAGCAGCTGCACTCTCTGCATCTGCTCTCACTTTAGCAGCTGCACTCTCTGCATCTGCTGCATCTGCTTTAGCCTTCAACGCAGCAGTTTCAAGCCTAAGTCTCTCGGCCTCAGCATCTGCTCTCACTTTGGCAGCTGCACTCTGTTCCTTTTCAAACTTCCTCCTTTCAGCCCTTTCATCTCTCTCAGTCTTCTGCTGAGTCTCTATGAACTTACGCAGTTCATCTCCAGTATATCCCATTTCTTTCCCCAAACTTACTAGTTTTTTCTATGGGGGTAAAACTTTCTTCAGCCATTTCTTTTCAATATGTTTTAGCACCACTAAAACAGTTACTCTTATAGACCCGGAAAAGGTTAGTACACAGATTATCTACTAAACGTTACGAGTACACCCACCAGTGGTAGCGTTCCCAACACAAAGGAGCCTTAATCTTAAACCACAGCTTCTGTGAGAGTTAAGACTAGAACCTCGTTCTTCGTTTCTCTGAACGACCTTTGATTAATACAACCACCCTACACACAAGTCAATACTCAACACTCAAAGAACTAAAGGAAATAATTAGAAGAGCTAATTAAAACTGCCTTTAGTGGACGCTTCGCCCCAGTACTACTCTAGTACTCACTTTGTTTCCCGCCTGAGACTAATTTGGGCCATGCAATCCTGGCAGGCTCGCCACTTTGTCCAGGACGGGGGAAATCGTGATGGTATTGCTTAGGTGCACTAAGTTGATGTATTATTGGTCAGGCTTAACACACCAAGGTTATCTTTGCACTCATACACGCATATGCACACTCATGCGCCCACCAAACATTCACCTCTCTCTGGGAATGGGATGTCACGCATTCGTTTCTCTCCTAACACGACTGAGCACAAGAAATCCAATTTCTATGCTACTATAATCAAACATGAAAAATCCAATTACACAAAATGAACAAATCAACACATAAAAGATCAATACTACCTAATCCCGGGTTATAATAAAAATGACTTCTTACCTGGCCAGGTTTTCACACACACAACCACGCTTTCACACCACACCACAGTTCTTGAAAAGTCTCTTCACGTCTTCTTCAGCACTGCTTGATGGTGATGCCCTTGGTTGACTGGCTCCAGGTTTCAGGACTGGGTCTTCGTGGTCGTCTCTGGGATCTCGACGTAGAACTCTTCTTCTTCGTCTCTTCACCCACCTCTGGGTTCAATTTCAGTTTGTCTGTCTTCACCCACCTTGGGCTTCAAACTTAGTTTTCTTCTCTTCCAGCTTGTCTTTCCCTAAGACTTTGCTGTCTCTTCTATCTCCCAGACCACGTTTCTCTCGACCCGTTCTCTGTCCTGCCCACCCTTCTCTCTTCTCTCTCTCTCTCCTCTGCCTTCTCTCTCTCTCTCCTGGTGTTCTTCTCTCTCTCTCTCTCTTGTGGTGTTCTTCCTTTCACGTTGTTCTCCCTCAGTTTATATAGGGATGGAAACAAAGGATTCCCCTTCGGGCCATGCCTTTGTCCATGCTGCTTCTCAAACCCCTAGTTCACAAGTACTCTGAATTCTCCATTCGCTACGTTCTTCCACACATCAGCATTTACACACATCCCTACCTAATTGATTAGCAAACAAACACTTGGCACCAGATGGACATCGAAAATTCCCGCCGACTTCGGAGGCCACTTTAACACAGTAATTATCTTAAAGAGGGCTACGATAACAACATCCACGCGCGTTCAACCAGCCTGACAATAGAACCAACCCAGTGACCCACGGCAATACCATCCGAACGAGTCCAAGACTCCTGCTCTTCACTGATTGTTTACAAAAGAACCTCAGCTGACTGAGTATTTAGCGCTCACTTGGTGCACCGAGGTCCTAGTGGTTACGTCCCTCTCCCCTTTCGCTGTCGGGCAGGTCCGAACTCCTCACTACCTTAGGTGCCATCTGTCACCTGACCGCTTCGTCCTCCTCGACACGGTTCGACCGTGTGCGATGGGTAAGGCATACTTGTTAATGGTTCTATTACCTATTTGTATACTACGTACAACGTCCCTTTTGCCTCTAAGCGTTTAATGCCTTTTGTGAGAGGTTTCACGCACTTGACAGTCTATTCATACCAGAAATTCAGAGCTTTTTCAAGGGATCATAAGCTGATGAGTCTAACCCCCCCCCCCCCCCCCCCCCCCCCTTGCTC
>CM065726.1:55624187-55646687 GCA_033310375.1 Conus canariensis
ATATTAGACGAGACAGAGAGAGGAGGAGGAGAGAGAGAGAGAGAGAGAGAGAGAGAGAGGAGGTGTGTGTGTGTGTGTGTGTGTGTGTGTGTGTGTGTGTGTGTGTGTGTGAATGTACTTGAATGTGTGTTTGCATGTTTGGTTTCGGCGCGCGCGTAGGGTAAAGTAATGTTGCTTATAGCCCAGCCGACCGTAAAGGGCCATATCAGGGCTGTCACCACGTTAAAATCAACTCACAAATAAAAAAAAAACAAAAAACAAAAAACAAAAAAAAACCCTTTCACACATCTCTTTAAAATACATCTTCTAAAAACGCACCAGCAACTTTGTTAAAAATCTTTCTTCTGTAAAATCTTAAATCAGATGAAAAATGTTAATCTCTTTCAGAAACTCAAAGATCACGTCAGGTGGGACATCTCTGAACAGGGTTTTCATGGACTCGGCTGTAAAGTGTTTATGTCTCACATCGTGCAAGTCCCAACAACCTAAAAGAATATGTTTCACTGTGAGTGGAACATGACACGGAATGCACCACGGAGCCTCTTCACCTTTTAAAAGATAAGAATGGGTATAAAACGAGTGGCCTGTGTGTAAGCGGCACAACACTGTTTCCTCTTTACGACCGCCTCCGGAACGTGGTAAAAACTCGTTGAGGTTCGGACGGATTTTAAATAGTTTGTTATCCGTGCGCGCGCGTGTGTGTATGTGTGTTTCTGAACGCGCGTGCGCGCGCGTGTTGTATGTGTGTGTTGAGGGTGAGCGGTGGGAAGGATAATATGGGGCAGGGTAATAATTTCAAGGGAAGATACGAATATGTGTGAAGAAGATGAGACCGGACGCATGCACAAGTATGGACGTGTCTGTGTGTGTATTGACAGTAACTATGATTTTGCTGCTGGGGGTTAAACCTAGCGCTCACAGGTCTGGGAACGACAACGTGGGTTAGTACACACACATCGTGTTAGTCTTCTGAGAACTTGTGCGTCCGGGAACGACAAAGTAGGCCGATACACCCATCTTGTCAGTCTTTAGAGAACTAACTCTCTCTCTCTTTTCTCTCTCTCTTGTGTGTGTGTGTGTGTGTGTGTGTGTGTGTGTGTGTGTGTGTGTGTGTGGTCAGGACTGAACCTAGAGACCTCTACATGTATTCCTTTACCACACACTATTCTCGAAGCTTCCCGGCAACACAGGCAAAAAGACCGACCTCTGTTTTCCAGTCGTCTTACGACAGACACACAGGCAGACATGAAACCCGACCCAATCTGCTGCCCTAGGCCAGCTATCAAAGTAACAACCTCACAGCGAAGAAACTTGGTGTGTGTCATTAGGCAACCGAAAGCAGGTTTTTGTGAAGAACCACGCCGCCAAAGACGACCACCTTTCTCTGAAAGATACCCTCTTCAAACAGCGCCAAGTCGTGTCAAGCAGTCAGGGAAATCTCACGAATCACCGACAGGTGTTTGTAACAGACCTCAGGAGACGAAACCGCAGCCATCCATGACAATGTCTGTCGAGAAATAATAGACAGTGAGAACCCCTGGTGAAGAACAAAGGAAAGGCGACGAGGAAGACCGCGAAGCGTGGACAACAGCACAAAGAGATGAAACAGAGAGAGGGCCGATTTCCCCGTCACTGCTGCTCGTCAGCACCTGTGGTCATTGCATCTCTTCCCGACACCTCACCTGATGCAGCAACGTAGGACCTGACGGTGGCTTTGACAGAACAGCTGTGGTTTGTTTTGAAAACGCGTCGATGGGACGCCGCCACTCACTTTGAGGTAACGTGGCAACGTGGTCAGGTGACGCACACGCAGGCAAGAAGTCCGGAATGATAAATGACTAACTGCTCTGACTTCGTCAACGACATGATGAAGGTGTGCTCTGTGAAAATGAGTGTGATTTACATTCAAAATCAGTTTTAAAAAAAAAATGAAGGATCCTTTTGTTTAACCATCCGCACGCTCTGCAATACTTTAACTGAATGAAAAAGACAATCCACATTGACGTCACCATTCTCTGCTATGTATTGAACCGTAGTTGTGCGGGACCTCCTCTGTGGTTATTACTAAGTAGCCCTGAGGGGCTCCCATTCAGAAGTGTGAAACCAGCTGTGTGTTTATGTACATGTATATATTTACATTTTGTATACGTGTGGGTATGTTTTCCTTTTTTTTTTGCGTCTTTTGTTTAGCATAGTAACTGTAATAGTCTCTCTTGCCATTTCCTTGTCACATGTATAATTATAAACGTTTGAACACACTATAAGCTTTAGCTTGTTGATGTTCAAATTTTCACCTGTTTTTTTTTTGTGTAAAGCTACGTGCTTGTAAAGTGGAAAATAAATGCATCTAAACCAGCTGTGGAAGACCACACAGTGAGTGAAGCGACAGTCACTTTGGTCTTCCAGGCTGTCACACGCAGTGTCGTAAACTAACATACTAACTGTCTGTACCACATGGGGCCTGATTGGGGTCAACATGCAGCATGAGCAGAAGGACCGCAAGTCAGTACAGGTTTCCCCGCGGTCAGCTGCGCACGTCACCTTGTCCGTTTCGTCACAGTACCTTTACATCACACTGTCTCTGTGTCATCTTTTCGTTTCAGCGAAACTGAAGTCACTGAAGTCAGGTAAAGCCTACAAAGACCAAGCAGGCCGACTATCACATAAGTACAATGTACACAGTCAGCCTACAAAGACCAAGCAGGCCGACTATCACATAAGTACAATGTACACAGTCAGCCTACAAAGACCAAGCAGGCCGACTATCACATAAGTACAATGTACACAGTCAGCCTACAAAGACCAAGCAGGCCGACTATCACATAAGTACAATGTACACAGTCAGCCTACAAAGACCAAGCAGGCCGACTGTCACATAAGTACAATGTACACAGTCTGAAGGAGAGAGTGACATTAGAGGAGTTCAAACTGGAACTGAGAAACAGATTCAGCATACTTGACCAACTTGCTGAAGAAACAATTGAAGACCACTGGTGCGGCCTGAGGGAGGTCTGGCAGACGACATGTAAACAAGTGCTTGGAAAGAAGCGAAGAAAACACAAAGAATGGCTGACAGCTGGAACATGGACCCTCATCACAGAGCGGAAGCACCTAAAAGACCAGATCAACCAGACCCAAGACCAAGACCACAAGCAAGAGTTACAGGCACACTACTGGGACGTCAACCGCCAAGTTAAGAAAAGTCTAGACAAGACAAGAAACAATTCATCCATGAGCTCACAGAAGAGGCAGAAACAGCGGCAGGACAGAAAAACATGAAAAGACTGTATGAGATTACCCGAACACTTTCTGGAAAGACCAGCAATCCCAGTCGCCCGGTCAAAGACAAGGAATAGGATTAAGATTAAAATTATAGTCCCGTCAACAGCAGAGGTTATCTCAGGACTGTCACCACGTTTCAAACTATCACGTATATATGTTAAAAAAGGATTAAAAGCAAAACCTTACCCAACCCATTAAAACAAGATTAAAAGAACCAATCCTAGGATTAAAAACCAACACGTTGAAATCACTAACTGTAATCTGCAAAAATCAATACTGGGTAGAGAAAATCTAACAACACCAAATTCACACACGATGAAATAAATTCACTTCTTTTAGGAAGTTAAAAATATTGTCAGGGGGAACATCACGGAAAAGAATCTTCATATTATCTGCAGTGTAATGTTTCCTTCTAATGTCGTATAAATCCCAGCAGTCTAAAAGAATATGTCGCACAGATATCTGACTATCACAGGCAACACAGAAAGGCGGGTCTTCTCCCTTCAATAAAAACGAATGAGTAAAATAGGCATGACCCGTCCTCAATCTACACAATACTGTTTCTCCCTTTCGACCGCCAGCAGCCATGGGAAGATGTTCCTTTAAATCTGGACGTATTTGATGAAGCTTATTGTTTTCTTGGAGGCTCCACTCCTCCTCCCATAAAGAATTGACATACGAAGCTATTTTGCCTTTTAAATCTGAGGATGGTACAAGCAGTTTAGAAGGACGAAGACGGACAGCCTCTTTAGAAAGCCGATCCACCTCTTCGTTGCCTCTGATCCCCACATGACCTGGCACCCAGGCCAACAAAATCTCAAAACCCCTTGAAACTAATGAAGAAAACATGGTAAAAAAACTTGATAAGAGCCGGATGTTTTATGTTTCTTGCTCCTATAGCCTCTAAAGCCGAAAGAGAATCTGTGCAAATAAGGAATTTCCTAGACTGGGACTGCCTGATCAACTCCAAAGCCAAAAGTAGTGCAGTAAGTTCCGCAGTGTAAATAGTGCTTTCAGAGGGAATGTGTTTGGACAGTTTTTCTCCCGAAGCTGGAACATATGCGGAGGACCCTACACCAACATCGGACTTTGAACCATCAGTAAAAATAACCACATGTTCTTTAAGGTTAGAACACATGTCTAAAAATAATTGTTTATAAATTAAGGAACTCGTGTTCTGTTTGCGCTGTACGGTTAAATCAAACCTAATTTCTGGAGACGAAAACGTCCAAGGAGGTTGTTGAGGAAACTTGGAAACGTCAGAGATGACCCCAACATCAATATCCGCCTCCTCCAGAAAAGGAAGGATGCGAATACCGAAAGGGGGAATACTGGATGGACTTCTTTCATATTTCTCTTGGAAATGAGGATTCATAATACAGTCGTAGGCAGGGTTGTTTGGTTCTGAAAAAAGCTGTGTGTAGTAATTCAAAGCTAATTTTACTCTTCTATGAGAGAGGGAACACTCTCCTGCCTCAGCATATAGGCTATGAACAGGTGTAGTACGACAAGCGCCAAGGCAGAGGCGAAGACCCTGATGGTGAACTGGGTCTAGGACTTTTAGATACGAGGCTCTAGCGGCGCCGTAAATGATGCTGCCGTAGTCCAACTTGGATCGAACTAACGCCCTGTAAAGATGGAGAAGTGTGCGTTTGTCTGCACCCCAATCCGTGTGAGCCACTACACGGAGGATATTCATGGCTTTGAGGCACGATGTTTTCAACTTCTGAATGTGGACTTTAAAATTCAATTTTTGGTCAAAGGTAACACCCAGAAATTTGGCTTCTGTGACAGCAGGAATTTTAGCCTTATCTATGAAAATTTCTGGTGGCGGGAAAAGTTGTCTGAAATTGTGAAGTGGATGCACTCTGTTTTAACTGATGAAAATTTGAACCCATTTTCAGCTGCCCACTGTTGGACTTTATAGACACACAACTGGAGTTGGCGCTGTACACCAGCAAATGTCTTTCCAGATGCATAAAGGGCAAAATCATCAACAAAAAGAGAGCAGTCTGAACCTTGGTTGACAGAGTTTACAATTTCATTTATTTTTATACTAAACAGGGCTGGGGAAAGAATACTACACTGTGGAACACCCATTTCCTGCTCATGAATTGCTGACAATGTTGTCCCCACACGGACCTGGAAGGACCTGTCTGCCAAAAACTGTTCTATGAACACCGGGAGATTGCCACGGAAACCCATCCGATGGAGGTCTGACAGGATTCCGTACTTCCACGTCGTGTCATAGGCCTTCTCTATGTCGAAAAAAAATGGCAACAACATGCTTTTTATCTAAAAAAGAGTTTCGAATAGTGGTTTCCAATCTGATTAAATGGTCCATGGTAGAGTGATGCTTTCTAAAACCACACTGTTCCATGGCTAAAAGCCCATCAGTTTCCAATTTCCACATGAGCCTACCATTTACCATTTTTTCCATCACTTTACAAACACAACTTGTTAAGGCTATTGGATGATAGTTGGTGGGGTTTGAATGATCCTTCCCTGGCTTCGGAATGGGAACAATTACGGCCCTTTTCCATGAAGCTGGGAAAGACCCAGACGTCCAAACGTGGTTATAAACTTGAAGCAGAATGTTAAGACCTAAGTCAGGAAGGTGTTTTAAGAGTTGATAATGTATTTCATCAAGACCAGGAGCAGAATCATGACACGCCTGCAAGGCAGACTTCAGTTCATTTAGATTAAAGGGCAAGTTGTAGTCTTCTTGATTGGGTGAAGAAAAGTCAAGCTTCTTTTTTCTGCTTGCGTTTTGATCTTTAAAAACGCGGTGGATTTTTGACTAGAGGAAGAGTTGGTTTCTATGGTGGAAGCTAGCAAGTTAGCCACAGCTTGTTTGTCAGTGATGAGTGTATCATCAAGTTTTAAATGGTGGATTGAAGGGCAGCTGTTCTTGCCCCGGAATTTTTTTAACAACTCTCCAGATTTTTTTCTTGGATATGTTTGATGTGAGGGAAGAGCAGAAATTTCTCCAAGACACTCGTCTACTTCCTCTACAAACAAACCTCGCCTTTGCTTTTTTCCTCTGATAAGATTGAACATTCGGGGCCACAGGATGCTGGAAGACTAAACGTTGGGCCCTCTTGCGAACGTTGCAAGCATTCTTACAATCCTGGTTGAACCATGGTGTACCAGGTAATTGTGGACCTGGTTTTGTGAGTGGGATGGTATCTCTCGCACATGATAACAAAACATTAGTAAAGGACTCCGCTGGATCTTCTGATCGGAAGACGATTTCAGCATCTAGCTTATTAGTTATGGCTGAACGAAAGAAATCCCAATTAGCCCTTTTAAAGCAAAAAAACTGAGGAAAGGAAACAGGTTCCTTCAAAACTGGAGAAAGTATTACAGGGAAATGGTCGCTCCCATGCAGATCATCGTGAACTGACCAATCATAGTCCAGAACCAATGAAGGATCACACACTGACAAATCCAAACACGAAAGAGTACCATTTGAAGAATGCATGTGTGTTGGTGATTTGTCATTTAGACAACACAAGTCCAGTTCGTTAAAGATCTCTTCCAGCATGAGACCCCGAGGTGAGGAATATGAGCTACCCCAAAGGGGGGAGTGCCCGTTGAAGTCTCCCAAAATAAAAAAAGGACGTGGAAGCTGATCTATTAGATCAATGACTTGTTGCTTAGATATTGTACCAGAAGGAGGACAATAAACTGAACAGAGAGTTATTGTTTTACTGAAAGTAATCCTGGCCGCAACAGCTTGCAATGGGGTATTTAAGTTAACTTGGCTGAATAACAAAGATCTGTGAATAAGAAGGGAAACACCCCCAGTGACCCCATGGCCAGTACCTGTAGGTAAAGCAGGAAAACCTACTGAACTAAAGCCTGCCAATGAAAAATGTTTTCCTGGTCTCAACAATGTTTCCTGCAGCGCAACAACACTAGGTTTGAGGTCAGAACACAACCGCTGGAGTTCCTCATATTGGGCATTAATGCCTCTTATATTCCAATGAATAAGGGCCATGACAATAAAAAAGAAACGAAAATTACTCCATCTCATTGTCCTCATCACCTTCTATCTCCAAAGGAGAAAAGCGATTGGAAGAAGGCGATGGAGATACCACCTTCTTGGCTGACGAAGGACGATACTTATTTCCACCCCCAGATGGACGAGGTGGAAGAGGAGGCTTCATCAGAGGTCGACTTCTGGAGTGTTCCCCAGACAAAGAGGCTACCTGTGCAGCCTTCCCAGAGGGTCTGGGATTGGAGGAAGGGGGCTCAGACCCTCGAGGAGTCCGAGGGGAGGTGGATATTGAGCCTCCACCCAAGGCACTGTTTGGAGTTTGCTTTCTTTTTCCACTTTCTTTCTGTACATGTTGAGGCTCCTGTTGCGTCTGCCGATCATGATGCTGACAGCCGGCCTGAGGTTGAACAGTCTCAGTCTGAACACCAACACTGACCATGCTCCCCTTGGCGACATCAGCATATGACTTGCTGAGGGAGGACTGTCTATTCTGCACAAGTTTCCTTGCCTCAAAGAACGAAATTCGATTCTCTGTGCGTACCTTCTGGATCTCAGACTCGGTGCGCCAGACTGGACAGTCCTTTGAGAAAGCACGATGGTTGCCTTTACAGTTTATGCAACAGGGCGGACAATCACACGGACCTTCATGCACTTGTTTTGAGCACTTGCCACACGCCTCCTGTTCTGTACACCTGTCCTTAATGTGTCCGTACTTTTGGCACTTAAAGCGTCGCAAAGGTGAAGGAATGTACATAGAGACGGGAACCCTCAAATATCCGACCTTCACACACACAGGGAGAGTTGTCGTACAGAAAGTTAGAAAAAAAGTATCTGTTGGCACACGGTCTTGGTCTTTTCGTGCTAGAACCCGGTGAACGTGGGTCACACCCTGGGAAGCCAGTTCCTTCTTTATTTCTAACTCTGATACGCCTCTCAAATCACGGCACCTGATGACGCCCTTGCTTGAATTCAAAGTTTTGTGAGGTGTCACTCTGATTGGCCTGTCAATCAACGTCGTCGACTTGAGAAGCAACTCAGAATGCTTCTGTTTTGCACATTCTATCAAAAAGGAACCGTTTCGTAGCCGTTTCATGGATTTGGGTACGCCGGAGAGTCCTTCTACTCCTCTCGAAATAGCAAAAGGATTCAATCCATTCACCCCACAGAGAGGGCGAGCTTCGTCCACACCTCCATCACCAACCAACAAGGCCAAAAACCAGATGCTGTCCTTATTTCATCATCAGAGTCTGAATCCAAGTTCGAGTCTGAGGAACAATTTCTTTTTCGTTTTTGTTGGGAGTGAGCCATAGTTTTGAGTTTTTAAAGTTCATCCCTGCCTACCCACCCACCATGGAGTCCAACAAGGGGCCAGGGTCAAGGGGAAATCCAACTCTTGACCCCATCCGGGTTTCAGCAGGGATATACACCAGATAGAACATAACTAACCTATTCCGCCAAGATCATGACACACCGCCGGGGACAGACGGTGAACACTTACAAGGTTTCCAAGGCCAGCCAAGAACTACCCAGTTTGACCCAACCTCACGTAGAGGCAGCCGATTGACATACACGGGCCAATGTATGCCACCCGTCTTAGAGGAGGTCCGAGCCAAAGTGATGTGTTGAGAACAGTAGGCTCTCTCAATCACCAGGATCTCATTCCCCCCCACTTACAGGATGCACCGCACGGCAAAACACGGTGCGTCTGAAGAAGACCGCAGAGAAAAGGAGAAGTGTTCCAAAGAAGGCTTGTTAAGTAAAGATTAAAGTACAGAGTAAAGAGCCAGGTAGGCAGAAACTAGACGAAACAGAGGCTGCAGTTTCTGTGGGGAGACTTTATGGGGGAAAAAGAGATAGTAAAAGACACAGTAGGCAGAAAAACAGGAAAGATAAGAAAAAGGGGTGGGCTCAGGTTAGTCGAGAAACACCCCCGCCACGAGAAGGCCGGCCCATGGGGGCGACTACAACAGGAAGACATCATTGAAGTTGACAAGTTTGTCTACCTCGGCAGTGTGGTCAGCAAAGATGGAGGTACAGATGAGGATATCAAGAGCCGCATCAATAAAGCCAGGCACACCTTTACTACGCTACGACCTATCTGGAATTCCTCTGCCCTCTCACTCCACAACAAGATCAGAATCTTCAACTCAAATGTGAAATCTGTCCTTCTGTATGGTTCTGAAACGTGGCGAACAACAAAGACAAACACCCACAAACTCCAAACATTTATCAACAGATGTCTGCGAAACATTGTGAACATCAGACGGCCAGATGTTATTGCCAACACAGAACTGTGGAACAAGACCAAGCAAGTTCCAATAGAATTAGAAATCAGAAAACGGAAGTGGGGATGGATTGGCCACACCCTCAGAAAGTCTCCATCCAACATCACAAGACAAGCCCTTGAATGGAACCCTCAGGGCAAAAGAAAAGTGGGAAGACCAAGACAGACATGGCGAAGGAGTACCGACGCGGAAGTGAAGGCCGCCGGAATGACGTGGGCCGAGCTGAAGAAGATCTCCCAAAACCGTGTCCGCTGGAAGAGTGTGGTTGCGGCCCTATGTTCCCCAGGGAATTCAGAGGACCAAGTCTAAGTAAGAGGCTTTTGTGTGTCACAGTGTTTATAGGTCACCGTGTCTTCTTGTCACCGTGTCTATGGCTTAAGGCTTGGGTTAGTGTTTGGTTACGGTTAGGATTAGCGTTACAGAATGGTTTGGGTTGGTCAAGGATAAGACATATATACTTGGTTACATGCAGACCCGGTGACATGTATACACGCTGACTTAGAGACATACTGCTGTTTCCCTAACAGCATCAGCCCCACCCTCGTCGTCATCGTACAAGACAGGAAAGCACCATGAGGTGTTGCATGCACTGTTCTGTCGCTGACTGCAGCCGCCGTGTCATGGCCGTGGTGACCAGTGTCCAGTGTCACTGTCACAGTGGTCAGCAAGGTGCTGGTGAACGCACCGAGAAGTCAGCGGTTTGCACTGGTTGACCAGCGGTCTGATTCTGCACGTGTTAGTTGAACGTGTAGAAGACATGTTTTCAGAGTTTCCATGCCGGAATATTGGATCTTGTCTGGTGACTCTAATACCAAATTGCAATATTCCTGTCAAATCGCTGGATTCCGACACCTCAGCGGTCGTGATGAAGGACCTGAACTGGCCAACGTCTTTACAACCAATCCTACACAGGCGCCCTCCCAGGTATCCTGACAGCCCTCAGCCCCTGATGACTGAAGGAGATCCGGGGGAAAGACTGCATCAGCCACACTTGTTGCCGTCAACTGTGTGTCAGAGCGTACAACCAGTCAGAAGAGCATGGGACCTCCCCACGTGGCGAAGTACATACTGCCTGTCCTGGTCTGTGTTACACCACTGAGATAACAGATCTCTAGAGCCGTTGACCATCCAACAGAGAGGGGGAGGGGTGAGGACGGGAGGTTTATTCTGAGAGTTTCATGCATAAATGAGCAGGTCAAAAGGCTACGCTTCTTTTCATTCAACTGTGCTTATTATCAGCCGCATGTGTGTGTGTGTGTGTGTGTGTGTGTGTGTGTGTGTGTGTGTGTGTGTGCGTGTGTGTGTGTGCGTGTGTGTGTGCACGCGCGCGCACGCGTGCGCGCTCGTGTGTGTACATGATAGGGAAGGGCGGAGGTGTGTGTTGTTTGTGTAAGTGTGTCTGTGTGTACACGCTCGCGCGCGTATGAACATTCATGTGCTCATGTGTGTGAATGATATGTGTGTGTGTGTGTGTGTGTGTGTGTGTGTGCGTGTGTGTGTGTGTGTGTGTGTGTGTGTGTGTGTGTGTGTGTGTGTTGTGTTGTGTGCTATCAGGTGGCATCACGAAGTGTCTCATTAAGATGATACAGACTTCATCACCAAGAACACCCTACTGTGTTCAGTATATCAATCACTAGCTTCAGCTAGTTAGAATCAGTACACTCGAGGATGAAAATTCAAAACTCAAAACAAACACAGCAGAATAAACAGAAAAAAAAGATAATCACCAAAAACAAAAATCATCATTCGGGTGGAAATGTAAAATGTAGGGCAGGGGTGGGAAGAGAAAGAAAGAAAGAAAGAAAAAAAAAGATGTCCTCGGTGGTGAAGCGCGCGGGTGGACAATGAAAAAGATGGTTGCCCTGTCACACAGAACCCAGGCCAACCTAAGCCACGACACTGCCAGACCAACATGCCTGCGGCCGCCACTTCCCCCCAGCTGTTTGTCTTCATTTGCCACGTTCTGTTTTGCGCCGGGAAGCCAGGACGTCCAATAGGCTGCACGGGATCATTCCACGCCGAAAGGGAGACCCGACCCACCAAATTCAATAAAGAAAGCAAATGTTGAACGTGGGCAGTGTTTGTTGGCGCGGACCATGGAGAAAAACGGCGCAATTACCTTCTGTGTTGATACACACGGTTGGAATTACACCGACCGGCAACCCTAGACTCAATTCGGGACGCGGGGAAAGGAGCCACGTTTCTGCCTGCGCGTGAATGGGGAGAGGCGGTTAATTTTCACGATGATGGATGGAAGACAAAGAGGGCTGTTTGATTAAGAAGCGAGGCGGGTAGGGACGGAGGACGGTGCTCAGGCTCCGTGATGTGGTGGATGAGGGGGTGGCTGCTGTAGCGAGCGACCGCCGTGGGCCGGGACTATCGTTCGGGTTTCTGGCTGTGAGTTGTCGTGGAATGTCTCCCTTAACCCAGTGCACTCTGCATGAAGTTTTTGTGTGTGTGTGTGTGTGTGTGTGTGTGTGTGTGTGTGGGGTGTGTGAGTGTGTGTGTGTGTGTGTGTGTGTGTGTGTGTGTGTGTGTGTGTGTGTGTGTGTGTGTGTTCCTTCTGAACTTTACTGTTCCCGTTACGTTCAACGCATAAACTTTTTAATCAATGTTCCCATCAGACTGATTTTGTTAGTTGAGCGAGAAATCAGCATTTATAAGAACATATGGTATAATATTTTTTACAGCTTTTTGTGTGCACTTCCTGAAACACTGGTGTTCCACAACAAAAGAATAGAACAGAGTATGAGAGAGAGAGAGAGAGAGAGAGAGAGGAGAGAGAGAGAGAGAGAGAGAGACAGAGACAAGAGAGAGAGAGAGAGAGAGAGAGGGGGGAGGGGGGTGGGGGCAAAAGTAGAACTGGAGGAGAGGACACAGCGATAGAGAAACAGGGGCAGGTAAGACGGACATATTGGGAAGTGTCCAGATTTCTGTGCAAGGCAAGATTAAGAAAATGTTTGAGAATAAAGATCGCACATACATGTGGGACAAGATATGATGACTGTAGTAGACAGCGGTAATAGACCTGTAAACAGACATGCATTTACAAAATGAAATATTTTGAGCGCCACAAGAGAGAGAGAGAGAGAGAGAGAGAGAGAGAGAGAGAGAGAGAGAGAGAGAGAGGTCTCAGGTGATGTATCTTATAATAGACAAAATGTACAGATAAACGAATTCAACGGGAAAAAAAAAAAAAAAAACGAAAGAAAAGTAAAAAAAAAATACAACCACACCGTGGCCAAACTGAGACGGGGGCCACTTTTCCCGCAGCATCGTCCTCAGCACCGGCTGAGCTCCGTTCGGCTCCCTGTCGGTGTCACGCCCATCTGCCGGTGTCTGTCCGGAGCTTTCTGATTGTTTGAAATCTTAATGGCCTGCACGGACAGTGGCCCAGCCAGTGGCCCGCTTCCCCAACAATGGCTACTTTATCCCTTTCGGCCCGAGTCCACTTCCCTGTGTATCAACAACAGCCGGCCACTGTATACCCGAGTTGATTTCCCGCCCGCCGCTAACGGATAACTCCCGCGGACTGTATGCTTCTCTCCCCTGTTTATTGTCGTCTTGCTCAGCACTGTTTGTTCAATGTCAACGGCCACTCTCCATTGATGGGATAGGTCTGAGCGCGAGTAAAGACTGCCAGGAGGAGATATCTGGAGTGAGGGTGTAAACAGTCTGCCACCTCAACACACAGAGAAACCGGAATCGCATTGCACGTGAGGCAGGATAGCCAGTGTCCTTTTTTCAAACAGAGAAGGACGAACGGACGGACAGAAACAACAAACCAAGCGCAATCATGAAGTTCGTCCAAAATCTGCATCAGCTTCGTGAACAAGGCAACGATTTTCGGCTGTCCATCTTCCATGTGTGTTAAACAAGCCTTGCCAGAAACAAATCTGTGACACATAATCTGGTAAATATTTGATTAGAATCCTATCTGTCAGCCGAACAGGGTTTGTTTCATAAACATACTTGAAATGATCACTGGAAATTCGGAGAGAGATTTGGATGGTTTATTCGTTTATACATCGTAGCCTCCTGTGAAAGGGTGACTGAACATCATACAACAATGAGAAAATATTGCACGAGTACTTGTCATAATGGGGATTAATTTGAACAGTGCTTAATTTGTCAGTACTTGCATGAAATGATTATTTCCCTTTGCTTATATGCGCATTAAAGGCGAATTTTCGAACTTATCCGGCATTGACATTCAAGTGAATGCGTCTTCATTCTCTACAGTTCTATGCACTGGGACACCGTCAGTCATGATTCACGGTTCTATATCTTTCAGTCAGGGTACAGACTGTCCTCTGCTACAGGAGGGCCATTAACCAAGAGTTACCGCCCATATTGCTGGGAGGTAACCCAACAAGAAAATCCGACAAAAAGGAATGGGCTCCGCCAGGTTCAATTTTCCCAAGACACACACCAGACGACAGAAAAGAAAACGGAGACCATTCTGGATTGGTCGAACCTCTGGTTTAACAAACACCGCGAGAGACTACGTTGGTTTATCCACGTAAAGATCCATTGGCCTTGCTAAAACAATTTTCCAAGGAACTGTTGTGGGAGGAAGACGGAAGGTAAGACTGGAAAATTCGATGGACTGACGACACTGCAGAATGGACCGGGAAACCAGTTGCACGTGCCCAGACCTCGGCTTGCCCCCGTGAGAGCCGGAGAAGCCTGGTTAATGTTTCTTCAGTGGCGGCGCCCCAGTGACTTCGCAGAGTTCATGGAGAAGAACATACGGATACTAAGCGATGGTCTGTTGTTTCTGAAATACGAATTCTGAATTTTGTTGTATTGTAACATGTTTCAAATGCTGATTTATATTTAAAAAAAACAAAACTCTGTTTCATTCAGATCAAGAACATAGCTATAACGGTAATAGTAATGTGTGTTGTGTGTGTGTGTGTGTGTGTGTTGTGTGTGTGTGTGTGTGTGTGTGTGTGTGTGTGTGTGTGTGTGTGTGTGTGGCGCGCGCGCGCGTGCGTGCGTGCGTGTTTGTGTGTGTGTGTGTGTGTGTGTGGTGAGAGAGAGAGAGAGAGAGAGAGAGAGAGAGAGAGGAGAAGAAGGTTTGTTCTATTGCTGACTTTAAACAGCCGACGGCAGGTCGAGAAAAATAAAGTCTTTGTTCTTTATCATCCGAATACCATCACTGTCGTCGCTCATCACCATCATCATCATTGTCTTCGTCGCCGTCACAATCATCATCATCATAACAGCTTTCTCTTCTCGATATTTTCCTGTATGGTTTTCAAGGATTCACAAATTAGTTAGAATAAATGTACAACTCGTTGTCTAGCATTTCAATGAGTCTCTGATCATTCTTGCTGTTGTCACTGCCATCGCCGCATCCACTGTTGCGATGCATTCATTTTACTGTTGCATTGAAAAAATCACACTTAACATCAATCGGTTTCTCTATGGTAACGGCCATGAAGACAGAGCTCAGCTCGTCTTAGAAAAAGTTTAACAATCAATGAACGACGCATTGGTTGTCGGAGCTTTAGTGTCTTACCTTGAGGTGGAACACACACACCATTTAGGTACTGGGCGAGGGCATAAACTGCCATTACTACAGGAAACCACCATATCACCGACCACATGGTAGGAATGACAAAAAGCTCGGCTGTTCTAGTACAGGATGCGGGTTACTAAACTGGCAACTTTACTTCTTGAAAACAATAAAAATGACAAGTTAGCACTGTACAAAGTGTAAACCACAATCTTTTTGTGCTGGTTGATGTCGTGTCCCATGCGCGTTGGGTGTCCAGCTTTAGCACGTTGCATAGAATTGAAATTCTGTAAAGTGGTGCAGCCTGCATGAATGAGAAGGGAAACAAGTAACACGTGTGCTCTAGTACATTTGCCAATGTGGAATGTCGGTGAGTTTTTTTTTCTTTAGTGGAATGGTACTTGGGACTTCTGACAAGTGGGTGTCATTTACTCATTTCCTGTGAATTTGATCTTTCTTTTTTCTTAACAATACTCCACTGCTTTTCATCCTTTGTGGACCACAGTGATCCTCGTGTAAATCTATACCTTTATCTTTCTTATCCATAGCTTATATACATGATGATTATTCTGTCAGCTCATTTCAGTCGCGGCTAGAGTGATACTTGATCGTAACACTGCCCAGAGGTCATACACTGGCTGCCTATTCCGCAGAAGTGTAGGTTCCCATTTGGCTGTTGATGTATCGTCTGGCGGCCGTTTTCAGACTGTTGTTTTACCAGAGGTCGGACAAGCTCAACATGACTGATCAGTATGGCCTCGTTTTGTTTGCTTCAGGTTGTGTCTGGTATGAGATCTTGTGTTAGTGAATTTGTTGAATAGATTTTTGATGGTTAAGATTAAGATTAAAATTATAGTCCCGTCAACAGCAGAGGTTATCTCAGGACTGTCACCACGTTTCAAACTACCACGTATACATGTTAAAAAAGGATTAAAAGCAAAACCTTACCCAACCCATTAAAACAAGATTAAAAGAACCAATCCTAGGATTAAAAAACCAACACGTTGAAATCACTAACTGTAATCTGCAAAAAATCAATACTGGGTAGAGAAAATCTAACAACACCAAATTCACACACGATGAAATAAATTCACTTCTTTTAGGAAGTTAAAAATATTGTCAGGGGGAACATCACGGAAAAGAATCTTCATATTATCTGCAGTGTAATGTTTCCTTCTAATGTTGTATAAATCCCAGCAGTCTAAAAGAATATGTTGGACAGATATCTGACTATCACAGGCAACACAGAAAGGCGGGTCTTCTCCCTTCAATAAAAACGAATGAGTAAAATAAGCATGACCCGTCCTCAATCTACACAATACTGTTTCTCCCTTTCGACCGCCAGCAGCCATGGGAAGATGTTCCTTTAAATCTGGACGTATTTGATGAAGCTTATTGTTTTCTTGGAGGCTCCACTCCTCCTCCCATAAAGAATTGACATACGAAGCTATTTTGCCTTTGAAATCTGAGGATGGTACAAGCAGTTTAGAAGGACGAAGACGGACAGCCTCTTTAGAAAGCCGATCCACCTCTTCGTTGCCTCTGATCCCCACATGACCTGGCACCCAGGCCAACAAAATCTCAAAACCCCTTGAAACTAATGAAGAAAACATGGTAAAAAACTTGATAAGAGCCGGATGTTTTATGTTTCTTGCTCCTATAGCCTCTAAAGCCGAAAGAGAATCTGTGCAAATAAGGAATTTCCTAGACTGGGACTGCCTGATCAACTCCAAAGCCAAAAGTAGTGCAGTAAGTTCCGCAGTGTAAATAGTGCTTTCAGAGGAAATGTGTTTGGATCAGTTTTTCTCCCGAAGCTGGAACATATGCGGAGGACCCTACACCAACATCGGACTTTGAACCATCAGTAAAAATAACCACATGTTCTTTAAGGTTAGAACACATGTCAAAAAATAATTGTTTATAAATTAAGGAACTCGTGTTCTGTTTGCGCTGTACGGTTAAATCAAACCTAATTTCTGGAGACGAAAACGTCCAAGGAGGTTGTTGAGGAAACTTGGAAACGTCAGAGATGACCCCAACATCAATATCCGCCTCCTCCAGAAAAGGAAGGATGCGAATACCGAAAGGGGGAATACTGGATGGACTTCTTTCATATTTCTCTTGGAAACGAGGATTCATAACACAGTCGTAGGCAGGGTTGTTTGGTTCTGAAAAAAGCTGTGTGTAGTAATTCAAAGCTAATTTTACTCTTCTATGAGAAGGGAACACTCTCCTGCCTCAGCATATAGGCTATGAACAGGTGTAGTACGAAAAGCGCCAAGGCAGAGGCGAAGACCCTGATGGTGAACTGGGTCTAGGACTTTTAGATACGAGGCTCTAGCGGCGCCGTAAATGATGCTGCCGTAGTCCAACTTGGATCGAACTAACGCCCTGTAAAGATGGAGAAGTGTGCGTTTGTCTGCACCCCAATCCGTATGAGCCACTACACGGAGGATATTCATGGCTTTGAGGCACGATGTTTTCAACTTCTGAATATGGGCTTTAAAATTCAATTTTTGGTCAAAGGTAACACCCAGAAATTTGACTTCTGTGACAGCAGGAATTTTAGCCTTATCTATGAAAATTTCTGGTGGCGGGAAAAGTTGTCTGAAATTGTGAAAGTGGATGCACTCTGTTTTAACTGATGAAAATTTGAACCCATTTTCAACTGCCCACTGTTGGACTTTATACACACACAACTGGAGTTGGCGCTGTACACCAGCAAATGTCTTTCCAGATGCATAAAGGGCAAAATCATCAACAAAAAGAGAGCAGTCTGAACCTTGGTTGACAGAGTTTACAATTTCATTTATTTTTATACTAAACAGGGCTGGGGAAAGGATACTACCCTGTGGAACACCCATTTCCTGCTCATGAATTTCTGACAATGTTGTCCCCACACGGACCTGGAAGGACCTGTCTGCCAAAAACTGTTCTATGAACACTGGGAGATTGCCACGGAAACCCATCCGATGGAGGTCTGACAGGATTCCATACTTCCACGTCGTGTCATAGGCCTTCTCTATGTCGAAAAAAATGGCAACAACATGCTTTTTATCTAAAAAAGAGTTTCGAATAGTGGTTTCCAATCTGATTAAATGGTCCATGGTAGAGTGATGCTTTCTAAAACCACACTGTTCCATGGCTAAAAGCCCATCAGTTTCCAATTTCCACATGAGCCTACCATTTACCATTTTTTCCATCACTTTACAAACACAACTTGTTAAGGCTATTGGACGATAGTTGGTTGGGTTTGAATGATCCTTCCCTGGATTCGGAATGGGAACAATTAGGGCTCTTTTCCATGAAGCTGGGAAAGACCCAGACGTCCAAACCTGGTTATAAACTTGAAGCAGAATGTTAAGACCTGAGTCAGGAAGGTGTTTTAAGAGTTGATAATGTATTTCATCAAGACCAGGAGCAGAATCATGACATGCCTGCAAGGCAGACTTCAGTTCATTTAGATTAAAGGGCAAGTTGTAGTCTTCTTGATTGGGTGAGGAAAAGTCAAGCTTCTTTTTTTCTGCTTGCGTTTTGATCTTTAAAAACGCGGTGGATTTTTGACTAGAGGAAGAGTTGGTTTCTATGGTGGAAGCTAGCAAGTTAGCCACAGCGTGTTTGTCAGTGATGAGTGTATCATCAAGTTTTAAATGGTGGATTGAAAGGCAGCTGTTCTTGCCCCGAATTTTTTTAACAACTCTCCAGATTTTTTTCTTGGATATGTTTGATGTGAGGGAAGAGCAGAAATTTCTCCAAGACACTCGTCTACTTCCCCTACAAACAAACCTCGCCTTTGCTTTTTTCCTCTGATAAGATCGAACATTCGGGGCCACAGGATGCTGAAAGACTGAACGTTGGGCCCTCTTGCGAATGTTGCAAGCATTCTTACAATCCTGGTTGAACCATGGTGTACCAGGTAATTGTGGACCTGGTTTTGTGAGTGGGATGGTATCTCTCGCACAAGATAACAAAACATTAGTGAAGGACTCCGCTGGATCTTCTGATCGGAAGACGATTTCAGCATCTAGCTTATCAGTTATGGCTGAACGAAAGAAATCCCAATTAGCCCTTTTAAAGCAAAAATACTGAGGAAAGGAAACAGGTTCCTTCAAAACTGGAGAAAGTATTACAGGGAAATGGTCGCTCCCGTGCAGATCATCGTGAACTGACCAGTCATAGTCTAGAACCAATGAAGGATCACACACTGACAAATCCAAACACGAAAGAGTACCATTTGAAGAATGCATGTATGTTGGTGATTTGTCATTTAGACAACACAAGTCCAGTTCGTTAAAGATCTCTTCCAGCATGAGACCCCGAGGTGAGGAATATGAGCTACCCCAAAGGGGGGAGTGCCCGTTGAAGTCTCCCAAAATAAAAAAAAAGGACGTGGAAGCTGATCTATTAGATCAATGACTTGTTGCTTAGATATTGTACCAGAAGGAGGACAATAAATTGAACAGAGAGTTATTGTTTTATTGAAAGTAATCCTGGCCGCAACAGCTTGTAATGGGGTATTTAAGTTAACTTGGCTGAATAATAAAGATCTGTGAATAAGAAGGGAAACACCCCCAGTGACACCATGGCCAGTATCCGTAGGTAAAGCAGGAAAACCTACTGAACTAAAGCCTGCCAATGAAAAATGTTTTCCTGGTCTCAACAATGTTTCCTGCAGCGCAACAACACTAGGTTTGAGGTCAGAACACAACCGCTGGAGTTCCTCATATTGGGCATTAATGCCTCTTATATTCCAATGAATAAGGGCCATGACAATAAAAAAGAGAAGAAAATTACTCCATCTCATTGTCCTCATCACCTTCTATCTCCAAAGGAGAAAAGCGATTGGAAGAAGGCGATGGAGATACCACCTTCTTGGCTGACGAAGGACGATACTTATTTCCACCCCCAGATGGACGAGGTGGAAGAGGAGGCTTCATCAGAGGTCGACTTCTGGAGTGTTCCCCAGACAAAGAGGCTACCTGTGCAGCCTTCCCAGAGGGTCTGGGATTGGAGGAAGGGGGCTCAGACCCTCGAGGAGTCCGAGGGGAGGTGGATATTGAGCCTCCACCCAAGGCACTGTTTGAATTTTGCTTTCTTTTTCCACTGTCTTTCTGTACATGCTGAGGCTCCTGTTGCGTCTGCCGATCCTGATGCTGACAGCCGGCCTGAGGTTGAACAGTCTCAGTCTGAACACCAACACTGACCATGCTCCCCTTGGCGACATCAGCATATGACTTGCTGAGGGAGGGCTGTCTATTCTGCACAAGTTTCCTTGCCTCAAAGAACGAAATTTGATTCTCCGTGCGTACCTTTTGGATCTCGGACTCGACGCGCCAGACTGGACAGTCCTTCGAGAAAGCACGATGGTTGCCTTTACAGTTTATGCAACAGGGCGGACAATCACACGGACCTTCATGCACTGGTTTTGAGCACTTGCCACACGCCTCCTGTTCTGTACACCTGTCCTTAATGTGTCCGTACTTTTGGCACTTAAAGCATCGCAAAGGTGAAGGAATGTACATAGAGACGGGAACCCTCAAATATCCGACCTTCACACACACAGGGAGAGTTGTCGTACAGAAAGTTAGAAAAAAAGTATCTGTTGGCACACGGTCTTGATCTTTTCGTGCTAGAACCCGGTGAACGTGGGTCACACCCTGGGAAGCCAGTTCCGTCTTTATTTCTAACTCGGAAACGCCTCTCAAATCACGACACCTGATGACGCCCTTGCTTGAATTCAAAGTTTTGTGAGGTGTCACTCTGATTGGCCTGTCAATCAACGTCGTCGACTTGAGAAGCAACTCAGAATGCTTCTGTTTTGCACATTCTATCAAAAAGGAACCGTTTCGTAGCCGTTTCATGGATTTGGGTACGCCGGAGAGTCCCTCTACTCCTCTCGAAATAGCAAAAGGACTCAATCCATTCACCCCACAGAGAGGGCGAGCTTCGTCTGCACCCTCCATCACCAACCAACAAGGCCAAAAACCAGTTGCTGTCCTTATTTCATTATCCGAGTCCGAGTCCAAGTTCGAGCCTGAGGAATAATTTCTTTTCCTTTTTTGTTGGGAGTGAGCCATAGTTTTGAGTTTTTAAAGTTCATCCCTGCCTACCCACCCACCATGGAGTCCAACAAGGGGCCAGGGTCAAGGGGAAATCCAACTCTTGACCCCATCAGGGTTTCAGCAGGGATATACACCAGATAGAACATAACTAACCTATTCCGCCAAGATCATGACACACCGCCGGGGACAGACGGTGAACACTTACAAGGTTTCCAAGGCCAGCCAAGAACTACCCAGTTTGACCCAACCTCACGTAGAGGCAGCCGATTGACATACACGGGCCAATGTATGCCACCCGTCTTAGAGGAGGTCCGAGCCAAAGTGATGTGTTGAGAACAGCAGGTTCTCTCAATCACCAGGACCTCATTCCCCCCCACTTACAGGACGCACCGCACGGCAAACACGGTGGGTCTGAAGAAGACCGCAGAGAAAAGAAGAAGTGTTCCAAAGAAGGTTTGTAAGTAAAGATTAAAGTACAGAGTAAAGAGCCAGGTAGGCAGAAACTAGACGAAACAGAGGCTGCAGTTTCTGTGGGGAGACTTTATGGGGGAAAAAGAGATAGTAAAAGACACAGTAGGCAGAAAAACAGGAAAGATAAGAAAAAGGGGTGGGCTCAGGTTAGTCGAGAAACACCCCCGCCACGAGAAGGCCGGCCCATGGGGGCTTGTCGATGGTTATGGCGTGCCTGTCGTTGTAATTTTGTCGAAACATGACGTTTTCCTTTGTTGTAACCGTTGCGTGGTTGTCAGGGCTACATCAGAAAGGGAGCGCTTGTGAACTTTAGGGTCATCATGTTTGTATGCATAGGTTTGAGGGATAGCATGTGAACCCTGTGCCCTTAATGAGATGCAGCATGTTTAGTCGATTGACCATGTGTGTGAACAATACTACCACACAGTGAGGTGCAGCATGTTTAGTACATTGATGACATGTGTGAACAATGTCATGACACAGTGAGGTGCAGCATGTTTAGTACATTGATGACATGTGTGAAAAATGTCATGACACAGTGAGGTGCAACATGTTTAGCACATTGTTGACATGTGTGAACAATGTCATGACACAGTGAGGTGCAACATGTTTAGTCATTGATGACACGTGTGAACAATGTCATGACATAGTGAGGTGCATGTTTAGTACATTGATGACACGTGTGAACAATGTCATGACACAGTGAGGTGCTGCATGTTTAGTACATTGATGACATGTGTGAACAATGTCATGACACAGTGAGGTGCAGCATGTTCAGTACATTGATGACACGTGTGAACAATGTCATGACACAGTGAGGTGCAGCATGTTTAGTACATTGATGACACGTGTGAACAATGTCATGACACAGTG
>CM065726.1:55651687-55654187 GCA_033310375.1 Conus canariensis
AGACACGCCTTTAAAACCAGCGAGCTGTATTACTGACTAACTTAACGAACCTGCAAACAGAAAAAAAAGCAGAATGGAAAGTCCAGAATAGTATAAAGTAATGTGCAGCCTCTGATCTGAAAACAATGTAAATGGGATCTACTCCTGTCCTAGACGGACATGCAGGAGTCATAGGGAGCCGGAATAACTCAGTTTGTAGAGCGCCGGACTCTTAACCTTGGGGTTGCAGGTTCGAGTCTCCGCTGGGCCGTTTCGGTACAGGGGGACTTTCCCCTCGGAGTTAACTTTGGTTCTGACTCCATTTCCCATACAGTCCTTCGAATGAGACTATAAACCGAGGTTCCGTGTGTGAACGCACGCATAACATCTTGCACACACGTAAAATCCCATCACCAACTTTCGGAAGAGAAGGCCAGTTTGGCCGTGGGTATGGATGACACATTACACATAGCATGCACCTTCCCCGAAGTTGGAGTATGGCTGCCTTAATGGCGGGATAAAAAAAAACGGCCATACACACAAAAGTGTCAGAATAATCAACTTGATGATTGTGGACACTCTACGGAAAGAAAGTCAAGGAAAACGAGCGACAGGACACAGCGGCAGGAAACGCTATTTTTCCAAGTAGATCGTAACTCAGGCTGTTAGACATGCTAAGAAACAGAATCACATCGAAGAGCAAGGTCGAGGTCCCGATGTACCAGAGCGTCATTCGAAACTTTCAAAGTGAACAGCGTAATAATGTTACATACAGTTTAACATACAGCAGACGTCAAGTCGATCATGTTCTTCATTACAGGAATGTCAGCTTTGCCATCTACATCCTGACAGTCTCTGTCGAATTTTTTCTCACAAATCCACTTATATTCCCAAGGCTTTGATTCTCCCGTGTTAGTTCAAAGCCACACTGATGCAGTTTCAATCTCAAGTTTTCAAAACTGCAAGATTTGATTCCAGAAAAAAAAGACACGAGGCTGTATGGATGAACGCACCCAAACAAAAACAGGAGCCAGCATAACAGAAACGTAAGAGGCAAGGCTAGGCAGTAAACGTGGATGAAATTAGCGTCAGTTAAACATTCTCACTGGAACAGGAAAACGTACAACAATCAACTATCATTGGCGTGTACCCTTTTATTATTCTTCACTAAGTTGGCTCCTTGCAATAAGGCCTTTTTACTTTTCAATGAAATTAAACCAAGAAAAAAACAAACGTATGTGCTGGATTTTATTATAATTTGATGCCAACAGCTCCACACTAATTTTCTAATAGTATTAGAAACAAAACAGCCATCGAAGCATAAATGAAATTCATCCCCAACATCATTTAAACTACACTTGGTGCATGACTTTCCCGTGCGTTCAACTCCCTGAGTTCGTCCTCACTGTAATGCGCAATGTGTGGTTCTGTATTTTGTATGTAGTTAGTAAAATGGTCAGGTAGGATTAGCGTTTTTCCCATTTAAACTTCTTCTTAAACATTCTATGATCTGAATACAGTTCATTCTAGTGGAGTTGAGAATGCCAGTTCTGGACACATTAAAGGATGGGGAAAGGTCGTTTACTGGGACAACGGATGGGGAAAATGGCAGTTAGTGGGGAAATGGATAGGCAAAAGTCGTTTAATGGGTCAATGAATGGGAAAAGAAGGTCGAGTAATGTTGGGAAAAGTTACGTTTGGTGGGGAAAATGTCATATGAGAAGACAATGACGAGAAAAGGTCATCATGTAGGACAACGGACGGGAGAAGGCAATGTAGTGGGGTAATGGATAGAAAATGTCATCAGCAGGGTTCTGACAAGGAAAAGAACATCAACATTTTAGCAGGTCCATGGATCTGGAAAGGTCATTGATTGAGGCACTGAATGGGAAGAGATCATCTGGTGAAAGATGGAGACGAATAGATCTCTTATCTGGAAAATCAAGGGGAATGAGGTCATTTAGTGAGACAATTAGCGGGGAAAGGCTATTTAGTGAAGCAATGGAAAAGGATAGTTTATTCAGCGAGACAATGGATGGGAGATGATAATATAATGCGGTAATAGATGGGAAAGGTCATTTGATGGGGCAAAGACGGGAAAGAACATGTAGTAGGGTAACAGATGAGTAAGGTCATTTAGTGGGGTGAAGATGAAAAAAAGGTCATTTAGCAAGGTAACTGATGGGAAAGGTTATTTAGAGGGGAAAGGATGGGAACAGGTGAACTAGTGGAATAATGGACGGGAAAATATTTAGTGGGGCAATAAATGGGAAAGGTCATTGGGTGGAACAATGGGTGGTAACACGTCACTGGGTATGACACTGGACAGGAAAGGTCATAAAATGGGGCACCCAATAGCAAAGATCATTGGGTAAGACAATGGATGAGAAAAAGTCCGTTGGTGGAAAACTGTAAAGAAAAGGTCATTTAGTGGGACAATGGATGGGGACAGTTTTGTTTAAAGGCCAATAGGTGAGAAAAGGTCAGGCCAATAGGTGAAAAAGGTCATTTAGTGGGACAA
>CM065726.1:55656687-55671687 GCA_033310375.1 Conus canariensis
CAGAAATTAAAATACTTATTCATGTTCTTATATCAAGGGGTATCGCAGTTGATTTTTGTTGGATCCCATCTCATTGTTCAATATCTGGAAATGAATGGGCTGATCGTACAGCTCGTGCAGGTGCAAAAAAGTCTTTTAAATCCAAGGATATTCCCATTCTTTTAAGTTTACAAGAGGGTTACTCTTTATTACAAAAAGCTTCTTTTGAAAATTTTGAAAAGATATATAAAGACTACATGCTTCCCAAAGTACATAAGCCTAATTCTTCAATAAAGTGTTGTTTAAACGCTCGATCACAAAATTTTTCAAAACAGAATTCATTAATAAATTATACATTTTATCAAAAAAATGTCAATAAACACCCAAAACACCGCAAAAAAAATTGTTTCACTGTTTTACAGACTTAGGTTAAACGCTTTCAAAACAAAGTTCATAAAAAACGTCCAATGTGTATGCGGGGCTGTTGATAGTTGTACAACAACACATATTTTGTACTTTTGTCCTTATTTTGAATCAGCTCTATCAAAATTCAGAAAAGATGAATCTAAATGCATTTTCCAAGAACCTGTATCTCTTTTGAACTTTGTTCAGAACTTAATGATAAGTCCAGTCGGCTCGTTTTTATGATTTCTGCGCATTTTAGACTGTTTTGTTTTGACTGTTGCAGTTTGATTTGTTAATGTTGATTTTTGCTAAGGATTGTTCTTATGTCGTATTTCCACTAATATTTAACACACACACAGGCGCACATACACAAGCGTGCGCACACACACGCGCGCACACACACACACATGCACACACACACACACACACACACACACACACACACACACACACACACAAGCAAGCACGCATGCATACTACACACTCATACACATATACAAGTAAACACTCACTTCCTGTCTAATATCACTTTAAAGTGAAAAGACGTTAAATCGAAGAACAACAACAACACACACACACACACTATCCAGTATATGGAGCTGTAGTCTAAGTTAGATATATCATTTGAACTTTGCCTGTATTAAACTTTGCTTGAACTGTGTGAAAATGAATAGAAATTAAACAAAGGTAAGTTTCTACAGAATCAGTGCCTAGAATTCCAATCCGTCTTTGAAGCGGCGATTTGTGTACTTGAAAACAAAAATTAATATGTGGGTGTAATTTTCCAACAGCATGGAAAACTTCAACTAACCAGGGAGAATCTATCCAACAAAGCAGTGCAGCAATTCATGTTTCCAGATGAGCGATTCAAGGACAAGATATTAAACCTAAACCGCACCATAATGCTAATTTCAACTCATGGAGCAGAAGTCTGATTCCCATTTAGTTTGAAATGATCAGGATTCATTTGATTCAAATGAACTGCATAAAACATATGTGTCGGGTCGTTTTCTCAATGAACATATCCACAAAAGAATCTGCAGACAAATATTAGGCGCTCACAAATAAGACAAAGGCATTACCCATTTTGGGAGTTAGGTTTCCAGTGCCATTTTAGATAATGAGACAGATTGGTTCTTTCAGAATACATGTAACAGAATCAAAACAAAATCCACAGGTTCAGTTTCTATATAATCATTCGTACCAAAAAGGTCTAAATGATCGATGCATCAACACGGTTTGACACATTTTCCAAGCAGTAGCTTTTAATACGTTTAAGAAATAAGAATACGTTAAATGAAAAACGACTGTGTCATGCAGTAAAAACGGGGCCCGGAGTTTTAAATAAACCTTTTTGAAATCGTCAGAAACACAATTCTTCAAAACTGATTTTTACTACTTTATTACAGGAGAACATATCTTATAACTATTTCTGTTAGAATACGAAAAATGAAAAGTGCCGAAATATCTTCAGCAATTTCTGCACAAGCTGGCATTATATAAGGTTACGGAAGGGAAGACACTAAAAATGGCAAGAGATGATAGGACGCTTCAACACTGTGACGCAATGGACGATGAATGCCATTCACTCGATGAATGTAAATAATGTCTAATTAAGGAAGCAATTCTTAACCCAGACAAACTACAATGGACCAGTATTTGAAAGACAAACTTGTGAGTTAAGTAGTAATAGTTAAAATAAAGTTTATCTGATTCAGAGAATGAAGTTTATATAGTGCATGTCTTTTACTATGCAGCAGGTTACAGGTTATAATTATACTTTTCTTATATGTTGTATCAAATGAGTTCTTTTTGTATGGTTTTACGGCAATAAAAATCGCTCTGGTCTGTTGCGTTTTGTTCTGTTTTATTCCTCCGTTGTAACAAAACTGTCTGCATCTTAGTTCCAGAATCATTGGAGAGCAACAGCCCAGCCTGTCGACCTTCAGTGACCAACGTTTATATCAAGTCCTGACATTTCATTATCGGCAGTACGGGCTATGCTGTAATAACATTAAACGCGAAACAATAATGCTCCACGGTGCATTCCAAAATCTACACTGACAATGGCGTTAAGATTTCCCTGTCACGTTTCAGGCTGCCCGGTGTGTTGGGAGTAATGCGCTGGTCAGCCATCAGCCAGGTACCGTCCATCAGACCTCCTACCCTTAACTGTTCTGACCGACTTAGTCACTCTCCCTCAGTCAGGCTGTGACCCCTCCGCACTGCGGCCTCGCGGCTTCGCAGATGTGGAGTAGCGCAGGCTGTGACCCCTCCGCACTGCGGCCTCGCGGCTTCGCAGATGTGGAGTAGCGCAGGCTGTGACCCCTCCGCACTGCGGCCTTACGGCTTCGCAGATGTGGAGTAGCGCACATGGACCAGCCTGCACGCCGTTATGGCGTCTTGGTGACGCTGTAAGTTGACAGTAACCGAGGATGTGAACAGCACCTGTTGCTCCTGTTCTTTAGTCCAGTGATCGCCTTTATGAGCCACTGACTGGCTGCAGGGAGAAACCATTTTGAATCTATCTGATTTTCGTAATATTAAGTGTTCTCTTCGTCTAATGATGGAGAAACCTGTGAGTCGGACGATATCAGCGACCATCGTCACCTTTCGTTTCACATACCATTCATTGTTTTCACTCTTCAAAAGTTCCAGTCTACTTAAATCAGTTCGTTTGTCCTCTGGAAAACACATTTTTCGTAATAGCTGTTGACACTGGTGACATTAACGGGAAAACACATTTTTCGTAATAGCTGTTGACACTGGTGACATTCACAGGAAAACCGGAAAACAAATTTGATAGTAAGAACTAGCTAAAAACCGGAAAACCGAATTCGATCGCAAGAACTAGCAAGTCTCAGAAAAAAAAAAATCTGTTTATAATGTGCATCACATCATTCGAAAGTGTTTGTTGTCAAAGTTATGCTGTTCTCCGGCGTAGTTGTTCACGATAACTCATCCGAAATTCTACAAATGATTATGATAATGATAACAACGTAAGCCTGCATTTTAGCCTGTTTTTAATCATACGACCCAAGTTAATGTGATATATGTTGAAGACTGGCCACTGAAAAACGAACAAACAATCAAAACTCAGTACGCAAATTTTGACACAAGCAGCGCGCCTCCTGGTCACATCATGAATACGCGAGAGTGTAGCGTAAGTGTTGACGTTAAATCACATCAATGTTGGAGTAATTAACAGTGTTATTTCCACGAGTCAGACACAACAACAGAAGAATTCCCGCTTTCCCATGCATCTCAAGTTTACCATCATCATTGTGAAACTGGCCACAGCAAAAGAAATCTTCTTGAACTGGCAGGAAAGATGGGATTCCGAACAATGTGTGTGCAAGACCTAATTCGTCCGAGATTCTATTAAGGAGTGGAACACACACTGTGTAACATCTTGTTAAGATATCAAAAATAGACTGCAGTTCCAAACACCGTGGATGATAACAGCTTCTGGCCTGGAAACTGCATACGTACATGAGAAGTCTGCCCCCCAAATAGCTTGTTCAGCAAAGAGAGAGAGAGAGAGAGAGAGAGAGAGAGGAGAGAGAAGGGGGAGGGTGGGCGGATTGTGTGTGTTTAAACGCAATGCCATTAATACCCTTGAACGTACCCATGTTAGCGGCGTTACAGGCGACTTTTATTAGCTGACAACTGTCTAAATGACACACGTGCCTCGCACGGACCGTCCCGAGATGACGATCAAGCCGGGGAGGAAGATGGGGCGCAGGTGGCTGATGCTGTTCTGACTGTTGCCGTCATATTTCTGCACCACGGGCTCAAAGTGCACGCACGGGTTCCCCGTGTCTCCTCGTGTGGTCCTGCACAGCGCAGGGTGTTCTGCATTGGAAATGTGGGCGCGCTGAACAAGGGGAGCGAATTGGGTTCTGATGCAGGTGCGGTGCGAGTTACGGTTGTTGGGATAGGTGGCTTGTCATAAAGAGGATCGTTACCTGCCATCTCGCGGCCCCCCTCTCTCTGGCTCCTGGCCGCTAAATGGCCAACTCCGGGCCTTCAAAGTAGCCCGGCACCCGCCTCACTTGTTTAGAGATACTTACCCGGCCGACCCCACATGTCCCCGAACATCAGATCTATTTTTTCTGTCCCACCCTCGCTAACCTTATAATAATTGTTAGTTCTGCGCGATCTTTCACCGTCTTCTTACAACACGGCCACACCCTCCTGCTTGCCGCCAAAGCCCCCAGCAGCCTCCCGACAGTCATCAATGGCAGGTCGGCATAAGCCCACCCATCAGCGACGACCCTGCCACCAGCCGTCAGACGCCCATACATATCATTGAACTTCACGTTTTTCGGATGACATGCTCCTCACCAAGCCCTCTTCTGCAGCCGGTAACGACTTTGCTGGAGTGGTCAGCCTGGGTTGGAAACAAGGGGCATCGCTTGACCAAATGGTCCGCAAGGGTCTGTTGATCCTACTCAATGATACATCTCCCTACAGATCAGCAAGTACGTGTCCTCAAATCAACATCCACAGGCCAGGTCTGACAACAGATCGGCGGATACGCCCGACTACAATCGTTCCTAGGCATTTGAAATTCTCAGCTCATTTTCTGAGAAAATGGTGAGGATTTTGAAGACTAGCTTTGTGGTCGGTGCTAGTGTTGTTACAGTACAACCCTTCACCTGCACCATGTCAGGAGAAACACTTTCTTTTTCCACCTGTAGTGGACATTCTTGAATCCCACGGGTGGAGAGCTTTTCCTACGTGTATCGACAGTTCCCGATCGCCTCTCTCCTAACCATGAGCTTCCCTCTGAGCTCAATGTATCAGTTTCGGACTTACTAACGCACCCAAGTCGGGGGAGGGAGAGGTGTAGCGATGGGACATAGATCAGTTCATGGTTCTCCTCTGTGTGTGTGCGTGCGTGCGTGCGTGTGTGTGTGTGTGTGTGTGTGTGTGTGTGTGTGTTGTGTGTGTGTGTGTGTGTGTGTGTGTGTGCAATCGTACTGGGTACCTTACCGGACTAAGAGCCATGTAACGGGTATATACCATCCCTGGACTGAAACATGAATTGAATACCAGCACCACAGAACTGCACTGCCAACGAAGACATGGGGAGCAACTGGCGGACGGAGACAGGGGAGCAACTGGCGGACGGAGACATGGGGAGCAACTGGCGGACGGAGACATGGGGAGCACCTGGCGGACGGAGACATGGGGAGCACCTGGGGGACGGAGACATGGGGAGCAACTGGCGGACGGAGACAAAGACATGGGGAGCACCTGGGGACGGAGACATGGGGAGCAACTGGCGGACGAAGACATGGGAAGCAACTGGCGGACGGAGACATGGGAAGCAACTGGCGGACGGAGACATGGGGAGCAACTGGGGGACGAAGACATGGGAAGGAACTGGGGACAAAGACATGGGAAGCAACTGGGGATGGAGCATGGAAGCAACTGGAGACGAGAATGGGGAGCAACTGGGGACGAAGACTGGAAGCACTGGGATGCAGACGGAAGGATGGGGAGAAGACATGGAGAACTGGCGGCGGACATGGGAAGACGCGGACGACATGGGAAGCAACTGGCGGACGGAGACATGGGACAACGGGACGAAGACATGGGAAGCAACTGGCGGACGGAGACATGGGAGCAACTGGGGACGAAGACATGGGAAGCAACTGGCGGACGGAGACATGGGAGCAACGGGACGAAGCTGGGAAGCAGGGACGGAGAAGGGACATGGGGAGAAGACATGGAAGCATGGGGACGAGACATGGGGAGCAACTGGGGGACGAAGACATGGGAAGCAACTGGCGGACGGAGACATGGGACAACTGGGGGACGAAGACATGGGAGCAACTGGCGGACGGAGACATGGAAATGGGACAAGACATGGAAGCAACTGGCGGACGGAGACATGGGGAGCAACTGGGGGACGAGACATGGAAGCAACTGGGACGAGACATGGGAGCAACTGGGGACGAAGACATGGAGAACTGGGGACGAAGACATGGGAAGCAACTGGCGGACGGAGACATGGGGACAACTGGGGGACGAAGACATGGGAAGCAATGGCGGACGAACATGGGGCAACTGGGGACGAAGACATGGAGAACTGGGGACGAGACATGGAAGCAAGGGACGGAGACATGGGAGCAACGGGGGACGAAGAATGGGAGCAACTGGGGGACGAAGACAGGAGCAATGGAAGTGGGAAGGAACGGGACGGAGCTGGGACACGGCGACGGAGACATGGGAGCACGGCGACGAGACATGGGGCCTGGCGGACGGAGATGGGAGCAACTGGGCAGACTGGGAGCATGGGGACGAGACTGGATAACGGCGACGGAGACATGGAGCACGGCGCGATAGAACGGATGTCATCGGTCACATTTTTATCGTTCCTTGTTTTATGATGATCGATCTCAGGACTGGCATAAGAGAATATGTAGGAACATGAATTGATGCATTCCTCTGGGGGTATTTACTATGCATTCCTCTGGGGGTATTTACTAAGCATTCATCTGGGGGTATTTACTATGCAATTGTCCTCAGTCATTAGATGCTTTTCCCCCTCCCTTTTCTTTATCCCATTCCTGTTTTATAAAAAAAAAAATGAAAAAGGAAAAATAATCTTATCCACCTCACGAGATCGTTTCACTTTCACTCATCCTTTCTCCTCACTACTCTGACAACTTCTACCCCAACCTTCAACACCCCACTGAACCGACATCTATCCACACCCCTCAGTATCCATGTTATCTTCAGTTTTGTCCCCATCTCTCAATACCCACACTATTTTCACCTCTGCCTCTACCCTCAATGCCCACACTATCTTCATCACTGCTTCTAACCTCACACGCACGCACGCACACACACACACACACACACACACACACACACACACACACACACACACACAACACCAAATTCATCACTGCCTCTATTCTCAATGCCCCCACTACCTTCACCACTACCTGAACCCTCAATACCCACACTATCTTCGCCCCTTCCTCTATCCTCAATGCGCCGCCCATCTTCAAATCTAGGTAAGGTAAGGTAATGTTGCTAATAGCCCAGCCGACCGCAAGGGGCCATATCAGGGCTGTCACTACGTTAAAATCAACTCACAAGTCATCTCAAAAACAAAAAAACAACCCCCCCACCCAAAAAAAAAAAAAAAAAAAAAGAAAAGAAAAGAAAAACCTTTCACACATCTCTTTAAAATACATCTAAAAACGCACGAGAAACTTCGTTAAAATCTTTCTTCCGGAAAATCTTAAATCAGATGAAAAATGTTAATCTCTCTCAGAAACTCAAAGATCACGTCAGGTGGAACATCTCTGAACAGGGTTTTCATGGACTCTGCTGTAAAGTGTTTATGTCTCACATCGTGCAAGTCCCAACAATCCACCCTTTTTGAGGAGCAATACTATGCCACCCATACGATTTTTAACCTCTGCTCCCATCCCTCAACAGCTACACTATTTTTACCTCTGTCACACACCCCACGATCCACACCACGTTCCCCTCTACCGTCACACCTCGATGATCACGCTAACTTCACCTGCACCCCACACTCAACACCTGCACCCCACACTTCAACACCTATACTGTCTTTAAGTCTACACCACACCTCATACCGACACTTTCTTCAGCTCTTCCCCTGTCCCTCAATATCCACACCATCTTCACCTCCACTCCACACCTCCCTATCCACTTTCACTGTATGTATACCCTCACACCTCAATACCCGTACTGCCACTTCTCTGCCCTACAACTCAGCACTCACATTATCTTTACTTTTATCCTATAACGTAATGCTCTCACACAGTCTTCACCTTTGCCTTCAGACCTTGATACCACCACCTTCTTCACCTGTATCCCATACCTTAATGCCCACACTGTCTTTATCGTACGCCCAGTGTTCACGCTATCTCCACCTCTACCCTCCACCCCTCAACACTCACATTCTCTTCAACTTACTCCCATTCCTCGATGCTCAAAGTATCTTCAATTTTCCTTCTTCCTCAGTTCCTATACTTCCTCTTTCGTCTGCTGTCCATCCCTCAATACCCACACTGACTTCACCTTTGTCACCATTTCTAAATACCCACACTAAATACCCACACTATTTTAGAGTGTTGGGACTTGCATGATGCGAGACACAAACATTTTACAGCAGATTCCATGAAAATCTTGTTCAGAGATGTTCCGCCTGATGCGATCTTTGAATTCTTGAAAGAGATAAACATTTACCATCGGATCTGAGATTTTACAGTGGAAAGTTTTTAAACAAAATTTCGGGTGGGTTTTTAGAAGATGTATTTTAAAGAGTTGTGTGAATGAATGATTTGTGAGTTGATTTTGACGTGATGACAGCCCTGATATGGCCCTTTGCGGTCGGCTGGGCTATAAGCAACATTACCTTACCATACACTATTTTCAACTCTACCGTCATTCATCAATATTGGTTATCTCTTCAAATCTGCCTCCATCCCTCAAAACCCAGAGCCTCTTCAACTCCACGCCAATCCTCAGTACCCATAATACCTTTGAATTTGCCTTTATTTTTCAGTATCCAGCTTTGTTGCCATCACTCAATACTCACACTATTTTTTTTACATCCCCCCCCCCCCCCCAATATACCCGCACTATCTTCATCACTGCCCTCTCATATGAATACCCAGATTACCTCTACCTTTACCCTCATTCCTCAAAACCCATCCTGTCTTCACCTCTTCCCTCACCCTAAAAACCCACACTACCTTCACCACTGCCCTCACCCCTCAATATCTATGCTATTTCACTCCTGCCCTCATCCATGAATACCCACACTATCTTCACCACTGCCCTCACCCCTCAGTACACATACTGTCCTCACCTCTACCCCCATTTTTTTCAATATCAGAGGTGTATATATATATATATATATATATATATATATATATATATCATCCACCACCCTTTTTCTCCGCATCTCCGCTAACTTTACCTCTACCCTCACACGCTTCAGTGCCCACGCTATCTTTACCTCTACCCCACACCTTCCTACACCTCTTCTCTATCTACTTTCTTCACCTCTTCCCCACACTTCAGAATCTTCACTATCTGTACCTCCACTCCCATCGCTTAATACGTACACTCCCATCGCTTAATACGTACACTCCCATCGCTTAATACGTACACTCTTTCCAACTCTACTGCCACCCCTCGATAACCACACTACCTTCACGTTCACCGCGATTCCTCAATACCCGTTCTGTCTTCAGCTGTACCGCCATCCCTCAATCACCAAACGATTTGTATGGCTGCACTCACCCGTCAATCACAACACTATTTCCACTGCTAGACCCCTCCCTCAATCCCCACAGTATTTTCACTGCTATACCCCTCCCTCAATCCCCACATATTTCCACTGCGATACCCCTCCCTCAATCCCCACACTATTTCCACTGCGATACCCCTCCCTCAATCTCCACACTATTTCCACTGCTATACCCCTCCCTCAATCCCCACACTATTTCCACTGCTAGACCCCTCCCTCAATCCCCACACTACTTTCACTGCTAGACCCATCCCTCAATCCCCACACTATTTCCACTGCTAGACCCATCCCTCAATCCCCACACTATTTCCACTGCTAGACCCCTCCCTCAATCCCCACACTATTTCCACTGCTAGACCCCTCCCTCAATCCCCACACTATTTCCACTGCTAGACCCCTCCCTCAATCCCACACTATTTCCACTGCTAACCCTTCCCTCAATCCCACACTATTTCCACTGCTATACCCATCCCTCAATCCCACACTATTTCCACTGCTATACCCCTCCCTCAATCCCCACACTATTTCCACTGCTATACCCATCCCTCAATCCTCACACTATTTCCACTGCTATACCCATCCCTCAATCCCACACTATTTCCACTGCTATACCCATCCCTCAATCCCGACACTATTTTCACTGCTACATCCACCCCTCAATACCCACACTATTTTCACTGCTACACCCATCCCCTCAATCATCACACTGTTTTCACTGCTACATCCACCCCTCAATACCCACTCTATTTTCACTGCTACATCCACCCCTCAATACCCTCACTGTTTTCACCTCTACACCCACCCCTTAATCATCACACCATTTTCACTGCTACATCCACCCCTCAATACCCATGTGATTTTGACCTCCATCCACATACTTCAATAAGGACACTATCTTCTTTATTCTTTTTAACTCAATACCCATAGTATCACCAACACACACACACACACACACACACACACACACACACACACACACACACACACACACACACTGATCTTACCCCTTTTCAATTCTTACAGTCTCTATCCCTCTTGTCTGCTCACTTCCCTTCCGTCCATTCCTGACGCGACCATGGAAGTTCCGGCAGTCTTGGTGCAGACCACACGTGGCAATCATGATGTCGATGATATTCATATGCCATACTGTAGGAACATACACGTCGGCTGAGACCGCCAACATCGCATTGTTATGGTGCACACATTTCGCCAAAAGGCAAACAACGTGCGACAAATTCTGAAGAGAAGAACGTTTTGCTTGCTAACTCTCTCTGGTGAAGTTCTGCGCGTTTGGCTTCGTTTTTCGGAGTCATCATCCTGTTGTTCTGCTCTCTCTCTCTCTCCTCTCTCTCTCTCTCTCTCTCTCTCTCTCTCTCTCTCTCTCTCTCTCTCTTCTCTCTGTGTCTCGGTGTGTGTGTGTGTGTGTGTGTGTGTGTGTGTGTGCTGCGCGCGCGCGCGCGTGTGCGTGTGCGTGCGTGTGTGATTGAGCATGTGTATGTTAGTAAGATAGATAGATACGTACAAACATATACACGTATATATTACCTGGCCCTAACACATTCCACCTCTATAGAAGGGTAATGCAAATGTCAAAAGTCATTCCCGTGACAAATATCACGTTAACAAATATGTCTGCGTTTAAAAGGAAGAGGACACCAAAAAAAGGAACTCTTCTTAAGAGAGAGAGAGAGAGAGAGAGGGGGGGGAGGGGGGGGGGGGGGAGAGTAAATCTGATTAAATTCTCCTCTCCACCGTATAACACTTTATGCCTTTAAAATGAATAAAGCGAAACTGATAACAAAACAAAAACAAACAACAACAAAAATAAACAGTACAAAAAAAAAAAAAAAAACTCAAACCAGATATTAGTACGCCTTTAGACAAAAGTCAGCTTTTTGCATTCGTAGCTCACCATACAGAGCGTGTTTCCTGATGGCGTTGTTGGCCTGTTGCGGTCTGCCCTTTTTAAACGGCGCTCTGTTGTGGCAGATGCCGTGCGCACGTGGAGGTTCCGCGGTGAAGAATGCCCGGATACTGTAGCGACATTAGCTTCATAGAGTTTAGATTCTCCCCCAGGAACAAAGCGGGAAAACGGTGGTATCACACACTGAGATCGCTTAGGACCACACACGGAGATGGTGAAGAGGATGATTGTGATGATGATAATGCAGGAAATGATCATTAAGCCCATGACGTGATATGCTGTCATTTTGATATCACTACTACTGATGTAGTCAATAGTTATTAAGGCTTTGATTCGTGATGTTGATAAAACATATGATGATAAGATGAAAGGAGGTGTAATGCTACTACAACTTGTACTACTGCTGCTGCTGTTGCTGCTGCTGCTGATGATGATGCGTCAGACTGTCTTAAGTGTTTCTTCCCTCAGGCAAGTATTTGGCCCTGAACTCATTAATCTACTCAAGCAAGTATTTTGGCCCTAAATTATTTACATCTCCTCAGGCAAGTATTTTGGCCCTGAACTCATTAATCTCCTCAGACAAGTATTTTGGCCCCAAACTCATTACATTTCCTCAGGCAAGCATTTTGGCCCTAAACTCCTTACATCTCCTAAGGCAAGCATTTTGGCCCTCAACTCATTACATTCTTTTGGAGCCAGGCGGTATCAAGGTCTTAAATGCCCTCCTCTCGTCGGATTTTTTCCTCTGGCGCTCACAGGATCTAAACCTGCGCATTTTTGACATGTGGACGTCTCAAGGCGTCGCCTTGTTAGATGACTTTTACCCATATCACCCTCGGTCACCTCTCCTAAATTGAGAAATTTAAGTCGAAGGCTCACTTCTGTTCTCCCCGACCAGATTCAGGTGAAACCCTCTTCAGCTGCCTCTACCATTGCCTTTATTGGTCCTCTTCTTACCGGACATCGCGAGTTGTGTTACGAGATCATGGGCTGATGAGCGGAGCAAGTTCCATTCTCCAATCTCTATGGGAGAACTGTGGCTTGAGCGCCAGATCTCCTCAAGCTGCTGCGTACACTGGTATACTTCTCAGTCTTGTAAGTCATCATCATCGTCATCATCATCACAACACCAATCCATCATCCATCAGTATCATTGTTATTGTGATTATCATTATTATCATTGTTATTATTATTATCATCATCATCATCATATCATATTATTATTATTATTATCATTATCACCATCATCATCATCATCATCATCATTGTTGTTGTTGTCGTTATTGTCATCGTCATCGTTGTCATCATCATCATCACCACCGTCATCATCATCATCATCATCGTCATCATCATCATCATCATCATCCCCATCATCATCATCTTCATCATCAAACATCATCATCATCTTCATCATCACCATCATCATCATCATCAAGAGTAATTAATATAGCGTCTATTCTCGTTTGAGACCTAACTCTAAGCGCTTTACGATCCACACTTTCTTTTACACAACGGCTGCCCTACTGATGCTAATACTGAAGATCGAGCTGCCTGCTGGCACTACAGTCAGTCCTTTCCCGCATCAGTCAGTCTATCAGCCAATCAGTTGTTCTTGCATTCTTTCGGTGTATACTCTATGCATACGTTTCATCCATACCTACAGCCGAAGCGGCCTTCTCAACCGAAAGTTGGGGATGGGATTTTACGTTTGTGCAAGATGCAATGCGTGAGTTCACATACGGAAACTGGGTTTATAGTTTTGTTCGAAGGACTTTTTGAGACGTGGAGTCAGAACCAATGTTAACTCCAAGGGAACACACACACACACACACACACACACACATACACACACGCACGCACGCACGCACGCACGCACGCACGCACGCACGCACACACACACACACACACACACACACACACACACACACACGTATGGAAACGCCCCGACGGAAATTCGAACCTGCAACCCCAGGATCACGAGTCCGGCGCTCCACCAACTGAGCCATGTAACTGTAATTGTGAAAGTGCTCCATTCTGCTTTCGCATGGCACAATCAGTTCATTCAGAATCATCTGTATTGATGACCCTGAGAGGAGTACAATAACGGGTCTCATGCCACTCTTCCTGATGATCTCTGGGTGGTGTTCCCTTTCCGGGTGGTCTGCTGTGCGCTCCAAGTTATCCACTCCGTCTCGCGTATCTCGGTCCATGCTGTTGATGTCACAGCCGCTCCAGACCATGATTTGTGGCCTTCTGATGTGCAGAGGGTCGTTGCTGAAGCTTCTGATGACGCAGTGTTTTCTCTGGCAACGCTAACCGCACGTGCGCCCTCCCTAAGCGCCGGGTTGTGTGTCCATGTGTACCTTCCTTAAAATAGTGCTACTTTGTATTTGCATAGGGCATGTTCCACGATTCGTTTGCCCTGGCAGAGCGGACATGCTGGGTCATCTGATTTTCCCTTTTTACCTGGGCTCATACACGGATGTGTGGATGAAGCAGATCCTGGGAGATGCCATGTGTTGTATTTTATTTCAGCTGCGACGACTTTGGGTGCGTGTTCGCATATTCCAGTGCAGCTGTTGGCCTGGCTAAACTGCTATCTGGATTCTCTGAGGTTCCTCTTTTTTTTTCTTCTTTAATCCCTGAATTACCATGTCTCATTTTGGCTTTAACCACCGTTTCATTTCTGCTGACCACAACCTGTCTGTTGGTTTGTGTGGACCCTGTTATTTCCCTGATCTTGGGATTTTCCTTTGCCCCGTCCACTGCCTTTTGAACTTTTCACTTTCTGCAAGCGTTAGCCTGGGCTGGGTTGATTTCACAAGTTTGTCTCCCAGATTCTCAAAAATGAGCAGTAACTTTGCATTGCCCACTTTGTGCTGCTCGAGAAAGTCACATCGTACGTTGTTGTAAAATATTGCTCGGGAAACTCAAAACTCACATCAAGTGTTAGTTGAATGTTGTTGTTTTCAGGATGTAGATGTGGGTCCACTTAGATTCTGGGTGTGGATCCTCTACTAAGATATCCCTGACCGGCGTTGTGTTTGCTTTTTCGTACAAAGGAGAAGGGCGAAAACAAAAGGCACATCCGTAGACTGCATTTCATTACCACCATCATCATGATCGTCGTCATGATCATGACGATTATTACTACGATGATCACTATTGTTATCACTATCGCGGTGAAAGTGGTGACAGACACTAGGCAAATCAGACGCGTCAATGTCCAGTGTCCAGTCCTGCGCAACAGGACAGAGACGCTTTCGTTCATCACGGACTTGTTCTCTAGGTTTTTGTTAAGTTCCAGCCTACCTCAGAATCACTGCAGCATGATCGTGGACAGAGAGTCATGGTGAGACACACGCCTGAGCCAACACGC
>CM065726.1:55684187-55691687 GCA_033310375.1 Conus canariensis
GCCCTCGGAAAGCAGACTTCTTTTTCTTTTTTTTTTTTCAGTGTTCAGTATGATAATAGCGATGAACGCTATCGCCGTCGTCATTGTCATCGTCATCATCCACTACAAGAACACCACCACCACCTCAAGCAATAACTGGAGCGACAGAAACTAGCAGATCATATAACACATTTTCTGACATACTTCAAACAAACAAACAAACAATCATATAGTTGAAAAATGCGACTATTCAAGGAAATGACGCTTGCAGAGTTCTTTAAAAAATGGTACCGTTACCAGCGTCTTGTCAATGACGCATTGTGATTAAGCTGAATAAAGACGTAATGATGTGTGCTTGTTTACCGCCGGTTCATTTCGTGTCTGCATTTTTGCCGATAAGGTTTCCGATTTTTTTTTTTTTTTTTAATGTATTATAGTGCTTTGATGCTTTTGAAACATTTTTATCGTCAGGTTTTCTTGTACAGAACACGATAGCCATTCATTTTAAATGAATGATACAATGCAGCTATAGTAACACCTTTTTTAGATGAAAACTTTTCATGTTCATGCTCCATTGCCTATGGCTCACTCTCACTGTACATTAATGTAACATGTGTTCTGTTTTGCTTTGTTTTGTATGTAACTTTGTGAACGGATATATGTACATTTGTAGGTAAATGTTCATATGTGTATGTGTATAATTATTGGTGTATTATGTGATCGGATCTATATGAATAGTTGACTTCGGTATGTGGATAAAGTGTTATGAGTAATTCTTTTACAAAAAATGTGAGATAAAAATTCAACAAAAAATAAAAATAAAAAAGGGAACTGGCAGATCTACCAAGGCCAGCCGCCGTGGCGCAGTAGCCAGTGTTGCAGGAGACAGGCGGGGAGGCCGTGGGTTCAAGTCCCTTTGACGGCAATCATGGATTGGATCTCTCGGCCCCGGCCAGCCTCCTGTGCAGAATGAAGAGCGCTATGCGCTCAAATGGCGGGACACTGCATCCGCCTGACGAAGGCGTCTGTGGGAACGGTGCTGCTCCCAGTCCGTCCCCGTCTCGACCTGGATGGCACCGGAAGCGAAAAGTGCAACACTGTCACGTCGTGTCGGCCAAGGGGCAGCACGCAGGAAGAGCCGGAGAGTGTAGGTCGACTGAGCAGAGGCGACGCTCCGGTCTCCGTAACTATTCCCACCAACACTTGCTGTATAGGCCAGATCCCGAGTAAGACGGTCTGGTAAGCCGACGCAACACATGACAAGGGGGGAAACTCCCAGTTAAAACCCAGATTTGTCGCATCGAGTTCTCTCTCTCTCTCTCTTCTCTCTCTCTCTCTCTCTCATGGATGTTAGCAGCCCAAGCGAGTAAAATACGTTCATTCACCTTTATAACGCGGTGTCGAGAATCAACACTTTAGTTGGACTGTGCAAATAATTGTAACCATTAGTGAAAAATTAATATATAGATAAACAGATAAATAATAATAATAATGATAGTAATAATTATAATGAAAATAATAACAATAACAATGAAAATGGTCAGCTGCAGTTTATTTGAGACATCTTTTCAGGACTTATTTCGTTTTTCTTAGATTATTCTTTTCTTTTTCTTTTTTTTTTTAAACAATAACAAGCCATCTGGTCTCTTGGCTGCAGTGTCAGTGTTTTCATAACATCTGACATGGTGCTGATTGTGACATCTGACATGGTAGATTGTGACATCTGACATGGTGCTGAGTATGACATCTGACATGGTGCTGAGTATGACATCTGACATGGTGCTGATTATGACATCTGACATGGTGTTGAGTATGACATCTGTCATGGTGCTGATTGTGACATCTGACATGGTGCTGAGTATGACATCTGACATGGTGCTGAGTATGACATCTGACATGGTGCTGAGTATGACATCTGACATGGTGCTGATTATGACATCTGACATGGTGTTGAGTATGACATCTGTCATGGTGCTGATTGTGACATCTGACATGGTGCTGAGTATGACATGACATGGTGCTGATTGTGACATCTGACATGGTGCTGAGTATGACATCTGACATGGTGCTGATTGTGACATCTGACATGGTGCTGAGTATGACATCTGACATGGTGCTGATTATGACATCTGACATGGTGTTGAGTATGACATCTGTCATGGTGCTGATTGTGACATCTGACATGGTGCTGAGTATGACATCTGACATGGTGCTGAGTATGACATCTGACATGGTGCTGAGTATGACATCTGACATGGTGCTTAGTATGACATCTGACTTGGTGCTGAGTATGACATGACATGGTGCTGAGTATGACATCTGACATGGTGCTGAGTATGACATCTGACATGGTGCTGAGTATGACATCTGACATGGTGCTGATTGTGACATCTGACATGGTGCTGATTGTAACATCTGACATGGTGCTGAGTATGACATCTGACATGGTGCTTAGTATGACATCTGACATGGTGCTGATATGACATCTGACATGGTGCTGAGTATGACATCTGACATGGTGCTGATTGTGATATCTGACATGGTGCCGATATGACATCTGACATGGTGCTGATTGTGACATCTGACATTGGTGCTGATTGTGACATCAGACATGGTGCTGATTGTGACATCTGACATTGGTGCTGATTGTGACATCTGACATTGGTGCTGATTATGACATCTGACATTGGTGCTGATTGTGACATCTGACATGGTGCTGATTGTGACATCTGACATTGGTGCTGATTGTGACATCTGACATTGGTGCTGATTATGACATCTGACATTGGTGCTGATTATGACATCTGACATTGGTGCTGATTGTGACATCTGACATTGGTGCTGATTGTGACATCTGACATTGGTGCTGATTATGACATCTGACATGGTGCTGATTATGACATCTGACATTGGTGCTGATTGTGACATCTGACATTGGTGCTGATTATGACACGCCTTTAGGCACTGAATCTGATTAAGTCAACAAAAGGACGAATGCTGCTGCGTCATCGTGTATCATTGTTAAAGGAAACAGAATAAGGACGTTAGATTTTAAAGCAATTCAGTCTTTCAATGGTCTAAATTCTGATGATGATTCTTGTCGTCTACTCTCTTTCGTTAATTGTTTAGGATCAAGAATTTAAAAAAAAACAACAACCAACAAACAAAAACAACAGTGATGACGATTACAGGTGACGACCAAAGGAGTTCCATCCTACGGTGGTATATTGGGAAATTCGGACGAGATTAGAGCAGAAGTTCACTGCATGTCAATAAACGGTATGAGTTGACTGTAGGTGTACAGACAATAGGGTCGACTGGAGATCTATGAACAATGGGATGACTGCAGATTTATAAACAACAAGAGTGGACAGCAGGTCGGCGAGCCGACTGCAGGTTTACAGGGTGAAAGAGTTTGCTGAAGATCTACAAAATGGCGTATTGTATGGTGTTGTAAGTAGTTTAGCTTTTTTTCCCTTCAGTATCACAGCACTCTGTTTCAAGCATCTCCCCGACCCGAATGATCTGATTTATAGCGAAGGTGGAGGACACGCAGTTTATCTAGATGTCATGTTCGAAATGTATTGTATAGGCCTACCGTTTATAGTTACGTAAAACTGTGAAAACAGGACGCGCTGTAAAACTTGCATGCAAAAGTTATGACAGTGAGAGGCATGGGTTTTTATCTGTCTCAGTTCAAAGAATCGGCATTTGTGTGGAAAAATATCATGGTTGAACTATGGCAGAATCTTCGTTACTCGATATCTGTTGCAGTGCGAATTCCCGTATACTATCATTTTACTTGTCTTTTATCAGTTCGCTTATCAACTGTTGTGAGTTATCATCACATGAACGTAATAAGTGATATAATGCTGCTTTTACCGCTAGAAATCTTAATAGCAGGTTGACGGCCGTTGCGATTCAGCGACTCCGTGACGCATGGAAAGACTGAACAGATCTGAACAATCTCCTTCACTCTGTTGAGTTTGATTACGATGATGCCAATAACTTTGGGAAAATGCCAACCGTCAAGTTTATCACGAACACATTCATGCATGCCCGCACTCTCTCTCGCTCACACCCAAACACACACACACACACACACACACACACACACACACACACACACACACACACACACACAGGGAGAGAGAGCCAAAACAGTATGATTACATAGACACTTTATACGTAGGCCAAAAAAGTATTTATTGTGGTCTTAGCTTCACAACAATATTAACTTGATAAGTCAGGACAAATTCTACAGTGTGTGTGTGTGTGTGTGTGTGTGTGTGTGTGTGTGTGTGTGTGTGTGTGTGTGTGTGTGTGTGTGTGTGTGTGTGTGTGTGTGTGTAGGTGTGTGTGTAGGTGTGTGTGTGTGTGCGCGCGCGCGCGTGTATGTGTGTCAGTGTGCGCGCGCGCGTGTGTGTATTGTGCGCGTGCGCGGTGCGTGCGTGCGCGCGCGTATGTGTGTGTGTGTGTGTGATCTTGTGAACCACTTTTCAATTTCATATCATGTTATGCTTGAATCTCTCTCCATTCAACCTTTATTTAGTAGCGCATCATCTTTTATTTCTCTCTATGATTAGCAACCTATCCCCCCCCCCCCCCTTCCCCCCATCCTGCAAAAAGCAAGCAAGCAAACAAAAAAAACAACCATGAAGGCCTTCCCGTCAAATGGTCAAAGTGTAACATGAATCAGAAGTTGAAGATCAGTTCCACTCCAAACTTTGCCATAATCAGATTGACGTCAAATTGGACAGGTCCAGATTCCAAACCTTGTACCCGCAGCCTTACTCCAGCCACTACAACGTGTTCAAAATTCAGCCGCTCGCCTTCTCTTCAAGGTGCCCGAACAGCACCATACTTTGGATCTCTTGAAGAAATTACACTGCCTCAAAACCGAGCACAGAATTCAGTATAGGTCGGCCTGTCTATGTTATAAGGTTATCACAGGTGAAGCGCCTACCTATTTCTCTGATCGCTTCGAAATATATTTTCTTACACGTCCCCTCCGTTCTTCCTCTGATGACCGAATTTTTCGAATTCCCTCATATAACCGAAAGCAGCACGGTTCGAGAGCATTCTCATTTTCTGCGGCAATACGCTAGAATTCACTACCTTTCCATCTACGTCATGCCCCCTCCTTCCCGACTTTCAAATCTGCACTTAAAACGTATCTGTTCAAACGCCAGTTGCAGGATACCACCTGAAATATTACCAAATTACTAAATGTCACTTGCACACTTCGCTCGTATACAAATGAGCTGTTCACCGTGTCATATATTGTGTTTATGTATGCAACATTATGTTCCAGTGTGTGTGTGTGTGTGTGTGTGTGTGTGTGTGTGTGTGCGCGCGCGCGCGCGCGCGGGCGCGCGCATGTGTGTTATGTGTGTGCGCGCGCAAGTGTGCTGTGTGCGTGCATGCGTGTGTGTGTGTGCGTGCGTGCGTGCGTGCGTGCGTGCGTGCGTGTGTGTGTGTGTGTGTGTGTGTGTGTTTTATGATTTGTGAACGCAGAATTGTGTGTGTGTGTGTGTGTGTGTGTGTGTGTGTGTGTGTGTTTCTGCTTTTACATATATATATATATATATATTTTTTTTTTTTTTTTTTTTTTTTTTTTTAAAGATGCTGAATTGTTAAAACTTGTAAAGCGCTGTAGCCTACGTTGTTAGGATGGGCGCTATAGAAATTGTCCTAATTATTATAATCAGATTGACGTCAAATTGGACAGGTCCAGATTCCAAACCTCGCCATAACCAGATTAACGTCAAATCGGACAGGTCCAGGTTCCAAACCTCGCCATAACCAGACTGACATCAAAGGGGACCGGTCCAGACCAACAGCTGCGTCATTAACCGGTTGAAGCCGTCTGAGCAGGCAGCTCGACCAGCGGCGGTGACCCCGTGCCAGGCGACCCCTGGGTCCGGGACAGAGCCCTGCCCTGCGTCTCTGCAAAAAGGCCCTGCGTGTACCCTGTGCAGCTGAACACGAAGACGTCCGTGCAGGGGGAATCGGGAGGGGAGGGTTCCACACACCCGATGATGTCGACGTTGTTGGGTCTCAGGCAGTTTGGCTTCAGCACCCAGTAGGTGTTCAGGCAGGTGAGCCCCAGGGAAGCGGCCACGGGGTCCGTGCAGGAGATGTGGAAAAAGGAAGGCTCCGGCCTGCGGAACGGAAAGAGTGCGGAAAGAGTGACGTGAACACGTGAGGAAAATAACGCGTGAAAACAATAGCATAGAGAGCGGTGCCGGTTTCCTGGGATTAAAAAGAAGTCTCGTCAAGTACATACAGTCATAAGAGTTAGCTTGGTCAAAGGAAAACAATAGCGTAGATAGCGGTGCCGGTTTACAGGGATAAAAAGAAGTCTCGTCAAGTATACAGTGATTAGAGTATGCACTTCAGTGTGCAATGGAAATCTACGTCATTCATCCTGTGCATGTACGCGTGTGTATTGATGTTTCACCTGAAAACTAAAGCATGGGACGCATGTAAAAACTTAAGGAAAATCAACAGCACAATTTGGGAAATCTATGAGACAAAGTGTAATGATATTTATGAAAAGATGGGTTTTTTTTTTCTTTTTGTTTCACTAGTTATTTTTGTGTGGAAATTTATAAGACAAAGGGTAATGATGTTCATGAAAAATAGTTTTTATTTATTTATTTTGTTCTATCTTTTTGGAAATCTATAAGACAAAGTATAATGATGTTCATGAAAAAAAAAATTCATTATTCACGTACTTTCTTTCTGGAAATCTATAAAACAAAATGCGATGATGTTCATGAAAAACAATTTTTTTCTTTACTGATCATGTACTTTCTTTTCGGATATCCATAACACCCAGTGTAATTATGTTCATGTAAAACTTGTTTTCACTTTACTAAGCATGTACTTTGTTTTTAGAAATCTATAAGACAATGTATAACGGTGTCCATGAAATAATAGTCCTTATTTTACAGATCACATTCTTTCTTTTTGGAAATCTATGACATAAAGTGTAATGATGTTCATGAAAAAAATTCGTTAATCGCATACTTTCTTTTCGAATCTGTAAGACAAAATGCGACGATGTTCATGAAATTTTTTTTTTTTTTTTTTTTTTTAGTAATCATGTACTTTTTGTTTGGATCTATAAGACAAAGTGTAATGATGTTCATGTAAAACTTGTCACCTTACTAAGCATGTGTTTTCGTTTATGAAATCTATAAGACAAAGTGTAATGACGTTCACGGAAAAATTGTTTTTATTTTACTGAGCATATACTTTCTTTTTGGAAATCTGTAAGACAAAAAAAAAAAGATTTTACTTTACTAATCATATACTTTCTTTTTGGAAATATTTTTGAAAAAGGTGTAACAATGTTTAAAAAAAAAAAAAGATTCTATTTCACTAAGTATGTACTTTGGAGGAAAAAATGTGGACCGTTACTGGCAAGCGATACTGAAGTGAAGTGAATGAAACCTTTGAGTTCAAAATGGTATGCTGTTGCTGAAGAGTTCGATTTGAAGCTGGTATTAGCCC
>CM065726.1:55696687-55806687 GCA_033310375.1 Conus canariensis
CATGGCGTCATGTCAAACATAGCCACTTGCACACCTAATCGGAGAGATAGTCAGTTACGGCACAATGTGTCGAGGTAATTATGACCTCTTTCTCAACTAATCATACACATCATCCCTTTGGCATTGTGTCGCTGTAAACATAACATTTTCACCTGAACAAACAGATAATCAGTTTCGCCTTCTGTCAAGGTAATCATAACCATCTTCTCATATAAACACACACATCATCCGTTTCGCATTGTCATATGGTGATTTTAACTGCTTTCAAAACCTTATTAAGCAAAACGTCGGTATGGTATTGTGTCAAGGTGATTATAGTCACTTACTTAGTTTCAGTTTCATCAAGGAAGCATCACTGCGTGCGGACTAGTCCAAATACGCTACACTACATCGATTCACGGCTGGTTAGAATTTGGATACCTGCCTAACATTATCTAAGCCTCTATTATCATTGTATGTGTGTGTGTGTGTGTACGTGCGTGCGCTGACTTTAATTCAGTGAGTCTGTCTGTCTGTCTGTCTGTCTGTCTGTCTGTCTGTCTGTCTCTCTCTCTCTCTCTCTCTCTCTCTCTCTCTGTCAAACACACGTTCCTTCTCATGAGGCTACTTGAGAAAATAAAGACAGACAAACGTTCTGGCACTTGACACCCCCCCCCCCCCCCCAAAAAAAAAAAAAAAAAAAAAAGAAAAAGAAAAAAAAATGTCTCAGCCAGAGGCAGAAAGACAGCCGGACTGACACAAAGAGCACAGTCATGACTCACCGTAAGCATGATATGCATAGCTGGGATAAACAGACCGAACACCGACACACCCTGGGGTCTGCTTAGATGTAGGTGTAGGAGGTGTCGTAGGGCTTGGGTCTGGTCTGTGTTCATAGCCGGACCTTCCCCGGTAAGGGCTGTAGGCCCCGTAAGTATAGCCCGGGCCGAAACCTCTGTATCCATAGCGGTAGTCGTCATAGCCGTGGGTTGGGCCGTAGTTCCCGTGGTCATAGCCATAGGGTCTGTATCCATGGTATGCTATCGGAAAAAAAAACAAAAAAACTTTCACACATCTGTTTAAAATACATCTTCTAAAAACGCACTAGAAACTTCGTTTAAAATCTTTCCTCCGTAAAATCTTAAATCAGATGAAAAATGTTAATCTCTTTCAGAAATATTCGATGCGTGCATCGGTGAGCGGGTACCGATTCATCATGGCAACCTCCCGCAAAAGACACCAGAGTTTGGAAAAAAAAACAATAAATGAACTTACTACGGACAGCAAGAGTGCGTCTCTTTTATCTGAATGTGTGATATGGTAAATGTTATTTTGTTTAAATGAAATCGATCTGAATCTATTTGCTTTGGTATTATCTTAAATAAATGTCAGCGAACCGCCAAGAGAAACGTGGGCAAACGAGTCACAAGGTATTATCGTTTCCTTAATTGATCCCCGTCTTAGCAGCTGTTCTTCAGATCTGTGGTACTGAAACGTTGGTCCAGTTGATGAGAAAAGTTGTCATTAGTACCTTCTGTCTTTATGGTTTAACGTTTCTGCTGTCCTGGCTCGCATGTTAATGTTTTGTTTCTCAGTTGATTCTTCTGCAACCCTCTTTCCTGCTGAACTGACTTGGTTCCCAGCTTCTGCAGCTCTTCAGTCCAGGGAGGTCTGCAGTTTCCTTGTTAACAAACGCCGCCTTGAACTCTTAGCGTAATGACAGTGGCCTCTTTTCGGCGTGTGCTGACAGTGGCAGTGTTCTCGTCTGTCTAAGCTCCAAAGACTTCCAACTTAGCCTTCCATTAGTTCCATCTCAGCAGTGGCCTGCAGTCCTCAGGGTAGCAGCTGATACCAACGGTGATTTTCACAGGCCTGTGGTCGCTAACTGCCGGCTGATTCAAAACTCTTCTTTGTGTCGCTGTTGCTAACAAAGGTTGGGTGTTGTTGTTGACGCCAACCATCTGCATGAGAAGGGGTATGTCTTTTGGGTCATTCAGCTCGTGGACCTGCGTCTCAGTCTCCTAGTCCTTCCCTCCCATGCCATTTTCAGTGCATCCCCAGCTTTGGGAGAGACTGCTGAAACAGCCACCATCCAGGCTTTCACGCTGTGGAATCTCTACAGTACAAAAAGAATTCGTGAACCTGGTGGTGATAAGGTGGGCATTACAAATAGTTAATTCTGGTCTGTTTTTCCTTCTCGGTGATCTCCGCTTTAGTGATATGCACCAGGCAATCGGCGTTTTTGATGAGCCGGGATGTTGCGTCTGATCAGCATGAGAACACTTCTTTGCATCTCCCCTCTCTGTGCACACGGTAGTTCTTGTTGCCTCTTGCTGTGGTGGTTCTCTGCAATATGCGTCTCTGAAATCATTTCTGTGTTGGTATCCTCTTTGCAGATTTCTGGAAGACATAGATTCTTCCGAAAAACTTCCACTGCATTCAACTGCCGCTCCCCAGTGTCTTGTCTCTCACCCCTATACCCTCACCACCATTTTTGTTTCAGGTAACCAGTGGGTTTTACCCATGACGGGCTCTGCAATGAGCCGGACACGTGAACCACCAGTACCACGCGTTAAAAAAAAATTCTAAGGCACAGACCCCCAGCGCACTTCCACACTGGCAGGTGTCTACCGGGAAGATCACCAGTATCGTCTGCCATGTGAGTGTGGTTGTGTCTTGCCGCCATTGATTAATGTCTGGTTACTTTCCCGCGGCTAGGGCATGGTAGTTCGAAGTCTGTCGGTCTCCACAGACCCAGCGTTTTCTCGTTGTGGGGTAGTCCAGCACACCTGGCTCTCCAAAGTTTTACATCAAACTTTTCCTTCTCCCTGATCGATTGTCCACAAAGGCAGGTGCGCTCCGATCAGTCCACCGTTCCGTTTCACCCACGGCCGGCTGATGATCTCGTTCAGTTAGCGGGCGTCAGTCCTCGGCCAACGAGCCAATGGGTCTACAGCCATATTTCCTCTAGGCCTTTGAAGCTTAGCTTGGGCATTGTGGTATCCAGTGGCCATCTGCGCAGGATTTGCTGAGAGGCTGTATATTGTGGGAGACTATTATCGTGAGGTCTGTTTTCGGAGAACTCCAAACAGCGGTGCTGACGAGCGGTGACCTTGAAGCGAGAAATGACAATACACACTACCCAAGCCCCGGCATACTGGTCGTTTTACATCCCATTTGACAGACGATTGATTGAAGACTGATTGATCAGCTAGATGGGAGAGTATGTAAAGGCATAGGCTTCTTTGCTTTGCTTTTTTTCCTGCAAGGTTTTTCTGTCAGTTCTTTCTTTCCCTTTCTGTCTCTTTTCCTTCTTTCTTTCTTTCTTTCTTTCTTTGCTTCTCTTACTTTCTATTTCTCCCGAGCAACTCTTACCTTGATTTCATTTCCTTTCTGTTTTTCAATTTCTTTTCTTTCTACAGACTTTTCTTTCTTTGTTTTGTTAATCAGCAATCAATACTTACGGCGGTAGACGGCATACCCCTCGGCCAGGAAAGATCTCCCTTTACCAAGACACAGCAAAACAGAGATTGTCACACGCATACCACGCACGCGCACACACCACACACACAAAACACACATTATCATTATTATTATTATCAAAAAGGCCAGCGTTCATATGTAACTAAAGACATGCAAGAAAATACAAGAAAATAGCACGTAAGCACACGTGCGCGCGCGACAGCGCACACACATACACACGCGTACACACATGCACACGCGCACATGCACGCACGCACACAAGCAAGCACGCACACAGGCACGCACTCACGGAGGCATAGGCACACACATACATCACACACACTTAAACACACACACACATACCACCACACACACACGCACGCCGCACTGCTGACGCGCACACACACACATACACACACGCGCACGGCGTATACACGCACGCACGTACGACAGCAAGCCCGAGTGCACACACAGAGGGACCAAGACAGGAACGAACAAATAAGAAAGGAAGAAAGAGGTCACACACACACACACACACACACACACACACACACACACATACACACACACACACACACTACACACACACACACACACACACACACACACACACACACACACACACAGGGAGGGAGGAGAGGGAGGGAGGAGAGAGAGAGAGAGAGAGAGAGAGAGAGAGAGAGAGAGAGAAGACAGACAGACAGACAGACAGACAGACAGAGAGAGAGAGAGAGAGAGAGAGAGAGAGAGAGAGAGAGAGAGAGAAGCAGAAAGAAAGAAAGAAAAAAACGAGAAAAGAAAGCTGAAGCAACAGAGAAATACGAGTGGCCTCAACCTACCATTCATTACAGCTGATAGGGCAACGAAAAAAGTGATCGTCACGAGGGACGCAGCCATCTTCCTTTCTGGGAGCTGGAAAATAATACGGGAAAATTGTTGTACACTAAACACATTGTCCAGAAGGAAATACTTGCTGAAGTTCTAATATGATAAAAACAACAACAACAACAAACAATAATAATAATAATAAGTATAGTATAGTATAGTAGTATGACACAAAACCTTAAGGTTGACTACTCTGTAGAAGCGTATTTCGCAGTAAATCTTAAAGGGGTCCCACCCATAAATAGCATGTTTGGGTTGTTCAAAAGTATGATCCGAGCGTGTTTCGATGTACGTGTTACTTTTCTTCTGGAACTCACTTCCATCCGTGTTTCGGGTCGTGCAAGTAGCCAATCGTGACTCGCCACGGAGATTGCCGAGCACAGTACGGAAAGAGACGAGAGTCGGGGATTCCGCAAGTGACGTATAAATGCCAAGACTACCGTGAATGAAAGACATGTCCCTAAAAGCTTTCGTTATGAGGACGTAAAACTCAACTATTTTCCGGCGATAATGGCAGATTGCTACAGCAAGTTACGAGGCTCGACTGATTTCACTGAAGTTTGAGTAGCCTACAGTGACTCCCTTGTACAGTTACCACCTCCCTCGCCATCAGACGCTTGTGTTTCTTTCCAGGCAGTTTGACATTTTACAGGTTGACCATATTATGTACATGTACACACATACGCACGACACAGATAGTACATGATATAAACATGCACATACATACATCTGTTCACACACACACACAACACACACAACACACACACACACACATTACCGTAGCATGTAAAATCATTATGTGATAAACCACATTTTCCTTCAGTTGTTTAGATCTATCAGATAATGCCTTTTCCTTTGAACAGGAGTTTGTCAGCTACTGCATCATCACACTAATTCTCTTCCCTGCTGTAGAAATCTTTTCAATGGCTTTCACTTTCAGTCCCCCCCCCCCCCCCCCCCTTTTTTTTTTTTTTTTTTTTACATTCCTCATTTTCAATCTCACTCTCTCCACTTAAATTCTGAAGTTCCACAATGACAATTTGAATCTGAGGGGTCTTTTACAATATATTGCAGTCAAAGATTCTGGCCGTTATTGTAAAAACTGATGCGTGACGTGCCGTACATCAGATCTAAGCTGCAGATCTAAGCTCATTATTCTCTTATTCACCAGGGAGTTTATAGCATACAGACATACCATACCTGCATATATCTTAAAATGCACACTAAGTCACCATCTTGTATCCAAACACTGATAAATAATTCACTTACTAAAGCGTATGGTTGTTGGGCGGAAACTTGAACTTGCAGGGGTGCCTGATGTTCAGCAATGTCCTGAAAAATAAAAACCCAAACTTTTATTCACTGTAGTCCAACAAGTTGTTATTTGTGGACATGGACACTTTCTTGTTAATAAGAATCGTAACTTCAGTTTTGTTGGAAACAGTAACAGCAGGGAAAAATCAATCACAAACATGCAACAGTTTCAGTGGCAGCAGGCAGTGTGACTGACTGACTGCCCTATGACAGTAACAATGTATGTTTCAGTTTGATGCCAACACTCAACAAAAACCAACAACTATCTTTACAACCAACCCACACTGAGAAGAATGAAACACAACAAGTCAACCACCCATTCCACAAACCATTCTTTACGTCTTGAGCTGGCCATATTGCCTGACAGATGACGTGCGAAATTTGATGGCAGCACTTGCAGCTGGCGAACGACAAGAGTGCCTTTAATACAGTTTCGTTATAATGTTGTAGGCATCCTCTTTCAGCTGTCATCGACCACGAATTCCAGCTTCCACCTAACACTTCAGGTGTGTTGGCTGGAAACGTGCATCTTCGAAGTACGACCGCAAGCTGAAACTCCCAACAATCTTTCCCAAGTTGACAAATCACAAGCCTAAAGCTGCTGAGTACTGTAAAAGCTGAACACTCTTTCGTTATTTCCTGATGAATTCGCACGACCAGTACACTTACGTCCATCACACTCGAGTCGTAGAACTGATAGTGCGCTTGTTTACACAGTACTGTATCGTGTAACCCATAATCAAAAGCTCTCATTTCCGTAATCAGCTTGTTTCAATGAGGAATGTGAATACCAGATGAGAGCACTCGGGGCGAATGGATAGGCAAGCTAGAAAACCTGATGACAGCAATGAACATTACAAATGATCAGAGAAGGAAGGCTTTGCTGCTCCACTATGGTGGTGATGACATTTTCGAAATTCATGACGCCATGACAGATGAAGAAAAGGGTATAGGTGCAACTAACAATGAGGGCCATGCCATTGAGTATAAGACGCTCAAAGAATCATTCACTGCATATTTCACCCCCAAAAAGAACACTTCATTTGAGACTTTCAAATTCAGGCAAACAGTGCAGAAAGCAAATGAAACCATTGACTCTTTTCACACTCGACTCAGAAGCTTAGCAGCTAACTGTGACTTCCATGATATGGACAAAGAAATTCTGTCACAAATAATTCAAGGATGTACGTCATCACGTGTTCGTCGCAAGGCTCTTAAGGACAACCTCACCCTGAAGCAGGTCTTGGATGAAGCCCGTAGTTTTGAACTTTCAGAAAGTAGAGCCAGTGCCATAGAAAGCTCTGCAACTGCCAACGCCATTGCTGGTGAAGATGTTGACTGTGCTGCCTATTCAGTCAGAGGTGGTCGACGCCCGAGACGTGGTCAACGCTCCAGAGGTCCTGGTCACCATCCAGCAGCCAATACAGGTCAACAACCGGCCCACAGCTCACATCGTGGTCGCCTTGCCTACGGCCGCAACCCCAGATCCGGCCGTGGTTCCCGCTAATCATACTTCAAATCAGTGCGACAACACCGCGCCCTGCCGTTACTGTGGTGGCCCGGTGACCCATACACTATGTCCTGCAAAGGGGAAAGAGTGTCGGCTCTGCAGAAAGCCCAACCACTTCGCACGTGTCTGTGAGTCTGCCCAGAGCCAGAAGATAAGGCAGATTGACCATATGCACGTTCAAACAGCCGCTGACAACGCAGACAGCTCCAGCGAAGAGATCTTTAGCATCACCGCAAAGCGTGCATCAAAAGCGCCAATTGTTGATGTGTGCCTAGGTGGCACTGTGACCAGCTTCATCATCGACACAGGGGCGACGGTGAATATTGTCACAGCAGACACATTCAAGAAGCTTGCTAACAGTGAGACATTGTATGGGCCTTGCCCGAAGGTCTACGCCTACGGTTCGAAAACGCCACTTCCAGTCAAGGGCTACATACAGACGAACATTGCCTACAAAGAAAGCAAACACGCGCAAAATTCTATGTAGTGGAAGCTGAAAACGCCGACAATCTCCTCAGCGCAGACACAGCCCAAGCGCTCAACATCATTCAGTTCGCCCTGGCCTCCAAGACATCGACAGGCATCATTGATGACTTTCCAAGCCTATTTGATGGAAAATCAGGGAAAATCGAAGGTGTTCAAATTAAACTGCACATCGACGAGTCTGTGCAGCCTGTGCATCAACGACACAGACGCATCCCCTTCCACATACGAAAAGACGTGGAACGAGAGTTGGAACGACTAGAGGAAGACGACATCATTGAGAAGGTGTCTGGCCCAACACCGTGGGTTTCCCCGACCGTGGTAGTACCCAAGAAACAGGGAGGTGTTCGTTTATGCATCGACATGCGAGAAGCAAATAAGGCAATCCAGAGGGAAAAGCACCCAATGCCGACCATAGATGAACTGATCACCGACTTGAATGGGTCCACCATTTTCAGCAAATTAGACCTGTCAGGTGCATACCACCAACTACAACTCCACCCAGACAGCAAATATATCACAACATTCTCTACACATGTTGGCCTTCGACGGTACAAAAGACTTTTGTTCGGCGTAAACGCAGCAGCTGAAATTTTTCAAAACGCCATTGCTGAGATCCTACAAGATATCCCAGGGCCAGAAATTTGAGTGATGACATCATCGTGCATGGTGCCACGGAAGCTGAGCATGACGAAAGCTTTCGGAAGACCTTGAACAAGCTGAATGAAGTTGGCGCTAAGCTGAACCGTGGAAAGTGTGTTTTTTCGGTGAATGAACTCACTTTCTTCGGCCATGTATTTGGCCAGAATGGTGTCTCGGCAGATCCGGAGAAGATTCAGACGATCGCCCAAGCTCAACCTCCTCAATCTGCAGCCGATGTGAGGTCCTTTCTTGGAATGACGCAATACGTTTCCAGATTCATCCCAGGCTACGCTACAATCACTGAGCCACTGAGACAGCTCACTAAGAAGGACACTGTCTGGTCCTGGAACACCCCTCAGCAAAAGGCCTTCGATGAACTGAAGTGTGCACTGACCAGCGCACGCGTCATGGCTTACTTCAGCCCTCACAAGCAAACGGACATCCTGGTAGACGCCAGTCCCGTAGGTCTTGCGGCCATCATGACCCAAAACGGGCGACCGATCTGCTACGCCAGTCGTGCATTGACGGACACTGAGAAGAGGTACTCGCAAACAGAAAGAGAAATGCTGGCGATAGTCTTCGGTGTCGAACACTTCCATCTGTACATTTTCGGGTCCCCATTTGTGTTACACACAGATCACAAGCCTCTGATAGGAATTCTGAAGAACCGAAAACCTGCAACTGCTCGAATTGAACGCCTACGCCTTCGTCTCCTGCCCTACGAGATGGATCTACGGTACCGTCCTGGCAGGAACGAGCAAAACCCAGCTGATTTCATCAGCAGACATCCCACATCTGAGCCCAGAAAGAGAACGCATCAGAGGCGTACATCAACTACGTTGCCCAGAACTGCATTCCCAAGGCAATGACTCAAGCAGAAGTTCGAGAAGCTGTCCAGCAAGATGAGACGCTACAGGAAGTGATGACAGCGGTGCAGACAGGAAAGTGGCACTCCCCTGACATAAAGGCTTTCGCCCGCTTCAAAGATGAACTGTCTGTACATGATGGACTTTTGCTACGAGGCCATAGACTGGTAATCCCACAGCAACTTCGACAGACAGTCATCGACATCGCCCATCAGTCCCACCAGGGAGTTGTCAGAACAAAACAACATCTCCGGGAGAAAGTATGGTTTCCTGGCATTGACAAGAGCGTCGAAGCGTCTGTGAAGGCTTGTATCCCATGCCAGTCCTCACACCCAGGTCCCTCCAAGCGAGACCCCATACTTCCCACCCCACTCCCCTCCAAACCCTGGTCCTGCCTGGCAATGGACTTTGCTGGGCCATTTCCTTCAGGTGATTATCTCCTGGTCCTGATCGATGAATACAGTCGATACCCTGAAGTGGAAGTCGTCGGATCAGCTTCATACAAGACTGTAACTTCCAAACTGGAGACCATCTTCGCGCGCCAAGGGTTTCCAGAGGTGATCAAGACAGACAACGGTCCCCCATTCAATGGTGCGGAATTCTCCACCTTCCTTGAACAACTGGGAATCCAACACAAGAAGGTCACTCCCTTATGGCCTGAGGCAAACGGTGAAGCCGAGCGGTTCATGCGAACTCTCAACAAAAACATCAGAGCCGCCACTGCAGCGAACCTGAACTGGAAGACACGGCTACCAGTTTTCCTGATGCAGTACCGTGCTACAACCCCATGCCTCTACCAATGTGTCTCCCCTTGAGGCGCTCACCTGCAGGAAAATGAACACTGGCCTTCCTGCCGTTGACGCCACTACCACCCCTTCCCCCACTCACCCCCGCATTGCTCTCCACGATGCAAAGAACAAACAGAAAATGACCTCATACGCCAACGCCAAGCGACATGCCACGCCCCATGATCTTCAGGTTGGAGATCATGTGCTGATCAAGCAGCCAAAGACCAACAAACACTCACCCCCCCCCCCCCCCCCCCCTTTCAACCCAAACCCTACACAATCATCATGAAGAAGGGAACCATGCTCACAGCCCAGCGTGGTTCGCGGCAAGTCACCCGCAACTCATCACACTTCAAACGCATTCCCCCAACCATCAACCGAGATGAGGACGCAGACAGCGAAGAAGAGGAGGAGAAAGATGAGATGACACCTCCAGTCCCAGAACGCCCGCCAACTCCTGAGCGAGCTACGTCACAGCCCCCTCATCACCCAACTCCAGATCAATGTAGACCTACACCTCCGCCTGGTCTTTGCAGTCCCACACCTGGTCTTCGCACTCCTGAACCTGGTCTTCGCACTCCCGCACCTGGCCTTCACACTCCCATGCCTGGTCATCGCTTTTCTGCACCTGATCCTCGAGCTCCAGAGATGCCCTCAGCCCAGCCGATGGCCAGACCTGCCCGTGAACGCCGCTTGCCAGAACGACTAAAGGACTTCGTGTTGCCGTCAATCAAGACATTCGCTGTGTGACCTGAGATTCCAGTTCTTGCTGTTCCAGGCTCCATTATTTTGGTTGTGTTGTATTTTGGAGTTAAGCCATATATACTCGCAGTCAAACATTCGCATACACACACAGAACATACAGGAGTTTTCGTTTGTGTTTTGAATAGTTTATTCTGACGGTTGTCGCAGTGAAAATTACATTTGGTAATTATATATAAGAGACTTTAACGGACGAGCTAATGTTGAACTTTGGTGCTAAAGTATTTTTACCACCGTGCAAAGTTACACTTTGAATTTTGAACGGATCAAGTTACACTCTGAATTTTGAACATATCAAGGATCCCCGTCCATCAAAGAACATTGACTTGTTAGTAGTATTTGATCATTACATAGTTGAATGAGTAAATTTGAATGACTCTAAAATATATAAGTTAGTTGATAATCTAAAATTTAAGATCTTGCTTATGGAGTTTGATGAAACTTCATTTGAACATTGATGAAATTAATTTTAATTTGAGACCAACAAAAAACTTTGGGTTGAAGTTTACAGCTTATGTTTTCCAGTGTGTTAAAAGAAAAATCTTTAATTAAAGTTGGGAGAGATGTTGTGTCCTTGAGGAAACGAAAGCACAACCAGAGTGGTCCCCCCTTACCGGACACATATATATGGATTTACCCATAATGCTGAGAGAGCTGGGAAAAAGATGGCAAGAAAATAAATACCTCCAACCGTCACCACCAAGTCTTTGAAACCCCTATGCATGGCTGTGTTCACACACAACACACCTGCAAGCATCACAGACACTAAAACAACCAACCACACACTGAGAATGAAATGAAACACACAAAGACCAACCACCCATTCCACAAAACCTTACCTTCTTTACGTCTCTGAGTTTGGCTCTCTTGCTCCTGACAGAATCCGTGTCACTGTTTGCGTTTGAGGCTTGCACTTGCAGCTGGCGAATGAACAGAGAGTGCTTTAATACATTTTTCTGTTATAATAGTTGGCACAGCATCCTCTTTCAGCTGTCTTCGGACCCGAATTCCAGCTTCCACTTTTACCTTCCAGGTGTGTTGGTCTTGGAAACTGTGCTCTTCGAAGTGACGACCGCAAATGCCATGATAACTGTCCCGAAGAACAAAATCTTTCCTCATTGTGGTGACAAAATTTATCCACAATCGCCTAAACTGGCTGGAAGCACCTGGAAAAGCATGAACGCTTACTCTTTGCTTATTTCCTGATGAAATTCCGCAACCAGGCACAGCACACATTCGCCCCATCTCACTTCAGCGGAACACGAAGAGCGACTTGGCTTTTCGACGTCATCAATCGGGAAACCCCCTTTTATCGAAATCGAGGCTCTCGTTCCTGTTTCAGCCTCTCGCTTTCCCAATCCGCAGGAAATGCTGCTCTCACTGCAAGATGAGAGCACAGGCGGCTGATTCGGGGCTGGGTTTCGCAATACGACCACATACCAAAACCGTGTATTTGGTCAAAATAGATTTGTAAAAAAGGTGAGAACCCCTTTAAGGTTAAGCCTCAGACATCTTGATCAAACGTCTGCAATAAATGATTCTTTTATAGCCAGAATTGATGAGTTGCTTTTACATATCACACAACCCCAAGGCAGCTTTTTAATGCAAAAGAGTGCAGTGAGCCATACCAGTGCTGGGAAGATAGCAACTAAACCAACACATCCCGTTCATTTTCAGGGTGATGTTTCAGGAAGCGAACTTTTTTTTCTGAAATGTTCAAACATAAGAGAATGCACGGCAACTGAGAAAGCGAAATAGGGGTTGGCACGGCAAGTGAAGTGTCGCCGAATGTAGTAGCTGTTTACGCTTTTTTTCTTCTTCTTTTTTTTCGTACTCCCAGTTGTTATAGAACAGGGAGTACTTTACAATGGGAACGAAGAAATGCTGTCTGTGTGTCCGTCTGTCTGTCTGTGTATCTGTCCGTGGTCAAAATGTGCTCCACTCGCTCCAGAAAAAAACTTCTGGGCCGATCTTTCTGAAAAGTTGTAGGTATGTTCATTATGGGTCACGGATGATGCCCGATGTTTTCTTTTACCAGAATAGCCGTTACTAACGGCTATAACGGCCAAAACGGTTTTTTTTTTTAATCCTTTATGGAATATCTCAGTGACGAAATATATCATGACGCATGTTTGACTGCGACGTCAAATGCATTATGACGCATGTTTGATTGTGACGTTTTTCAGGAAGATAAACTGGGAGTACGTTTATATGCTTTGCATCTTGTTGAAAGCTAGCCTACAAATCATTTCTCTCTAGATCTATCTACATTTCATTCATTGGAGACAGCTGTTGGGCGCCGCAGGTCAGCCTACCATCGTCCCACTTGCTCACTGTCACCTCCATCCCTGCCCACCCAAGCCCTCGGTACAATATCCGGATTAGCCATCTGGTATACACCGCCCCCACCCCCCACCCCCACCCCCACCTCGTCCAAGCGTTATTATATGTCATTCTTATCAATAATAATAATAATTATTATTATAACATTGATGATAACAACAACAACACCACTAGCGACAACGACGACGACAACAACGTCAACAACAGCGATAACAATAATTATATAGACTATTCGAGGTTAGAGTATATTCTAATTCCATCCCCGTCAAGGTTTGGCTAGATGAATGTCGCCACGTTTTGTTCTCCGTAATAAAATGTAGGCCTACCCCTTCCCCCTTTTCTCACCTAACCCAAACTCCTGTGTGTGTGTGTGTGTGTGTGTGGTGTGTGTGTGTGTGTGTGTGTGTTGTGAGTGTGTGTGTGTGTGTATATATACTACTCAAAACAATTGAAGTACCACCCCTAATTTTTGTATGCAATTTTTAAAAAGCTCTGATAAACCAATTAATATTGATAATTGAATAAATTCTGCTGGATAAGCTTACCCGGTTCTCAAATACTACTCCTCGTGCATTTTGTTATGTTAAAGTCGGTCAGCAGTTATCTACCGCGTCGCATCTGAGGCAAAAAAATCCCGAGAAATTATCGAACTTGTGTCGCTCCCAGATTTTGACACAGACACAGCAAGAAAAAAAAATGTGATGCACGTGAAAGCAAGGTCTTTTCTGAGCAGAATTGCAATCAGTTAGCACATTTGACGGGTATAAAAAGTCGCGAAATTTAGGAAGATTTAACCATGCCTGCGAGACAACGACTAAGCAACACCGACAGAGGAAGAGCGATAGCATGGTACCAAGAAGGTATTGGCTTGAGGGAGATTGGTCGACGGCTTGGAGTGAGTCACCCAGTCATTCTGAGGCTCAGAGACCGTTGGCTTAACACTGGAAGTGTTGAAGAACAGCAGGGACGTGGACGACGAGAAGCACCTCCAGACAGCAGGATCGGTTCATTGTTATCGCTTGTCTGAGAGACCGTTCAGCCAGTGCCACAGTACTCCGAGACCAGCTACGACAAGCCAGCAACGTCAACGTCAGTACCCAGACAGTTCGGAACCGGCTCCACGACGCCAACTTGAGGTCAAGGTCCCCAGCAGTGAGATCAATACTGACCCCAGCGCATCGAGCTCATCGTCGGGCCTGGGCAGCATGTCATAGAAGGTGGACAAGAGCTGAATGGGCAACAGTACTCTTCACAGACGAGTCAAGGTTCACCCTCAGGGTTTAACGACGGGCGGGTTCGCGTCTGGCGACGTCCTGGAGAACGCTACGTTGACGCTGCCGTCAGGGAGCATGACCGCTATGGAGGTGGGTCCGTGATGGTGTGGGGTGGGTTCAGCCTACGTCACAGGACCCCCCTACACCGTGTTGAAGGCCGCCTGACCGGTGCCACCTACCGCGACACCATCATCCGCCCCCTTGTGATGCCCGCCCTGAGGGCAGTTGGCCAGGGCGCCCAGTTCCAGGACGACAACGCGCCGTGCCACCGGCGCCGCCATCGTGAATCAGTTCCTACAAGGGCAGCAGGTGACAAGAATGGACTGGCCTGCCAGGTCACCAGATTTGAACCCCATAGAGCATCTGTGGGACGTGCTGGGGAGGCGAGTGCGGGCCCACAACCCTCCAGCAGACACCGTGGACCAGCTGTTTCAGTTGCTGGAGCAGGAGTGGCAGGCGATCCCCCAGGACACTCTCCGCCGCCTGGTGCACTCCATGAGACGTCGATGTGACGCTTGTTTGAACGCGAACGGTGGTCATACCCGTTATTAACATCATGACATCTACCATAGACTCTTGTTACTTTTCATTTTGGGGGTATGCCTCTTTAATCAAGTGTAAAACAAAGATAATTTTTTGTCACGGTGTTTGAATAAATTTGAATGGATTGAGGAATAATAAAAATAAAATATTCAATCATTAAATTATGTTCAGCTTTGTTTTCTTTCGAATGACAGCAGTTTTCCTAAGTGGTACTTCAATTGTTTTTGAGTAGTGTATATGTGTGTGTGTGTGTGGGTGTGTGTGTGTGTGAGTGTGTGTGTGTGTGAGTGTGTGAGTGTGTGTGTGTGTGTGTGTGTGTGTGTGTGTGAGTGTGTGTGTGTGTGTGTGTGTGTGTGTGTGTGTGTGTGTGTGTGTGTGTGTGCGCGTGCGTGCGTGCGTGTATGTCTTTTTTGTTCTCTCTCTCTTCCTGTTGCTCGCTCCCTCCCTCCCTTCTTCCCTCCCTCTCTGTTCTTTTTTCAGGGGTAAGAATAGGGTCTCTCTCTCTCCCTCCCTCCCTCTCTCTCTCTCTCTCTCTCTCTCTCTCTCTCTCTCTCTCTCTCTCTCTCTCTCTCTTCAATTTTCGTAACTGATGCTTGAACTGTGTTAAAGGTCCAGTCTCTCAGCTCAATGACTATCAGGGAGTATCTTTTTTTTCTCTGTCCTTATGTTTCATTTTTGTTTGTGGCATGTAAAAAAAAAAAAAAAAAAAAGACATCTTAATGTTGATAAGAACATCACATGCCCTGTATAAAGCACAATTTTTACCCTGTATAAGCAAAGTTTAGCTGTTGGATCAAGTGAATGACGTCCCTACAGTAAGGTTACTTTTTAGCTGACGTTTAGGACTCTCCCTGTCTCTCTGATTTGTGTGCGTGCGTGCGCGTGTGCGTGCACGCGCGCCTGTGTGTGTGTGTGTGTGTGTGTGTGTGTGTGTGTGTGTGTGTATGTGTGTGTGTGTGTGTGTGTGTGTGTGTGTGTGTGTGTGTGTGTGTTGTTCACGCGCGTGCGCGCGCGTGTGAAGTTGTTTATAGACAGGTAGATGGATAGAAAGATATCTATCTATATGTAATATCCAAAAGTAAAGAACAAGGTCAAATAGCTGATGTGGTTATAATAAAGATTTCGGCTTCATTCGCCTTCGTCAGCTATAGACCTCCCCCCTCAGTGCCAGTAGATAAGGTAGGCCCATAGCGAGGGAAGAGACGCAAGGACTTCAGTATGACGTAATAAAACAAATTACGCACTAGAATGACGCACAAATTGACAGAACTGTCACAGATAGTAATTTGATGAATGTGTGTGTGTGTGATGTGTAGTCTTCAATTTAATGTCTGTTCACGTTATGTGATCTTAGACAGAGAAAAAAGAACGTAGCAACAATGAAAAATAAACCAAGTAACATCACAAAGATACAACATCTGCATCTCATTACAGGGAAGCAAAAATCGGACTCTGAGTTAATGCTACTCCAAAGTCACATTAATTAGTGAGGAATTATTTAAAATTTCATCCAGGGAAGATTCAGATAAAGCAGACAAAACTTTTTTTTCAGCTGTTTACATTTTAGAAATATGTGCATGTTTCATTTTTTTTTTCCACAACAAATGCATTTTATGTCATTAGTAAATTTTACTTAAATTAAAAGTATTAAGTCTGTAAATCAAAGAGGTCATTGACCTTAAATGATACAAGCCATGTAAATATATACATACAAACAATTTTAAGACGGAGAGAAACCAAGTGTAGGTAAGTTTAAAAAGCAGTCCTTCAGGTTTCTGAAAGACTTAGAGTAAAAGCACATATGCTTTAAAAGATTAAAAAAAAAAAAAAAAAAGGAATAATAGTGGAATTGTTGTGAGACTGCAGAAAAAGCGTAGATGAATTTGTCGGTAGCCTACGGGAAACAAAATTTACCTATACAGAACACAAGTGTGTCCTTCAAAATCATATGTACTTTAAGTGGGACGGCTTCTGATGTTTGTTCACATTCAGTGTGGAAGCTGAAGCTATATGGAACGAGGGTTTGATACATTTCTGTTTATGAAAGTCCCACATCAATCCGTCAGTCGCTGAACCTTTAGGCCTGTGGGGCAGTGTCCAGTATTTTAAAATCGGGATTTTCTCAAAAGCAATATTTACTCCTTATGATTTTTTTTTTTTTACCCATGTTACTAACCCTCATACGACATGCATTTTACTCATCCGCCTTTTGGTTTTTACACAAGTTTTACTCCACAGGCACTTTATTAAAACTCCTTACCATCCCCTTCACTGGGCGCTCATATTTGTTTTGTTGGACACACTTTTCACGACAGTAGAGGAAATAACCGATTTCGGAGATTCTTCTGTTTATATTGAGGTGCTTCTCATCAGCAATTAGCCAGGATCCAGCAGCAAGCCTGTTAAGCTCTTCACAGAGCGAAACAACTGTTGGTTGATGGTACTGCTGGCCACTTTGGAGGAACAGTGTAGCTCACAGAGCACTCGCTGAAGAAATCACACACGCATACACCGTGATGGGTGGAGTGGAATGGACGTGAAGCACAGGCGAAGACAGGCAGAGGAACCAAGGGACTGCTGGCAGTGAAAGAAGACGCGAAAGGAAACGGAAGCAGAGTTTCCTCCCATTATTCTTTCCTGAGCGATCCGATAATGGGACCGGGCCGATTCCAGACTAGTACTGAGACGACAAACGCGGACAGCACGTGGCTGCAGACAAATCAAGCCCCGCAAGGCTGAAACTGCAGAGACTTGAGCTTTCTCTGGGCTGCTGCTGAGAAAACTACTGATGATAACCGAGACAGTATCGACGACACTGTCAATTCCATGGTTATCAGTCACTTGAACAGACCTAAAGAGGCTACTGCATTACATAATACAGTTGGACGAAGGAGAGATGAAGAGTGAAGCGGAAAGGGCTGGTATCAGTTGAAAACATCTATTTCTTTTTCTATGTAAAAACGTCCCTGCATTCATTCTTAGCATGACGTTTACAAGTAGGCGTATAGGCATTAGAGACATCAAACTGGACAATAAGAGACAGAGTACACGAACAAACATTTTTCTCTCCCGACACTCCGTGTAGAGTCATCGAGACACCACACTGATGAAACTTAAAAACACGTAGATAAAGCATGCTCCCGATTTGTAAGCGCCTAACTTTTAAGTAAGTGTATTTTCTGGGCAAACAAGAAAGAAAATCAACAACAAAATTACCCACTAGCAAGATCAGAGGCTCTACTTGTTTAGTTACTGCTACTGATATCCCTCCTCCTCGGTATGCTACTAGTTCCACTAGTACTACAACCACCACAACTACTGCTGTTGCTGTTGCCACCACTATTGCTGCTACTAGTTCTGCATCTGGTGCTTATACCACCACCACTACAACAGCAACAACTCGGCCCTCTTCCGCAGAGGACTTAACAAATATTGCTAATGTGGTCAATATAGGTCCTCATCAATTTAAGTTATATGTACTGAAGTCAGTTATTATCGTTATCATTATTATTATTATTATGAATACTTATATAGCGCATATCCTCGGTTAGAGACCAAGCTCTATGCGCTTGACAATCCACACTCGTTTACACAACGGGCTGCCTACCTGGGTAGTGCCGACTGAAGAGCTGCCAGCTGGGGCTTCATTCAGTCGCTTCCCGTGTCATCCAGTCAATATCGTTCAATATCATTCACTCAATTTCCTTATTTCCTTTATTCTTTCAATTTCTTACGCAGGGTGAATGCTATGTGTAACGTGTCATCCATACCAACGGCCAAACTGGCCTTCTCTTCCGAAAGTTGGTGATGGGATTTTACATGTATGCAAGATGTTATGCGTGCGTTCACACACGGAACCTCGGTTTATAGTCTCATTCGAAGGACTGTATGGGAAATGGGGTAGGAACCAATGTTAACTCCGAGGGAAAAATCCCCCTATACTGAAACGGCCCGGCGGAGATTCGAACCTGCAACCCCAGGATCACCCAGATTACGAGTCCAGCGTTTCTACCACTGAGCTATTCCGGCCCTTGTGGAAACTGCGATCGATTTTTAGCGATCAATTGTTGAATCGTATATCAGAAATATTTCAAATCACATTGAACAAACAAGTCTGCATATAACAGTTATGCGTTTTAAAATGATGATTTAAGAAAGAGAAAACTAAAAAAAATATAGTCACCTTCTTGTCTTCCGGCAGAAGACTTTCACTGAAGTCAACCTCAGTTATATACGCCTTGGTTAGACAGCTGCATACTTTATATTTGCCATTCGTTCATTCAGTAATTAGCCCAAGGCACCGCCAACCTTAGCAAACTTAATGAGATGCAATGACTGGAAGTGATTTTAAGTCAGTATCCAAGCATTTGCTTTCTTAGGTGGGTTTGGTTTTCTATTTGCATACATAAATTAACTGCTGAGTTACAATTTTTTTTAACGAAGTTTAAAGAAACGTGCGATCGATCGTGTACACCACACACCACACACACACACACACACACCCCCCCCCCCCCCTCTCTCTCTCTCTCTCTCCACACACACACATGCGCGCACGCACGCACGCACGCACGCACCCCCCCCCCCCCCACACACACACCTCTCACACACCGCGCATCACACACACGCACATGCGCGCACGCACGAACGCACACCCACACACACACACACACACACACACACACACACACACACCAAAGCGGCCATTTTTCTCAGAAAGTAGCAATTCAAAATACTTTGTGCAAAGCCTGGTTTTATTACTAGTTGCAAAGCGAGGCGACTGCAGGCGGAAAGCTAAACAAATTCGAAAAATCATTTGTGAGGCTCCGCCGAATAGCTTAGACAAACGAATCACAAGACAAAACACGACGCGTTTCGACCTCTTAGGTCTTCTTCAGGCAAGATACACAACACTCGTTATTTTCGTCCCATTCGGCGCGAGATGGGCGTTGAATCTTGTGATCGCCCATCTTGCGCCGAATTGGATGAAGATAAGTGATTGCTCGCTCATTTTTCGTTGTCCTGAGTGTTGTGTATCTTGCTGAAGAAGACCTAAAAGGTCGAAACGTGTCGTGTTTTCTCTTGTGATTTGTTTGTCTACGTTCTTCGGCGGAGCCTTATTAACATTTTTCAAACATGCTTTATTACTTTTCTTGAAAAGCCAGTAGCAGCTTAATTCATCGACTGGACAGCTGTAAGGACGACTATGATACCGGTCTACAGGCTGAGAGATTTCCTGCCTAAAGGGTTGAGAGAGGTGAAAAACAGAAGCCTGAGAGAAGGAATACATTCTGAGTTCGGAGCGTGTACTGACTGAAAAGTTCAGACAGATAAAATGTTATGTGTCCTCAATTCAACAACTGATAGCAAAGGGTTGAAATATTGTACTCAGAACTTGCCTTCACGGAAAGCCAGTGCAAGATCCCTAGCGTTACATCACCTACTCTTTCTGAGCCTGAAATTTGCAGTATGAGTTTGACTTCGTTGATTTGAAGCGTCGATTTCGATCCAGCCCACGACAGCTCTGTTTTGTTATCATGTATTTTCAGTGTATTTGCATTCATCCAGTCTGCAAGCCTCTTCGGACATACATTTATTTCATAACATGTGGCTGCAAGTTCTCGGGGAGGTGGGGGGTGGAGCAGAACGGTAAAGCTGGGAGTTATCTGAAAAGAAGTGATAGGTCTACTGTTAGTCAGATTCGGCAGTGTACATGACACGTGCAAAAAGTGCAAGCGTTGAATTTTGCGGGACACCAACCGTATCGTAGTTCTGATGCTGCAGATCTAATAACATTTACAGTGACACACGGAATGCAGTTTTCGAATCTGAAGTAAGCCATCTGAGAACCGTCCCAATGTAATTTTAAAAAAAGTGGGTCAATCTTGCTAACAGAACGTCATGATCAATGACGTAAAAAGTAGCGACTTATCCAGCAGCGACAGAATCAATACACGCTCGTTATCAGCTGCCTGTAGCAGATCATTTACAACTCACAACAATGAGGTCTCAATGCAGTGATGTTCACAGTAGGTTGACGGAAGGGGGTGAGGTGGGGTTTTTTTTTTTTCTTTTTTTTTCCTTTTAAATGGGTCAACAGCTGGGAGAGACCAACCTGTTCAAAGGCCCAGAATAGGAATGGCAAGTTCAAAGTTGGGCAATAATGTTTGAGTTGCACAGGACTTTTTATGTGAAAATGCTTAAAACTTTGTGGCGCCACGCCAGTTGTTAAGCAATGGATTCATAATATCAGTGACTAACTCCCCGTCCAGGTTTTGATGAGTCACCGAAGATCGGATTAGTTCCTTTTCTGTTATCTTCAGTTTTATTGTTTGTTTGTTTGTTTTTATCGTTTTTTTTTGTTTTTCAATCGTCAAAAAAAAAAAAAAAAAAAGACGGCAGAGAGAAATAGTGTCGGGCGAGTTACCGTAACCACATTTTGGTTCCTTACCACAAAGTAGGATGGTCAGAGGATAGCGGACTGGCTGACGTCATTAATCGCCACAATCTGTAATATACTACTATCTTCAACGGATCTATGAGGGAGAGGGGGGGGGGGGATTAGGGGAGGGAAAATGAGTGTGGACATGGGCTGGAGAGGTTACGTGAAGTTAATTTCGTTTTTGCGCGCTGTTTACAAATATTGATAAGATAAGATAAGATAATGTTGCTTATAGCCCAGCCGACCGCAAAGGGCCATATCAGGGCTGTCACCACGTTAAAATCAACTCACAAGTACAAATATTGATATTCAGAAACGAATAAAATGGATAGAGTGAGATACAGTACACACAATATCAGCCAATGACTAAACGAACAAACAAATGAACGAATGAATGAATGAACGAACGATTGAATGAATGAATGAATGAATGAATGAATGAATGAATGAATTGGTCGCTCTAATCAGCTAGTCAATCAATCTACAAGGCTTACCCTTGGACAAACTGCTGAGAAAAAAAATCAACAAACCGTTACAGCTGCTGCTGCTGTAACTGGTTTTGCTGCTGCTGCGGTGGTGGTAACTACTATTATTATACTTCTACCGTTCATCGGACCTAAGAGTAGGCCTACTCGTACTCGTTGGTTAAATGTCCCATTGTTCTAATTCATCAAGCAAAATGGCAAATAGCTCTCTCTGTCACTCCATGAATCATAACTGAGTATTATCCCTGTATCGTTCTACTCTGAATGTGCATCGAAAACTAATAAGAAATATTTTCAGGTGTAGTTACCTTTCCCCTTCCCAGCACAAGCCTCGAACTGTGGGGACTATTAAAACTAGCCAAACGTATTTATATATTGGCCGTTGGGATTCTTTTATTCGGTTGAGCTTATTAGCTGAAGGCACAAACATTACAGAGCTTATTTAGATACCATGAAAAGACCCATACTGAATTTATTTAAGTGTTTCTGAAGTTGGTTTCCGTAACGGTTCAGTTCACACATTATGTATACAGAGAGAGAGAGAGAGAGAGAGAGAGAGAGAGAGAGAGAGAGAGGGAGGGAGTTCACGCATGGACAAACAGTTCAACACAAAATAAACGGAAACCCGTGCTCTCTTTTCTGCCACTTGTTTGTCTATTCATGATCAATTAATTCATTCAAGCATTTAACTATTTTGTAAAATATATTTTTATTTGCTTACCTCTCTATTTCATTTATCTATGTAACTTATTTAATCTTCCATATTTATTGTTCATTTCCTTCGCTCCCCCCCCCCCCCCCCCCCCCCCTTTCCGCCAGCGCGCGCACACACACACACACACACACACACATAAATCTCACACACACACACACACACACACACACACACACACACACCACACGCACGCACACACGCACGAACGCACGCACACGCTTACACTGTGGTGTCGATATTGTGTTTTAAAAAAGGGTAGCTAACGATGCTCTCTCTCTCTCTCTCTCTCTCTCTCTCCTCTCTCTCTCTCTCTCTCTCTCTCTCCTCTTAAAGTCATTGCGCAAACAAAGCTACCATTTCAGGTACATGCACGTATTGTAACGACCGTCTGCTTCACGTCAATTAAAAATTATCACGAAGAAAACTAATATCATAGTGTTTCGAAAAAGCGGTTACTTGAGTGCGAAAGAAAGATAGTTTTATGACGGTTAAATAATGTCTGTTGTCAATGTTTAGAAGTATTAAATTTTAGGAATCAACTTCTCCACCCGACTTTGTTTTGTTGCTGCATGCAAGGATCTTTTAAGCCGGGGAAAAAAAGCGTTCTCTCTCTCTCTCTTTCTCTCTCTCTCTCTCTTACCCTGAAACCATGAGATATGTATCTGCATATCTAATGACTGTGTGTGTGCGTGTGCGTGTGTGTGTGTGCGCGCGCGCGCGCGCGCGTGTATGTGTGTGTGTGTGTGTCTGTGTGTGTTTGTGTGTATGTGTGTGTGTGTTTTCGTGAGGGCATAATGTGAGCAGGGTCTGAACTTATTTACTTTACCTCCAATAAAACATCTTATTAGTATTCTCTCTCTCACTCTCTGTCTCTGTCTCTGTGTCTCTTTGTCTCTGTCTCTGTCTCTCTCCTGTCACACACACACACACACACACACACGCACACACACACACACACTACTACTACTACTACTACTACTACTGCTCCGAAACCATGTGATATCTATCTGCATATGACTAATGACTCTGTGTGTGTGTGTGTGTGTGTGTGTGTGTGTGTGTGTGTGTGTGTGTGTGTGTGTTTGAGTACAACCATGAGTTAATCTGACAATAAATTGGTTTTAGTCAGTCAGTCAGAGTGTGTGTGTGTGTGCGCGCGCGCGCGCGCGCGCGCGCGCGTGTGTGTGTGTGTGTGTGTGTGTGTGTGTGTGTGTGTGTGTGTGTGTGTGTGTGTGTGTGTGTGTGCGCGCGCGCGTGTGCGTGTGTGTTCCTTGAGGGCATGTGAAGAGGGTATGAGCTTATCTATTTTAACTCCAATAAAACATTCTATGTGTCTCTGTCTGTCTGTCTGTCTGTCTGTCTCTCTCTCTCTCTCTCTCTGAAACCCTGAAACCATGAGATATCTATCTGCATATCTAATGGCACATTTCGGTTGCTTTTTACCGCCAGCATGGACCAACGCGAATACATTTCACAAATGATCGTTTCCATTTCATTGCTTGCAGATATGGATTAGGCTTCTCACTTTTCACCCAAATGACAAAATCCTTCAGATTGTGTTTTGGTTCATTAATTAAATTCTCTCTCTCTCTCTCTCTCTCTCTCTCTCTCTCTCTCTCTCTCTCTCTCTCTCTCTCATACACACACACAAACCACACTCACACATATATACACACACGCGCGCGCGAGCGCACGAGTGTGTTTTTTTAAAGAAAAGAATGTGTCTGACAAACAGATTAGAATTGAAGGTTAAAAATGTCATCAAATGTATTTGTTTTATAAAAACGTGAGAACACTTCTCTATTATTTCAACTGAATAATACACAGCAATATTTTAAATGATGAAAATATGCAGCGCGTTGGGTTGACTAGTTAAGTTTTGATTTTGCTTTTTACTAGCACTGAACAGATAAGCGACAGAAGTGTGTATACATATATATATATATATATATATATATATATATATATATACAGGTAAAATTCTAACTAACACTCACACCGCGCCTCAACAAAACGACTTTAACATAACATAATTTTAACATAATAATAACATAATAATAATAATAATAATAATAACATAATTTTGAATAAAATGAATACTAAAACAAGTTGGACGTCTTTTCCCACAGCGACGACTTTAATTCTTTGCGAAAGCATTGAATGGGTGGGTGAGGGTGTATGTGTGTGGTGCATGTGTGTGTGTGTGTGCATGCGTGTGTGTGTGTGTGTGTGTGTGTGTGTGTGTGTGTGTGGTGTGTGTGTGTGGTGCGTGCGTGCGTGCGTGCGTGGTGTGTGTTGTGTGTTAAGGCCACCGCATGCTTGGGAAAACCTTTTTTTTTTCAAAACAGTGTGAGGTCATCACCTCAATATGAATAGCTCCAGTTTCAGTTTCAGTAAGGAGATTTCACTGCGTGCGGATTAGTCCACATACGCTACACCACATCCGCCAATTTTCAGGACTACACTGCGAATGGTTTCAAGCTGATGGATAAATGAATTAAGGACTAAGAGAATTTAAGAAGAGTGTCGTAGCTACGACTTAGCCGATATCTGACATACGCATTAGGCCAACGCTGGTAAAACCCTTGGTACCTACTTAACATTGGCTGTTTCATTGTATGTGTGTGTGGTGAGTACACGAGTGTGTGTGTGTGTGTGTGTGTGTGTGTGTGTGTGTGTGTGTGTGTGTGTGTGTTGGTGTGTACTTGTTTGTGTATGGGTGTATGGGCACGGGCCCATGTGTGTGTGTGTGTGCCAGTGTGCGCGGTGCGCGAGTGCATGTCCGTGTGTGTGTGTGTGTGTGTGTGTGTGTGTGTGTGTGTGTGTGTGTGTGTGTGTGTGTGTGAAGTGTGAGCATGGTGTGTGTGTGTGTGTGTGTGTGTGTGTGTGTGTGTGTGTGTGTGTGTGTCACGAACAGGTTTTTGTCCAGGTGTAATATTCAGGTGGGGAGATCCTTCCTGTTCGTTTTTAGTTCCCATCCGACGACAGAAACACTAGCAATATGTTTTGGGTCCTGTTTTCGTTATTTCTGCTTTCCAGTAAAGCCTTTCCTCCATCTTCCCCCTCTATATAATCTGTTTTCATCATCCTCCCTCCTACCTCTAACTGTCCACGTGTTTCAGCGAGGTCTCGCTGTGTCAGGTCTGACACGCATGCTTCGGGGTTTTTTTGTGTGTTTTTTTTCGGAGATTCTCGTATCTACTCACCCTAGAACCGAAGCTGACGTTTTTGTCGCGGTGCCGTCCTTTGACACTTTGCGAAAGTCCAGCCCAGTCATATCTTCTCCCTGGTAGCGTTTTCGGGTTCAGCAGCATTGCTGTTTTGATTTCTTCATTGGAATCTTCACCTCACCCCGGAGTGCTATCCTTCGTTGGATTGGGCATAGGGGTTTGGGTGGTTGGGCGACTTGGGAGCTCTCTGCCTGCTGACCAGGGCTGTGGCTGTGGTCTCACGAACATTCTTTTCCTCGTCGGGAGAGTTGGGAGGCTGGTGTTGGAGACGCTAGTTCTTCAGTCAACAGAGCGTAGCACACGGCTAGCTTTTCACAAGCCTGTTGGTAAGTGACGTTTTGTTCCTTGAGATAGGCTTCTTCGTGTGCTTTTCCCACGGTTCGTGTAAATTAATCACTGCTATTCAAATTCTAAGGTGGATGTCATAATTCTTTTCTATCGTTAGTTTCTCTCTAAAAGTTTAGCGTGTTCTACCGGTTTTCGTCTGCTTCTTGTGCAGGGTCTGTTTTAGTTGTCCTGCTAAAAATCTTGTGAGTTCAAGATTTTGCCGGTCGAGTATGGCTCATGCATGGAGCAAAAAGAATAAGCTTTCACTGAAATGTAGTGTTCGTCGTACTTTCATAATTGTACAATATTATTTGTTTTTTAGTGGAGGTTAAGAGCCTAAGTTTTATTTTGTTGGAGAGTAAATTTTGACTCACGAGGCGAGCCGCGGTGTGATTGGTTGAGGGCGAATTTACCGGGGGGGGGGGGGGGGGGGGGGGGGGCATTTATCCACCCTCTTTTCCAGTCATTGTTTTCTCCTCCCCGTGTTTTCGTCCTTCGTTTGATGCATAAATATTTGTGTGCATGTTTGCGGGCGAGTGTTCATTATAACATAATCCATTCTATGTATAAATGAACAAAAATGCCTACGGGTGATGGTTTGAAATATTTAGTGTTTTTTTTTTTCTATTTAAAGAAAAGTCAACCAGTGGATGCTCAATCACCTGTTGATTCAATGCATAATTCAATCTTTCTAAAATGTTCCTACCTATGTCAGTTTTGGATTGAAATAGATGGATAAATATTAAGGAAGGTTATCTCATGACAAATTTATTAGGTTTTCATTAACATTTAGTTTTTTTGTTAATTGAGATTAGGGCCTGTATCATGCGTGACATGACTTGACCAATACAAGCCCTCTTTTCTTTACCTCAGTATTTTATTTTATTTTTCAATGGACACTTACTCTTTGTTTTATTGGACGGACCTCGTTTTTCTGCTTTTCATTCTTCCGTCCATCTGCTGCTTTCCTCCCTCTTATCTCCCTCTTACTCTCTTCTTTTCTTTGGCCTCGACCAACTGACCACAACCCTCTGACACTGACCAAACTGAAATCATGTCCCCAAGCATGGTACTGACCCCAGCCTTAGGGCTTGCTGGTGGTCAGTCAGTATCATGGTTTGTCGATTTTTTAAAATGTTTTGTGGATGCGAGCTAGTGGAGTGTTTGTGTCACTACTTCTACCTCCATTGTTAGGCCTGAAGTTGTCAAACTGTAAGCAACATTGTCCTCGTGGGTAATTCGGCCATTTTGCTTCGCTATGTATCCCCAGCCTTAGGCGACAGAACCGTCAGTGTATATAAAGATACTAGCGCTTACGTGCTTCGACCCCGTCTCGCCCCGGCGAGTTTGTCTGTCTGTAGTGTTCCGATGTCCAGTTTTGCGTCTGTGGACGCAAATTGCGTCACGACGCAATGCGTCACGTGATCGCCGACCCGACGTTGCTGTTTGTAGGACACCAAGGATACTTGATACCAAATTTGGTGGCGATTGGCCTAAAATTGTGACCGTGTATAAGCGAACAGGCAGACAGAGAGAGCTTTATATAATGGATAACAATCTGAATTTTTTCTTGGTTTTGCCTTCTGGACGTTCTTACAGTGTCTTCCAAGTTCTGGAGCGATGGTAATGTGGTAAAGATGTTCGAGGTGGTTTGGATACTTTTCCCATTCCTAGCAGATGACGGTCTGATCGAACAGGCGCCACTGAACACCATCGAAGTGACTCGGCAGCAGTGCAGTGTCCTCCGGTGGGTTGCCTCTTGACGACTTGACAATGACTGCTCTTATTGTTATTATTACCATTACCGGTATCATTGTTATTGTTAATTATCATTGTTATTACCATTGTGTGTATGTTTTATGTTTATTACAATTATTATTATTATTAGTTTTTTGTTTATCATTACTATTGTTTATTATTCATCATTATATATACGTTTATCATGCTTATTATTAGGTTCAATTCATTCCACCTCAGAAGCCTCAGGCGTATCTGGGCATCTCCCGGCGAGACAGGGTGACCAACACAGAAAGTCCTGTCTCGCGCTGGGCCTCCCTACCATGTATACCCTGCTGAGACGGCGTCGATTTGGGTCTGGCTGCACCATGTAATCATTTTTATTATTTTCATTTGCTTTTTTTTTTACGTATATTGTTATATTAGTACTGGTTTTGTTTATTATTACTATTATTGCTATTATTTTCTCTTTTTTTGTTATGATTGTTACCATTATTATGGTTATTCTTATCACGTTTACAATTGTTTTTCATTACTGTTCATTATTCTCATTATTATTGTGTTTATTATGATTATTATTAGGCTCAATTCCTTCCACCTCGGAAATCTCAGGCGTGTACTCGCCATCTCCTGGCCAGACAGGGTGACCAACACGGAAGTCCTGTCTCGCGCTGGCCTCCCATGTATACCCTGCTGAGACGGCGTTGGTTGCGTTGGCTGGGAAATGTAATCATTTATCCTCATTATTATTACTATATTATCAATATCACCATTATTGTTATCACTATTATTATTGTTACTCTTATTCACATGTTTTGATGTTTTTGTTTATCATTATTATCAGTATTATTAGTAGTAGTATAATTATTACTAGCATTGTTTGATTTTTTTTTTTTGTTATTATGTTTATTTGTGCCGATATGCTTTTCATTTTTATAAGGTTTATCATTATCCCTATTTTTTTTTATTTTCTTTTTTTTATGTTATCTCTTTATGTTTATCATGTTTGTTATGTATTATTATTATGTTATGTTCATTATGCTGATTGTTATGTGTTTTGTAATTATGTTTATTATGTTATTTTTAAGTTTTTATCGTATTTTTTCTTTAGTCCCTCGGCCTTTGCTATTTTTTTTTCGGCCTGTCACACTGTCACTTGCACACACGCATTCATGACAGCATTTACTCCATACGCATACGCAATCCCTCCAGTCAACCAAAAGGCGCACTACAGAATGTTTTTTCTTCTCCCCCTCTCCTCCGGGGAAAACACTTTACTACATGAATTGAACAATTCCAACAACGTTCATCACACTCCAGTATTTATCAAACAAATTCTATACATGTTTCTCTCTCTTCACACAGAAGGGGCGCTTGCCCCTTGAACTCCCTAGTCACTGGGGGAACGATGAGATCCGACTCCTCTACCCGGGGTCTTCAATTGCTGGGGCTGAACTATCGGTGTGTTCCCCACACCATGGCATCTTTAAACACCCGTCTCAGCACTTGGGAAACAGATGCCGTCGCAGCATCAGAGGAGAAATAGCTGATGGGGTGAAGGGTGAAGGGTGAAGGGCTGAAACACGAATGAGGTTCGTGTAAGTAGCCTGCTTCCAATTTAACATAGGAATTCTTTCTTTCTCTTTTCTTTAGGTTTTCCCCTGTACCTATCCCCAACTATCTATGGCTCCCCTGGTAATGACTGGTCAGCGGTGAGGACCCCTTGACCAACGTCCTGACAGGTTCGAGTCTTTAGGCCATCTCCTGGGCTAAAACATTCTTTCCTCCCTCCTCCTAGTGAGTGCATGCTCAGTGTTCAAAACACATGACCAGCACCTTACCAGCCCTTATTAAACTCTCTCAGTGGTCACTTTCACCAATGACCAACCCTGTCTATTTCACCGAGTGATCCTCAGTTATTGGGGACGCCCGCTACACTAGTCAAGCCACATGAATATTCTTCCTTTTTAGTTGTGGCATGGGGGAAACGATTCATATCACTAGACTAAATGTGATGGAGCGTCACATGCCTTGATGTGAGGCTACGTCACATGACACCCCCCATCCGAGGTGAGAAAAGTTTTTCCCCAGAATTTTTTTTTTTTTTTTTAAGATATACAACTCCACTTAAAGCAGATCTTCAGCCATGAATCACAAAATGTGTATCCATCACGCATGATGCACTAGATTAGTCATCAACATATAGAATCAACCATCATGATCCACCATAAATACCATATTTCAAAATTCAGTCTTTCTATAAAAAAAAAAAAAAAAAAAGGAAATTCATATTTCATCACCACATGTCACAAATTACATTCCACAAATTACATGGACAAAACAATTAGGGATATTGACAATTCAAAGTATAAATTGTGTTTATATGTTAAAATATGAAGCACATTTTTTTCTTTACCTTTGTCTCATGTTTCAAAACCCTCATGAAAATGAGCATTTCTAAGTATACATTTTCTCAAGAGACATGTAAACAAAATATAAACAGTTTTTTTTCCACATGTAATGTTATAGTCCATTGAAAAGAAACTATTTTCCATTGTTGACAATGGATTAATGAAAACAGGTTTGTGTCACAACAATCAAAATATGTCTGTATACATTTCTAAAGTGTTATTTGCTTGTGACACATATATATTCACCCTCACAAGCAAGTTAGACTTAAATAGTACATGATGATTTTTCATCGTTTACAAAGGAATAAAGCAAAGAACAGATGTGTAATACATCAACATCAAGTAGTTTTTGCTTGTAAAACAGTCACTTCAACAAGCAAATTAAGCATAAATACCACTTGATTTAAATAGCCAGTAGCATACAATTCAATGTCAAATGTGAACACACTGGATCATAAAAAAGACAAAACAACAGAAACAGTCTGTCCCTTGAAGACAGTTACATTTGTCCATGAATATTCATACACGTGACAACAAATCTGCCATGACATTTCGTGTTCCAGACACTGGTTCAATAGTAAATTTGAATTCCTGCAATGCCAAAGACCACCTTAATAATCTGTTGTTCTTAGTCTTTGACGATTGCAGGAACGGCAATGGCCTGGGGTCGGTCTGTAACCGAAACTTTCTTCCAGTCAAGAACCTGGCGAATTTCTCACATGCCCATACAATAGCCAAGCACTCTCTCAATAGTGGAGTATTTCTCCTGTGTCTTTTACTGACGTATTGTACGGGATGTAACAAAGCATTTTTTTCCTGCAAAAGTACCGCCCCCATTCATTTGCAACTGGCATCGGTTCTCAAAATAAAGTCTTCTGAAAGCGAGGGTAACAAAAGAACAGGAAATGAGTTGAGGGTGTTCTGAAACACTAAAGCCTTCTGGCACTCAGACCACACAATACTTTTGTTCTTCGTCCCTTTCGTCAAATCGGTCAAAGGGGCCGTCAGGGACGCAAAGGGGGGTACATACCGTCTATAGTAAGACAGTAATCCGATTAATGACCTGATCCGTTTCTTTGTTGTGGGTTTGTGTAAGGATAAAATCTTTTCCACTTCCTTCTGGCATCATTTTTCCCACGAAATAGTGACCCAGAAACTCTCGAGTTTGAAAACCGGCACGAATTTTGGATGGTCTCGCAGTTAGACCAAAACTTCGATGTTTGGAAAAAACAGCTCGTAAGTTAGAAAGGTCACTCCGTGACTTTGCAGCCAACAAAAATGTCAAAAAAGCTGACTGCACCACATTCATGGAGTTTCAGGGCTCGCATCATTCTGGCAAAAGAAGCTGGGGCATTTTGCAAGCCGAATGGCATGTTCGTCCATTGGAAAAGTCCAAAAGGTATTTGAAATGCTGTCTTTTTCTTGTCAGCTTCAGCCATTGGGATCTGCCAGTATCCTTCATTTAAGTCTATTTTCAAAAAATAATTTCCTTCTGAGAGCTGACACAGGCTCTTCAATGTCTGGGATAGGCTCCGCATCGAACACAGTGATCTTGTTTAATTTCCTGTAATCGATGCAGAACCGCACCGAGCCATCAGGTTTGTCCACCAATACAACTGGTGAGCTGTACGGAGATGTAGAAGGTTCTATGACCTTTAAATCCAGCATATTAATTTCTCTCTCGACAACCTCTTTTTTGCAAACGGGAGGGGGTATTGTCTGGTTCGCGCTGGTATTTCAGTACTTAACTGAATACTATGGGGTTCAATTCCTGTCACTGTACCTGGGGTATCTGTCAACACCTCCTGAAAGTCTTTCAGAATTTCTTTGAGCTGTTCTGACTTGCAGACAAATCATTCGACAGAACCACATCATTATAGGTTTCACCTTTGATAGAGTAGGAAGGGGTAAAACAACATCTGCACTGGTAGATGTTAACAATCCTACATTTGCTGTTTTCACAACCTTTGATCTGTCCTTGTATGTTACATTGGGTACAAAATCATCACTGATAAATCTGTCATGTTGACATCAGTTTTTGACATAGGACATATCCATTCAACTGACTGGTTGATGGCAACATTTGTACGCTCAACATACTTCAACATGTTCACGTGGAATACCTTCTCAGTGTTTGCCATTTTGATCTTGTAATTAACTGCAGAAAGTTTTTCGACCACCTGAAAAGGACCCTTCCACATAACACGAAGCTTGTTATGTTCATCAGTGAGTAGCACAAGGACTTTATCCCCTACACTGGAGGAACGTGCCTTTGCTTTTCTATCTGCAAAGACCTTGTATACATCGTTTTTCTATCAGCTGACTGTTGAGCAAGCTCACATGCATCCTTTAAACGATTATGCAGTTCATAAACGTATTGGTAGACAGTTTTACTGTCAGGTATGTCCGTCTTATTTGTCCATTGTGTGATCAGTAGATTCAAAGGACCCCTTGGTGAGCGTCCTTAAAGAAGTTCGAACGGCGAGAATCCCAGGGTTTCGTTCGGCATTTCCCTGTACGCGAAAAGCAAAGCCGGTATGAAACGATCCCATTCCTGGGGTTCCTGCCTTGCAACTTTTCTCAGCATGGACTTTAGCGTTCCATTGAATCGTTCAACCATGCCATTCGATTGGGGATGATATGGCGTGGTTGAAATGGAGGAGACTGACAACGGTCTGTAAATTTCCGTCATGAGGTCGGAAATGAATTGCGTTCCACAATCCGAGAGAATTTCGTCTGGAAGACCCACTCTGGAAAAAATCGCAAGTAGGGCTTCAGCGACAGACACTGTATCAATTTTCTTCAGTGGAATCGCTTCTGAAAACTTTGTCGCTGTATCCACCAAAGTTAGGATATAGCGATACCCGGAAGAAGACCGGTGGGAAAGGCCCGACAAGATCAATAGCCACCTTCCGAAATGGGACGGAAATGAGAGGCATTTTGTGCAAAGGTGCACATGGGACGCGTCTTTTCCGAGATGTCTTTTGGCAGATGTCACATGAGCGGCAATATTCTGTAACTTCCTTTGTGACACCTGGCCAATAAAAAGAATCAAGAACTCTCTTTAATGTCCTTTTGATTCCGCAGTGACCAGCGAACAATGCATCATGAGCCGTGTGTAGTGCTATCTCTCTAAGTGGCTTTGGAACAACTTGTTTGTTGTCCTGTCCAGGTACACAAATGTCAGAGTCCAGTATGTACGTTGGTTTGTCCGTTGGTATGTCAGTGACAGTCTGTTTAGCAGTAGAAAGTAATGTCGTCAGCGTCTTGTCTTTTCCCTGCATTTCTTTTAGATCATCTGGGGTAATTTGGAGTTCATCCAGTTTTAAGACTTTTAGCGGCTTTGTAGCCTTTCCCTGCTCTATGATGTCTGATCTGGTACTCACAAGACAAGAAACGAACGATCCTCCAGCATCACCATGTACTGTAGCGACACCTGGCAAATTGCCCAAGATCAAGTCGCGGACTGGGTTATCGATAACACAGGCGGCGAGAAATCCGGAGTAGTACGGTGTATCGACCGAATTTTTTGCCACGGAAACATTTCTATCTTGCCTCCAAACGACCTACACTTTTGGACAGTGTTGAGATACTGGTTTTGTAGCACTAAAGATTTTTTTACACCAGCGGTGGTACACCCAGTGTCTCGCAAAACCGAAGCCTGCAATCCGTTGATGGCTCTGTTTTCTAACACAAGCCCATCAACCAATTGATGTGGTGCCAAAACAAGGCCTTCACAATCAGTGGAGACTAATGCGGGTTTTGAATCATGTGGTTTGAAAGGGCAATTCTTTTTCAAATGGAACTTGCCATCGCGAAAGAAACATCGCGTTGTCTGATCGGCGGCCGACTGATTGGTGTTACTTTGTGAACTTCGGTTCTGTCCACGAGCTGACCCAAAGGTCTACGCGGTGGTCGTTGTCCACGACCTCGGAACGTTTGCTGAGGAGCAACGGGTTTTTCCGGTGGTGAGTACTGGTACTGACGAAAGTCACTTGAACCGCGGAAAGATCCCTGTCCGTTCCTAGGATAGGTATATCCTTGAGGACCCAGAAAAGACCCACGATTTCCCTTCCTGTAATTTCCCTGTCCCGATGGGATTGTAAATAATGCATGAGACTCAAAGATGGAAGATTCTCCTTTCCTAACCACGCCCTTATCCGGGTGAGCGATGCAATACTGATTAGCCATCTGACACATTTCCTCAACGCTTTCAAATTGCCTTTCTTCAAGGAAAGTGGCCAGATCTTTGCTCACGCTCTGGAAAAGTTGTTCTCTAAGAAAGAGACCTCGCAGTGATTGAAAAGTTTTGTTTGTTTTTGATAAATCGATCCATCGATCTAAGCAATGACTCATACGAATTAGAAACGACGGAAACAATTCTTTGTCAGGGCACACAGAACGGAAACATTCGAGAAAACGATCGGCAGAACATTGAAATTTCTTGAGTTCTTTCAATTGATCCCAACTTAAATTTTGTTTTGCCGCGAGTGTGTGGTACAGTGCCAAAGCGCTACCCTTAAACAACGACGCAATATACAATGTCCACTTTTCCTTTGGCCAACCACAAGACGTTGCGTGACTTTCAAATCGGAAAAGAAAACCATCGATGTCATCCGTTTTTTTTCCTCGAAAGGCGGTAACTTTGGAATATATGCTGTTTTTTGTTGAGGCGCGCTTGCGGAACTGACTGGTGGAAGGTCTCTCGATGCCTGTAATCTTTTAATTTCAGCATCAGTCTCTATTTCTAACTGCCTCAACTTAAATTGACGTTCTCTATCTTTTTCTTCAGATTCCCTCTGTAGTCTTTTTTCTTCTAACTCAGTTTCCCTCGATTTTCTTCTCTCTCTCTTAGCCTGTCTGCCCTGTCTATGCATTGTTGCACATAGTTGGTAAGTTTTTCTCCAAAACCCAAGCGTTCCACTTGAACTTATTTATCAAAATCATCCATAATGAACTGTCAACAGATATAAACACAAAACAGTTTATAAGTATGAATAAAAATAAGGCGATATATGATGGAGTTATGTTTCACAAAAAACAATCATTATAATATATACAAATAAAGAATTCAATTTCCGGTGCAAGCAAAACGGCTTACTAAAACGGGAAAAATATGAAACCTAAGGAATGTATTTTTCCAAAACCCAACCCAGGTATTTTTTCCCAAAAGTAATTTGTTTTCGAAAACAGCTATCAATTTGGAATTTAAAAAAAATGAAGTTCAATGCTAAACTTTTTTCCCCTAAGAAAGGAAAAAAACAATACTAGAGTTTTTCTGGAAATAAATTCTTTATAAAGTTTTAGTTCTTAAATGTTCTTGTTGTTAGTCTTTCTTTCTTAATTTCAAATGAATTCACATAACAAATGTATCGCCTTATACGATAAATGAAAATGAATTTACAAAAGAAATGGGATCACAATCAAAAGGAGGGGGAGAAACACAAACTAGCGGAAATCCTACCTAAAAGATGAAAATGTTGAAAAGAAAACTAGACAGGAGCTTATTGTAAAGAAGGTGTAGAGATTTTGAAAAAGGGGTGAAAAGGAAATGGCAGGATACACAGGTTCGGAATAGCGAGATGAAATCAAGAAAAAGCAAGAGACCCCCAGACAGCACCCTAGGGGTCACTGTCTCCCGTGAAACTGGAGACGGGAGAAACAGACACAATATACACAACACTATAGTAATAATACAAAATAATAAATCAATAAATGCACAATCACCCAAACGCAAAGAAAATAACACAAAACAAAAAAACACTAGATAATATATTTATTAGAAGTTTCCCCTGCACTTGCCAACCTCTGTCCTGTTGAAGGAGGCGAGGTCCGTTCGAACTCTGGGAAGAGGGGACTATTTGAAATGAAACGATAGGACAGAGAAAGAAACAAAAAAACCTAATAAGGGGCGATCACGGCTGCTCCCACTCTTGGAACTAATCGCTCAATGTAGCGAGAAGCGGTGGGGCTCACCAATCTGGGAAAAGGACAAATAGGGATGACCACGGCTGCTCCCACTCTTGGAACTAGTCGCTCAATGTAGCGAAAAGCGGTGGGGCTCACCTATCTAGGAAAAGGACAATAGGGATGATCACGGCTGCTCCCACTCTTGAACTAATCGCTCAATGTAGCGAGAAGCGGTGGGGCTCACCGATCTGGGAAAAGGACAATAGGGATGATCACGGCTGCTCCCACTCTTGGAACTAGTCGCTCAATGTAGCGAGAAGCGGTGGGGCTCACCGATCTGGGAAAAGGACAATAGGGATGATCACGGCTGCTCCCACTCTTGGAACTAGTCGCTCAATGTAGCGAAAAGCGGTGGGGCTCACCGATCTGGGAAAAGGACAAATAGGGATGATCACGGCTGCTCCCACTCTTGGAACTAATCGCTCAATGTAGCGAGAAGCGGTGGGGCTCACCGATCTGGGAAAAGGACAAATAGGGATGACCACGGCTGCTCCCACTCTTGGAACTAATCGCTCAATGTAGCGAGAAGCGGTGGGGCTCACCGATCTGGGAAAAGGACAAATAGGGATGACCACGGCTGCTCCCACTCTTGGAACTAATCGCTCAATGTAGCGAGAAGCGGTGGGGCTCACCGATCTGGGGTTAAAAAAGATGGGACAACAACAACAACAAAAAACTAGCAAAACTCAGACAGCAGAGAGAAGTCCTCACTCGCACTGAAAATAAATTCACTCACCACACACAAATAAAGAAAACAAATGCAAACATTATAATTAAACCAATTTCTTTTTTTTTATCCTTCCCTCAAACCCTTGAGGGTACAAATAGAAATGTTTATATTTATCTTTTTCTTTCCTCAACCCCCTTAGGGTACAAATCAAAATCCTTGTTTTTTCAAATGAAAATATATCTCTTTCCCAGGCCCCCGAGGGCACAAATATTAATCTTTTTTTTCCAGCGGGGAACAAAAAACAATGCTAGATACGTCGGGGTCACCACTGTCACTCTTGCACACACGCATTCATGACAGCATTTACTCCATACGCATACGCAATCCCTCCAGTCAACCCAAACCCTGCGCTCGTCCCCCGAGCTTTGATTGGATCTTGTTGGCGTTTCTGTAGCAAAGCTTTTTTTACGTGGCGGGTTGCTAGCCCAACGCACAACCTTCCCCATTTCTCATTCTGGACTTAGGACCAGACAACGGCTGGGTTAAAAGGCACACTACAGAATGTTTTTTCTTCTCCCCCTCTCCTCCGGGGAAAACATTACTAAATGAATTGAACAATTCCAACAACGTTCATCACACTCCAGTGTTTATCAAACAAATTCTATACATGTTTGTCTCTCTCTCTCTCTCTCTCTCTTCACACAAGAGATATATCAAGTTACGAATTAATATGAAGAAAGACTTGCTAGATTCCTCCTCCTTGCCGGAGAAAGAATACACACATCCTCCAAGAATATAAAGTCCTGGCCTTTTACACAACATTGGCCCAAGATCCAGACCAGGAGAATAAACAATTCATACCATCGTGACATACTTGCATCAGAAAAAGCGCTCGCCCTATACCGTCATAATGCCCTGCCCACATCAGAATAAGCGCTTGCCCCTTGAACTCCCCAGTCACTGGGGGAACGATGAGATCCGACTCCTCTACCCGGGGTCTTCAATTGCTGGGGCTGAACTATCGGTGTGTTCCCCACACCATGGCCATCGTTAAACACCCGTCTCAGCACTTGGGAAACAGATGCCGTCGCAGCATCAGAGGAGAAATAGCTGATGGGGTGAAGGGCTGAAACACAAGGTTCGTGTAAGTAACCTGCTTCCCAATTTAATATAAGAATTCTTTCTTTCTCTTCAGGTTTTCCCCTGTACCTTTCCCCAACTATCTATGGCTCCACTGGTAATGACTGGTCAGCGGTGAGGACCCCTTGACCAACGTCCTGACAGGTTCGAGTCTTTAGGCCATCTCCTGGGCTAAAACTAATTCTTTCCTCCCTCCTCCTAGTGAGTGCACACTCAGTGTTCAAAACATGACCAGCACCTTACTAGCCCTTATTAAACTATCTCTCAGTGGTCACTTTCACCCAATGACCAACCCTTGTCTATTTCACTGGGTGATCCTCACAATTATTGGGGACGCCCGCTACACTAGTCAAGCCACATGAATATTCTTCCTTTTTAGTTGTGGCATGAGGGAAATGATTCATACCACTAGACTAAATGTGATGGAGCGTCACATGCCTTGATGTGAGGCTACGTCACATGACACGGCGATCTTTATTATTATTATTATTGTTATTATTGTGAGTCACTTCATGTTTGTTCACATTATCATTAGTAATATTACTATGTTTTGTTTATCAATATGTTTATTATTATTATCATGTTAAGTATTATGTTTATTATTATTATTATGCATATTATTAAGCTCAATTTCTTCCACCTCAGAAATCTCAGGCGTATACTGGGCATCTCCCGGCGAGACAGGGTGACCAGCACAGAAGTCCCGTCTCGCGCTGGCCTCCCTTCCATGTATACCCTGCTGAGACGGCGTCGGTTGTGTTGGCTGCGCTATGTAATCATTTTCATTTTCTTTTTTAATTTTTTTTTTTTTATTGTCATTGTTATTAGTACTGTTTATTATTACTGTTATTTTTTTTTTTTGTCATGGTTGTTACCATTATTATGTTTATTATTATCACAGTTTACTTTTATTTTTCATTACTGTTCATCATTATTATTTTTATCATTGTGTTTATTATGCTTATTATTAGGCTCAATTCCTTCCACCTCAGAAATCTCCGGCGTATACTGGGCATCTCCCGGCGAGACAGGGTGACCAACACAGAAGTCCCGTCTCGCGCCGGCCTCCCATGCTTGCCCTGCTGAGACGGCGTTGGTTGCGTTGACTGATGTAATCATTTATCATTATGATATCATTATCAATATCACTATTATTCTTATTATCACTATTATTGTTATCAGTATCATCATTATAACTGGTGTTTATGTTTTTGTTTATATTATTTTTATTATTATTATCATTAGTAGTAGTAGTATAAATTACTATTATTATCATCATTGTTTTGATGATCTTTTATTATTATTATTATTATGTTTATTTGTGCCGATATGTTTTTGATTTGTATCAGGTTTATCAATACTATTATTTTCTTTATTACATTTGTCATGTTATTATCTTCATTATGTTTGTTATTGTATGTTTATTATTATTATGTTCATTATGCTGATTATGTGTTTTGTAGTTATGTTTATTACGTTGTTACTTTTAAGTTTTTGTTTTTTTTTAGTCCCTCCACCACCCCCGCCTTTGCTTTTTTTTCTCTTTATTTCCGGCCCTTTTTCCACTTACTGTTTTGTTGCAAGGCGGTCTTTATTATTATCATTATTGTTATTACTATTATCATTATCATTGTAACTTCATCTTTGTTCATTATCATTAGTAGTATATGTTTTGTTTATCGTTATGTTTATTATCATCATGTCAAGTATTATTATGTTTATAATTACTATTATGTTTATTATTATCATGTTTATTATGCTTATTATTAGGCTCAATTCCTTCCACCTCAGAAACGTCAGGCGTATACTGGGCATCTCCTGGCGAGACAGGGTGACCAACACAGAAGTCCTGTCTCGCGCTGGCCTCCTTTCCAGGCATACCCTGCTGAGACGGCGTTGGTTGCGTTGGCTGGGCCACGTAATTATATATTATTATTATTATTATTGTTTATCTTTGTTTTTGTTCTTTATGATTATTATTATCTTTATGTTTGTTACCATTATTATGTTTATCACTATTATCACATTTTACTATTACTATATCATTACCGTTCTGTTCATCATTATCACCATTATTACTATGTTTATTATGCTTATTATTGGGCTCAATTCTTTCCACCCGAGAGATCTCAGGCGTATACTGGGCATCTTCCGGCGAGACAGGGTGACCAACACATAAGTCCTGTCTCGCGCTGGCCTCCCATGTATACCCTGCTGAGACGGCGTTGGGCGCGCTGGCTGGGCCATGTAACAATTATTATCATTATTACTATCATTATTATCATTGTGTTTGTTATCTTTATTAATTCTATTGTTTCTTATGTTTATTATTGCTGTTATGTTTTTCATTATTATCAGGTTTATCATCATTTTCTTATGTTATTTTTTTTATGTTTGTTATAATTATCACCTTAATGTTTATTATGTCATTATCTTTATTATTATTACGTTATGTTCATTTATGTTCATTATGCGGATTGGTATGTGTTTTGTAATCATGTTTATTATCAATTTTTTGTTGTTTTTTAGTCCCTCCACCACCCCCGCCTTTGCTATTTTTTTTCCTTTCTTCGGCCTTTCTTTCCCTTACTTTGTTTCAAGGCGGTCTTTATTATTATCATCATCATTATTGTTATTGTATGTTTTTGTTTCTTGATTATCATTATTAGTAGTAGTAGTATGTTTTGTTTATCATTATGTTTATTATCATGTTATGTATTATGTTTATTATTATTTTCATTATTATTTTGTTTATTATGCTCATTATTAGGCTCAATTCCTTCCACCTCAGAAGCCTCAGGCGTATACTGGGCATCTCCCGGCGAGACAGGGTGACCAACACACAAGTCCCGTCTCGCGCTGGCCTCCCATGTATACCCTCCTGAGGCGGCGTTGGGCGCACTGGCTGGGCCATGTAATAATTATTACTATCATTATCGTTGTGTTTATTATATTTATTAATTCTACTGTTTATGTTTATTATTGCCGTTATGTTTTTCATTATTATCAGGTTTATCATTATTATTATTTTCTTATGTTATTTTTTTTATTATGTTATAATTATCACCTTAATGTTTATTATGTTTGTTATCTTTATTACGTTGATTATGTTCATTATGCGGATTGGTATGTTTTGTAATCATATTTATTATGTTTATTATCAAGTTTTGTTTTGTGTTTTGTTTTTAGTCCCTCCACCACCCCCGCCTTCGCTATTTTTTTTCTTTTTTCGGCCTTTCTTTCCCTTACTTGTTTCAAGGCGGTCTTTATTATTATTATTATCGTCATTATTATTATCATTGTATGTTTTTGTTTCTTGATTATCAGTAGTAGTACGTTTTGATTATTATGTTGATTATTATGTATTATGTTTATTATTATTATTATCATTATTATTTTGTTTATTATGCTCATTATTAGGCTCAATTCCTTCCACCTCAGACGTATACTGGGCATCTCCCGGCGAGACAGGGTGATCAACACAGAAGTCCTGTCTCGCGCTGGCCTCCCTTCCATGTATACCCCCCCTGCTGAGACGGCGTTGGGCGCGCTGGCTGGGCCATGTAATAATTATTATTACTATCATTATCATTGTGTTTATTATATTTATTAATTCTACTGTTTATTATTGCCGTTATGTTTTTCATTATCAGGTTTATCATTATTTTCTTATGTTATTTTTTTTTATTATGTTATAATTATCACCTTAATGTTTACGTTTGTTATTATCTTTATTATTATTACGTTGATTATGTTCATTATGCGGATTGGTATGTGTTTTGTAATCATGTTTATTATCAAGTTTTGTTTTGTTTTGTTTTGTTTTTAGTCCCTCCACCACCCCCGCCTTTGCTATTTTTTCCTTTTTTCGGCCTTTCTTTCCTTTGTTGTTTCAAGGCGGTCTTTATTATTATTATTATTATCGTCATTATCATTGTTATTGTATGTTTTTGTTTCTTGATTATCATTAGTAGTAGTGGTAGTACGTTTTGATTATTATGTTGATTGTTATGTTATGTATTATGTTTATTATTATTATCATTTTGTTTATTATGCCCATTATTAGGCTCAATTCCTTCCACCTCAGAAGCCTCAGGCGTATACTGGGCATCTTCCGGCGAGACAGGGTGACCAACACAGAAAGTCCTGTCTCGCGCTGGCCTCCCTTTCATGTATACCCTGATGAGACGGCGACGGTTGCATTGGCAGGGCCATACTATTATTATTATTATTGTTTATGTTTTTGTTTATTATTATTATGTTTGTTACCATTATCATGTTTATCATCGTTATGTTTACCGTTATGTTTATAATTACTATTATGTTTGTTTCATTGTCATTATTATTTCATTTATTATGCTTATTGTGAGGCCCAACTCGTTCCACCTCAGAAGGCTCAGGCGTATACTGGGCATCTCCCGGCGAGACAGGGTGACCAACACAGAAGTCCTGTCTCTCGCTGGCCTCCCTTCCATGTATACCCTGCTGAGACGGCGTTGGTTGCGTTGGCCGGGCCATGTAATCATTTTTAGTATTATTTTCATTTATTTTTCTTATTATTAGCATTGGCCGCCCACAGCCGAGATACAAATACTTTTGCAAAAGGGACATGAAGGTGCTTGAGATCAACACCGAGTCCTGAGAGGACCTCAGCGCAGACAGCAACAGGTGGAGAAGCACTCACAAGAAACAGCTGCAGACCGGCGAAGAAAAACCGACTGCTGCTGCAGCAGAAAAGTGAGCCAGCAGAAAGGGGATGACAGCCAACAAACCAGTGTCAACATACAGATGTGACAATTGTGTCAGAGACTGCCACTCTCGTATCAGTCTCTACAGCCACAGGCGACGCTGTTGTCTGATTAGAAAAACAGTGCGTCTGTACCAGGTGAAAACTGTTTAGGGGTGTTTTTTTTCTGTTTTTTTTTTTTTGTGGTGAATACTGTTGATCGGAATGCTTTGTGTACTTCCGCTTAGTGTGTTCCAAGTTACTACAATCTGATTCATAAGAAACATTGAAGAGTTATTTGACTAAAATTGTTTAGCACTGTATTTGTCTCCTACCCTTTTGTAAACTCCACTCAAAATCTGAAAAGTCGAGATTAACTGATAATTCTTGTTACATATGTATGCTAGTCTAATCCTTTGTTGGCCGAGATTTTACACATTCTTTGAAAGCCAGAGGGCATGTGTGTGAACTCGACAAGCCAGACTCAGCTACTTAACTACAGACCAGATTCTATTTGTCCCAGAACCTGGGTCCCTATCTACCCTGGGCAAGCCTGGTAGTGAAGAAACACAGCCCAGCAATTGAGCAGCAGGTCCACAGAAGTGGATCAGTCACTAGCAACAAGAGAATGATCAACTATTCTCTCCGACATCAGGTAAGTTCTGATATTCCAAGTGGACTCCAACTCATCAAGAACCTTCCCTCTCTTAGTGATGAAACAGTGTGAACCAAAACTCAGAATGAAATGGTTTCTGTGAAACAGATTCGAATGTTTCCCCCGTATATAAACAAGTAAAGCTGATGTGTGAAAGTGCACTTGTGTCAGTTCTTTATTGTTCAATTAGTATTGAATGTTTGAACTTCTCTCTGTCTCTCGAAGCTACAAGTACTTTTAAGAGTACAAACCTACGGAAACTTATCCCCGGGCCACTACTGATTACTTTAACAGTCCTGAGAAAAATGTTTAAAAATTCGTTCGATGACTAGTACCGGAAAGTTGCTCCTCCTATTAACTATTAAGAGAGAGGGTGAGGTGAAATTTTAACTTAATTCTAGAAGAGAAAATATTCCCAAGTCCTTTCCCTAAAGGACACACCGGCCCACCCCCAACTCACACCTTGTAGAACATGCAACGGCGGAATCATGCAGGCCTAAATGACGCGAAGGTGGAAAAGGGAGGCGAGTGAGACAGACAGAAAGAGAGAGACAGACAGAGCTGGGGGGGGGGGGGGGGTCGGGGTCGTGGACAGTGAACAGTCCGTCGTTAAGTCTACGCGTTGCCATTATCACCGTCTTTGACGCGTAAAAGCGACAAACGTTTCTGTGCCTTCACCTGAACACCATCGCGGAGACTCGAGCCGAGTGAGAAGTAAATCGAGTCCGCGTCTCCTCCGGCGGGTTGCCTCAGAGCTGTCACAGATGTCGGTAGAGTTCCTGTGTAAAGATCGCTACAACACGGCTATGGCTGTGCGTCGGTGGAACCGGAAATGATCGCGCGAATAAAATCTTTGTATAGTAAACCAAGTACACTCATCTTTTGTCTTTTTTTTTTCTTTTGGGGGGGGGGGGGGTGGAGAGGGGGGAGGGTGGAGGGGTGGAGGGGGTGGAGGGAGCAGATTTCCTTGTTTGTAAAGGTGATGCACCTAATAATTCAAATCTCTGGACTGGGCATGTTTTGTGAAGAGGATCGGAAAGTCTACAGTATAGACAGACAGACAGAGATAGATACGTTTAATGCCGAGTAGTTTATCACTCCGTACGCTGCAATACATAATGCGCTGCAATAAGATTTATAATACTAAGTGGCTTAACGCACGGTATGCACTGTGGAATTTTCACATCCAGGCGACAGAGAGACAGTGAGGCACAGACAGACAGGCAGACAGACAAAGAGACACACACACAGAGACAGACACAGAGACAGACATACACACACACACAGAGGCAGTCAGACAGACACAGATAAACAGAAAGAGTCAGAGACAGCCAGACAGTGAGACAGACAGACACAGACAGACGCAGACAGAGAGAAACAGAGACAGAGACACAGACTGACAGGGAGAAACACACAGACAGAGACAGGCAGGCAGGCAGGCGGCCGGACCGATCAACCAACCGACCGACCGACACACCAATGGGCAACAGGCAGACATATACAGACAGATAGGCAGACAGACAGTGACAGGGAATGATGCTGACAGACAGGGAGAGAGAGGGCAGAGACGAGGGCAGTGACAGGGAATGATGCTGACAGACAGGGAGAGAGAGGGCAGAGACGAGGGCAGTGACAGGGAATGATGCTGACAGACAGGGAGAGAGAGGGCAGAGACGAGGGCAGTGACAGGGAATGATGCTGACAGACGGACAGGGAGAGAGAGGGCAGAGACGAGGGCAGCGACAGGGAATGATGCTGACAGACAGGGAGAGAGAGGGCAGAGACGAGGGCAGAGACGAGGGCAGTGACAGGGAATGATGCTGACAGACAGGGAGAGAGAGGGCAGAGACGAGGCGAGACGAGGGCAGAGACGAGGGCAGTGTATGAAAAGAAAAAATGGAGAGCAGCAGAAAAGGGGAAAAACTGGCACGAAACTTTCGGGAGACGGTGATAAGATTTGTAGTCAAAGAGCGCGCTATCACTGACGGAGGAACACACTCACCCACTCACACAACAACGACACACACACACACATGGACGCACGCACGCACCAATGCGCACACACACACACTAAATCGAAGGATAAAAGGGACGCGTTTTTGCATTAGCTTTTCTCCTCTCTGTCTTTCTGTGTCTGTCTCTCACTCTGTCCCTCTCACTCACCCCCCCCTCTCTCTCTCCTGTAAGTGCTAACCCCCCCCCCCTCTCTCTCTCTCTCTCTCTCGTGTAAGTGCTAATACAGTTGTATACATTTTCACATCCACAGATGTAAAGCGTTCTCTTTTCTATCCTCACGATTAATTCAGGATCTCTTTCTTCCAAAACACGGTATCACAAAGATAACGGAAAATCACACACACACACACACACACACACACACACACACACACACACACACCACACGCGCGCGCGCGCGCGAAGAGACGGCTATGAAAGGAAAGAAGTGGACGCGGTCAGACATAACAAAGACAATGACGTACAAAGACGAAACGAAGAATCCTAGTGCGTGCTGTGGGCTTCCGTAAGCATTCCCTTAAATGTGCGGCTCTTCGGGTACTGTTCAACTCGCCAGTGTTTACAACGTAAGTCACTTTGAAAAAAGAAATGTCGAAAGTGAAACGATAGCTTTGTTTCCGGTGGCTCCAAATCATGAAAGTCAGGAGCCCGGCAAACCGTAATTGAAGAAAGAAGCGGGGGAAAAAAATGTATGAAATTTACACTTACAGAGACTGACCAGTGTAGCAAGCTGGATGTTTCATTGTAATTTACATCGTCTGGCGAAACCGGAGGTAAAGCTGACCACCAAACTACTCAGGACAAATGTAAAAGAGCTTTTGAATTCATGGTTTTTCCATACCAGCGTTACAAACATTTTGCTGACTTGAACTTGTTACCCGAAGAAAACCAGTTTCATGTTCAGAACTTGAAAGTACAGCATGGAGAAAACTATTGTAATGTACTTGCCGAATGCCGCCTGCCGGTGCCACTGGTTCGTAATGCACTTACCGAATGCCGCCTGCCGGTGCCAGGATGTCACGTGACGGGAAATGATCGGGACGCCACAGGATCTGCAAGGTGTTTAAGCTCCTCCTACCCCAACCCTAATCTACTATTTCTACCCCCCTCACGACATATCAATGACAAAGCTTAGTGTGCCGAGATGTGCATGTCACTTAAAAGCTGTGGAGCGTAAGCATCATATCATGGCTAATCTGCAGTGCGTGTGTAACAGGATAGCTTTCATTGAATGATACTAACATTTCAATCTCTAGTATGGGGTGCATGTCACAGGGTATGGCCAACATTCATTTGAATGATACTAACACGTTTAAATCTCTTGCATGGGGCGCATGTCACAGGGTATGGCCAACATTCATTTGAACGATACTAACACGTTTAACTCTCTAGCATGGGGTGCATGTCACAGGGTATGGCTAACATTCATTTGAATGATACTAACACGTTTAACTCTCTAGCATGGTGTGCATGTCACAGAGTATGGCTAATACTCATCAGAATTGTGATAACATGTATCACACTATGCTAACACTCATAGAAATGTGCTCATACCCAATCGACTTTTCTCAAAATGCAAAGAGAAGCTAACACGGTCTACAAAGACCTGTCGAACAGTGCCAGAATATATGTTATGCATGCGGTAGAGAATGCTTACGGAATGATCCTCTGAATCTGGGTGAAAGACACCCTTCAACTCGCAACATACGTCCCAGGTGGTAACAAATCTTCGAGTCAAAAATGTATCCGTACTGCTGGACACAACGACGGAACCCACCAAAAGAGAAACAAAAATGGAAAGGAAGAAAAAACATTTAAAAAAAAAATTATACTTCGATGATCAAGAATGGCCTTATAAAGCATGAAAATACGTACATTAGATTATCTTCGGGAAGTTCGCACTGTCGTTACATTTGAAAATGTTGAGTCTTCGTTTTTTGATTTTTTTTTTATTTTATTTATTTATTTTTTTTTTTTTTTGGGGGGGGGTCTTTTTTTCCCCCCCATCTCCAAACTGGGAACTGGCACCTTGCCACAGTGCATGTATATTTGAGCACGTGATTTCCGGCTCACTTTCCAACTTTGTTGGTTCGTTGGTTTGTGTCTTTTCCTCTTAATCTCTTTCCCACCAATGGACCAGCATGTTGTCGAGTTGAACATAAGGAAAAGGACAAACGTAGAAGTAATGGCCGTAAAAAGCTCACATCAGTGAGCACGGAATAACAGATAAAGCCTACCTCCACTTTGGTCACGTGCATTACCAGTTAGGCCCCCTGATGTGAACCTTTTAACGAACCATTTTTGTATCTTTGTACTTACCGATTGAAGCTTGTGTGTCAACCTCACTCTCACCCTCACCATCATCGTTGTCGCGTCGTCGTCGTCGTCTTCGTCGCCGTCCACATTTCATGAAAGACCTACCGGCGGTTGGGCGAACGACCGGACAGTCTTTCATTTCAAGGCCTTTGTCCTTCAGTCACAGGGAGACGGGGCACAACCAGTCCATTCTTTGACACCGTCTACTTACGCAGGACATTCGTGCACTACTCGCTTTCTAGCCTAACCAGTGTTGAAGTACCGAGCACAGAGTTCCTGGCTACACACTGAAACTTCGCAAGTTGCAGGCGTGCCACCATTTAAAAAACACAAAAAAAAACAAAAAAATTTTTGTTTTCGCTACCAGTCTGATATGACGCTGTTCTCTTTGCGTCTGTCGCCTTAGTGTTTAGATAATCCCTCTACCGTCCCTCGTCTCGGACGCTTATACGGCCGTTTACCATTATCACTGGATGTGCGCGTTTAGCCCGAATGCAATTCACGAACTAAATGTTTTGTGATAGAAAGTGGACCGCTGCTAACCATTATACAGTAATAAAACAGATTTTTGACCGTAGATCTGTAAACAATACAAAATGTCTTTGTGGATGCTTAGAAGATTTTAAAATAGAAAAAAAAAAAAAAAACAGAACAAAAATCTACAATGTTTCGTTGGTTTGTGTCTTTTCCTCTTAATCTCTTTCCTACACACATTGTACAGTAAATAATATGCAGAAATTCTTTTGTCTGTCACACAACGCCCATCGACACAAACGCCCGGCACAAAGACACGTCCACTTCCTAGCCTACCTTTCAGCTGGGAGAACACCAGCTCACTGGCCCGTCGCCGCCGAAGCAATGGCCAAGCTGCAGGTGTCCAAGTGTGAACCACGTGTATCACGTGCTGAGTTTCGTCATTGTGTGTTCATGGCTAGACTGTCGTCGTTACGCTCCGGACACGCGTTTTCCATTGCTTTCACGTGCGCATGGATGGGCGCAAACAGGCACAAAGACGACGACGACGACACACACACACACACAGAGCAGATCATATGTGACGGCCTCCCACAAAATGATAGATAAGAGTGTTGAGGGTCATTTTGGGGTAAAATGAGATTTTTGCACCAACACATAGGAAAACCATTGAAGCATATCATGTTTCACTGATTTTACCTAAATTAAGCTAGAAATGTGATTAAATGAATTTTTTTCACTCCATGTCATCAATTTTAAGCAGCACTGATTGCGAAAAGTTACTCATTTTCAACGGATAATCGAGTGCACATCCCTCGCAGAACCCCTGGCATGCCGCACATTATTCGAAAGCTCAGTGTGTCTATTTTAAGAATCTGTACACAATCTTTTTAAATAAACCAATCAGAAGGCCTCTACGAGGCATTCAAAGTCGTACACATAAGAAAGCCTTCCAACCAATCAGCAATCAAATACCAAAATGGCCTTAATAACTCAGCTGTTAAGAGCAGAGACGCTGCCTTTCATTGGTCACAGCTCAATTGCGTTTTGCCTTTGTCGTCGCTTCACTCGAAAAATCACCATCATGGATCGACGTATTGTAATGCTGTTAAATTCATCAAAATCAGGAACTATTTTCGGTTATGAAGGCCAGGGAATTAGTGGCCTTATAAACGAGTATTTCGCCACCAGCAATAGCAATGAAAAGGAATAAAATTGGAAATGAAATGAGGCAGGGAACAGTAAATAAGTGGGGTAACTTTTGCTCCCATAAGAAAACCTAACACAGAGTAACTTTTATTCAAGACTGGCACAGCCTTTTGAACTTGAATAAAGTCAGACAAGTACATACATAGACGAACAATCTAATAGTGGGGGAAAAAACAAGCGCAGGCCAACAACTCAACTGTCCCCACAGTAACGAATTGGCAAAGACCTGGACTTAAGGGGGGGGGGGGGGGGGGTTGAAGATGGAGAAACTGGGAACATGAAATTAAGAAAATATATTACAGATATGAAAACTCTTCACTAGCTGCATAAGGGAACCATCGTAATCCCCTTTGAAGGCAGATATATTTGTATTGCCTGCTCCGAGGAATATTTTGATTTCGATTCCAACGAAGAAACTGACAGCGAAGCTGACGATGGATTTCCCTATCGACTTCGACCAGCGTGTGTCAGTCTCAGCCTGTTCGACTCGAAATCGGAGATGAAAAAGAAAATGAGGAGCCAGTTGTACGAACTGAAGAAAATGCAGGTCTGTCAGGTATAATGCCGTCGCGATAATGCCAAAAATTTGGTGACAGAGACGTATGCAACAGATACAAGTATGAACTGCAATGGGCAGCCTCTGCCAGATCTGCAAATGGCAGAACAGTTTTTCCTGTAACTGCATGCAGATCAAAATGATCATTTAATGCGTTCCAGCTGCTGATGGCCAACATATGTGTGTGTGCATGTTTGTGGAGAGGAGAGGGAGCGCAGGTTTCGATCGTCGGGATATAGTAGTGTGTGTGTGTGTGTGTGTGTGTGTGTGTGTGTGTGTGTGTGTTGGTGTGTGCGTGTGCGAGAGGACAAGAGAGATTCCACCCAGGCAACTGAAAAGGAAGAAGAAAGAAAATGCACAAGCATTTGTTTTTTGATAAGGTATGTTTGTTAATTATGAGTATATGCTGTTTTTATCATAGGATGTCATGAATCGTGAGTCCGGTATGTGTTGACGCACTGTGCAAGAGATCTACCTTTTTTTCCCTCCAAGAACCCACTTTTTTTTTTAAACGCTGGGCAAAATGAAACTAGAAAATACATATTAATTCAATCAATTGTGATAAGTGTATCTGTGCTAAGATAACATTAAAAACAAAAGTATCTATTACATAAGAAAATCAGATTTTTTTTTTATTTTCCAGCGCCCTGAACAGCCATTAAATACACCAATATATATTTGACTGGGGATAACATTCAATTATCAAAGTGTTTGCAATGATTATCTTGATGGTTTCCCACATTTTCATAAGTTTACAGCAAAATTAAACCTTGGTTGCTAAGGAAAAATGGTTGGAGAAAGTAGGGAAACTTCAAAGCCATATTTCTTAAAATGGATACCGTGTTAATGGGACTCTTTGAAGGGTCATAACTTTTTCATTTTTTAACATATAGAAATTCTTTATATATCATTGGAAAAGTCTTTTTCTCCTCTTTCTGTTGATATACATATCTTAATAAGTTCATAATGCGACTTACCTATCATTTTGTGGGAGTTGGTCACATATGAGACATTTGTTAGTAAATGGGGGGAGAGAGAGAGACAGCGAGAGAGAGAATCCCCTCCCCCCCCCCCCCCCCCCCTCCTTCTCTATCTCCCCATTTACTAATAAAAGTATCATATGACCTGGTTTCAGGTCGGAGGACGTAAAAAGTAAACAACCGGTGAGTAACAAGGAGCCCACAGAAAGTCAAAGCTTGATGGACTCGGGAAACGAGCAAAACCTCTCTCTCTCTCTCTCTCTCTCTCTCTCTCTCTCTCTCTCTCTCTCTCTCTCTCTCTCTCTCTCTCTCTCCTGGGGTTGAAAGCGAGGAAAGCGTGAAGAAAAAACAAAACAAACCAGAAAGCAGGAAAGAAGAAGAAACAATAACATCAAATTCAACTAGGGGGAGGGGAGAAAATCGAAATAAAACGGCTTAGGACATGATGCCTCCCAATCCGTATCACGGGGTAAGGGAGAGTGGCGCACCAGTTTCGTTTTACACGGTAAGAAAACACTGACCAGATGAGAATCTCTGTATTGCCCGCTCCCCCCCCCCCCCCCCCATCCCACCCGCCTTTCTCTGTAGCTCTACACTCCGAACGACAATAATGAAATTATGCCCCCCCCCCCCCCGCGCCCTCTCTTCTAATCCCCGGTGAGCCTTTCTGCTTCCAATAGGACCGTCCAAAAGCGTTTGTTTGTTTGTTTGTTTGTTTGTTTGTTTTACATGCTCCTTTCCCCCTTGTCTTCAGTGTATGTCTGGCAATTTTATGTGCTGCTGTGACGCCGTTTTTCCACCCCAACCCTCTTCTTCCACCCCACCCCCACCCCCTCTACTCTCCTCCCTCTCACATACGTTCCCCGAAAACAGATGGCGTGAAAAGCTGGGAGACATTTCGTGCAGTGTGTGTGTGGGGTGTGTGTGTGTGTGTTTGTGTGTGTGTGTGTGTGTGTGTGTGTGTGGTGTGTGTGTGTGTGTGTGTGTGTGTGTGTGTGTGTGTGGTGTGTGTGTGGTGTGTGTGTGTGTGTGTGTGTGTGTGTGTGTGTGTGTGTGCGTGCGTGCGTGCGTGCGTGATGTATGTGTGTGGTGTGTTGTGCGTGTGTGTGTGTGTTGGGTGTGTGTGTGTGTGTGTGTGTGTGTGTGTGTGTGTGTGTGTGTGTGTGCTTCTCTATGTCATTGTGCACAATTCAGACCAGTGCGTGTGGGTCAAGAAAATGATACTCTGAATGACTGATTTGTATCTCATCGGGTTTGAATGCAATTGAGTAGTTTCCTCCTGAAGGTGCGTGTGTGTGTGTGTGTGTTTGTGTGTGTGTGTGTGTGTGTGTGTGTGTGTGTGTGTGTGTGTGTGTGTGTGTGTGTGTGTGTGGTCGTATTTGAGTGCGTACGCGTTTAAGCTTATAATTTCGCCAGCTGTGTGGAAGTGCACTGAAACACTGAACGCATAATATGTGCGTATAATGTGCTCCTTCCATATACTTGGACTCAAGTGTGTGTTTACACGTTAGGTTGAAGTGTGTGTGTGTGTGTGTGTGTGTGTGTGTGTGTGTGTGTGTGTGTGTGTGTGTGTGTGTGTGTCCGTCCTTCATTTAACGTCTATCCACTATTCGTGATATTAGACAACAACAAAAAACCAAAAAAAAGTGAATGTGTACGGAAGAATTGCGAGCGTGCACATAATATGTGTATGTGTATATGTATGGGTGCACGTGCACGCGAATGTGTGTGTGCGTGTGAGTGTGTGCGCGCGCGCGTATGCGTGTGTGTGTGTGTGTGTGTGTGCGTGTGTGTGTGAGTATGTGTGCCTGTGTGTGTGAGTGAGAGAGTTGTGGATGTGTAAGTGTGTGAATATCTTTACACAAGTCATAAGTGAAGATTAACATGAAACAAAATACTTATAACCAACAACTAACTTATCAATTAAAGTCAAAACGGATGACAGTACTAAAGAAAAAAGGAAAAAAAAAAGAAAAAAGAATAAACAAACAAACAAAATCCTTTGCTCCCCCCCCCCTCCCCCATTTTATCACCCCACCCCCCTTCCTTTCTTATCCCCCGCAAATAAAGTTAATAAAAATATTATAAGTATTTTCCAATAGGGGTGCGCTCTAAATGTACAAAGAATTCGTACGTTAAAGCTGGTGACTGAAAAATGGCCTGCACAGTATTTTGCTTCAATACTGGAATGATTTTTTTCATATCATTGCATGAAACAATATGAATTGGAGTAATTTTGTTTCCACATACGCAAACTACGTTTTTTACATATTTTGTTTTAAATGCATTAAGATTCCACCTGTGTATTAATGAGAGTAATTTTCTATTAAGATTAAAATTCTCTTTGATTCTTTTAATATCAAACTGTTCTTTATAAACGTGATCTACCATACTATATTCGAAAGCTTTCCAGATATGCGACTTAACCAAGTTACACTGTTCATGTACTGATAAGGGGAAATCAAACAGTTCTGAACCAAAACTATTTTGGGCTCCACGTTTAGCTGCCCTGTCTACTTTTTCATTATAATGAAAAGAACAATGTGAAGGAATCCAACAAAAAACTACATGGGTTCCTCTTGCAATCAACATGTGTATCATACAATTTATCTCTATGACCATTTCAGGTCTTGTGTGCAATTGAGAAACTTTTAATGCCTGAAGAGCTGATTTAGAATCAACACAGAACAGAATTTGAAATATTGTTTTTGGAAAGTGTAAAAGATAATTTAAAGCCAGGAGTATCGCTGTTAATTCTGCTGTAAATATCGATTTGTTAATTCCGATATAAAATGATTTCTCTACTCTTAAGTCTGGTATTAAGAATGCACAACCTGTTTGTTTATCAATGCACGAACCGTCTGTGTATATTTTCAAATAATTTGAATAGTTCTTTTCAATATGGCACTTGATACAGCTTGCTAACATGTTTATGTTTTCATCTTTTTTCATATTGGTATGATCAATATCAAAATGTGCCTTATTAAGCTCCCATGGTGGTATAGGAGAAAATATCGGTCTAATGGACAGAGCATCGTTATCGATTGAAACTCCAGAATCAGTAATACTTTTTGACGTGTACGTTGCCAGTGTTTTTTGAGAAGCTGTAGATTTTGCTCTTTTAGGAAAATCAATATCTGACCTCATTTTTATTTCAGATCTAATGTGCGTTTTATTAGTTGTACTCTTGATAACAAATTTACAACACGCTAACTCTCTGTATTCATCTAAGGGAAGCATCTGCGCTTCATAATACGTACGAGAAGATGATGCATGCACCGGAAGGCCAAGTGCTAATTTCAATGCCTTGCATTCAATACTTTCAAGCTTTTTCAATAGGTATTTGGGAGCGCTAAAGATTACTTCTTGGGCATATGTTATTTTCGACCTCATTAAAGATTTACATAGAGTTATCAATGTAGATGAATTCTGTCCCCATTTTTCTTTAGAAATAATTTTAAGGAAATTTAATATTTTCCTCGCCTTTGTTAATAAGTATTCAATATGAGCGTTCCATGATAGTTTAGATGTGAAATGGACTCCTAGGAATTTAACTTCTGTCACGTATTTAAGAGGTGTTTCGCCCAATGTAAAAACAGGCAGTTTTTCTGGATTATTACCACTATTGAAAAGAATTATATTTGTTTTTTCAACAGATAAGTTCAATCCATTTAACTTCATGTATTCCGACATCCTATTTAGTGTGTGTGTGTGTGTGTGTGTGTGTGTGTGTGTGTGTGTGTGTGTGTGTGTGTGTGCGCGCGCGCGCGCCGCGCGCGCGCGTGTGCGTGTGCGTGCATGTGCACGCTCACGCATGTGTGAGAGAGAGAGAGTCTCTGTGTGTGTTTTTGTGCGATGCGCGCACCCTGGAAATGTCATGGGCTGGTCGGCCGTCACGTGACGCATTGCGTCTTGACGCAATTTGCGTCGACAGACGCAAAACTGGAAATCAGGAGAGAAGGAAATGTTCAATCGACAGCCACGGCCGTGTTTCTTGACCGATTTCCTCCGTATTCGCTGGCAACCTTTGGCTCTTACCCCTACAGCTTATGCAGCAGATTCAAATCGTCATAGAGAAAGTTCAAGGTTACAGGGACCCCGAAATGTCAACACAAAAGTGTTTTATGATCCAATGTCAATGGAATTTCATATAAATGTGCACAACTATAAGGTCCACCAACAATGTGAGTTTCAAAGTCCAAGGTCAAAGGTCAAGATCACGAGTGTGACGTTTACCTTAGGAGAGAAGTAAATCTTCACTCGCCAGCCACAGCCACGTTTCTCAACCGATTTCCTCCAAAGTTGCTAGGTGTCTTTGGCCTTTATTTCTACAGCTTATGCAGCAGATTTGAATTCGCCATAGCCAAAGGTCAAGGTCACAGGGACCCTGAAAGGTCAACACAAAAGTGTCAATAACTTGCGTCTTCATTACCAATGTCAATGAAATTTCACACAAACGTGCACAAGTATAAGGTCCACCAATGGTGTGAGTTTCAAAGTCCAAGGTTAAAGCTCAAGGTCACGAGTGCGACTTTTATCTTAAAAACACTAATGTCTTCATAACTTCCGGATTTATTTGTCCAATTGCCTTCAAAATCATCATCAAAAACAATGTAGACCCTCTGATGCACAAAGGCGTCCTGCTACTTAGAGAGTGACTGTGTATATTGATATATGAAAATATAAACGTACAAACTGACCAGGCCATGGCCTTCCACACAACAATGTGAGAAGGATATACAAAACAACTGTGCATTTTTTTTCTCTCCAGCCTTTGTGGATTGATGTCCTGCAAAGTAATTCTAAGATTCAACATGTTAAGAAGACCACATCACACACACACACACACACACACGCGCGCGCGCGCGCGCCGGACGCACCACACAGAGAGGCGAGCGAGGACGAGAGAGAGAGAGAGAAGAAGACAGACAGAGAGAGAGAGAGAGAGAGAGAGAGAGCTACATATCCAATGAAAAAAGTCGGCACTCTAGTTTCTAAGTGCGGAACTAGAATGTTGAAAAAACATGGCGGTCCAGAGTGGCAAAAGTGTCAACTTTATGATCGAAGTCTTGTGAAGCGCGTGTAATAAGAAAAGACATTCTTCGAAAATTTCATCGAATGAAATCCAGTGACGTGCTGCTGTATTTTTGGTACTGAGAGTGATCGCTTTCGTGAATTGGTTTCGTTAAAGGGAGCAGCTCAATTGAAATGCCGCCGAAACAACCCGCAAAAGGAGCCACGAAGGGGCCACCAGCAAAACCCGTTGCAAAACCCGTTGCAAAACCCGGAGCAAAGCCAGCTGGGGGCAAAGCACAGGTGGCCAAAAAGGGATCAGGAACAAATGTTGGAGGTTAACGAAATCAATTCCCTCTGTGCCAGTCAACTCTCTCTCTCTCTCTCTCTCTCTCTCTTCTGTCTGTCTGTCTGTCTGTCTGTCAGTCTCTCTCTCTCTCTGTCTCTCTGTCTCTGTCTCTCTCTCTCTCTCCTCTCTCTCTCTCTCTCTCTCTGCACACAGGCAGACACGCACACACACGCGCTTGCACGCATACACACTCCACCACCACCACCCGAAATTACTAGTGAAAAATTTCTCACAGTTTGAAGGAGGGAGAAAGAAAAGGGTAGGACAAAGGCAGATGTAGGACAACAGTACAGAAGGAGAAAAAATCAGAGTCAAAGAATGATGGAAAAGATGAAACTACAAGCACACATTTTCCCCTTAATTGCAAGGATACATTTACATGGAAAGACCCCTCATATTCCCCACAGAGGGATACAGTTGCAAAAATGATGTACTGAATACAGTGTGACACCATATATCATGTAATTCACTATCAACCAGGCATATACAGACATATATGCATGGGTCATATCACATGTCACGGTACTTTCTGTACAGTGGTACAAAAGCTGTGTATGTGTAGAAGAAAAAGAGACGGAGAAAGATAAATAGATCAACAGAGTCAATAAATACATGGATATAATAAAGGGGAGGCAGATACAGGGATGAAATTGGTCAGCACCTACTAATTCTCTGTGATGTGAATGTTCAGTGACATAACTGGTCCCAGTAAGTCCTCTCCAGAAGAGAAGTGGGTCAATGAAGATCTCCAAACATCGTAGTGCTGCACAAAAGCAAAAATTCTCATCACACTATCTTAGATATATGGCAAGGGGGGAGAATGAGACGTGAGACAGGAAGCACGCTTGTGTAGTAAAGTACTTCTGATGTGTTCAATAAGGTAAAGAAAACTCTTGGGGGAAAGAGGAGGAAGAAATAATTCCTTTACACATGCGTGGGACTGAAGTTTGGAACTAGGAATTTCAGGCTGTCAAAGCCAGCACTCAGATTCTGGACTACTGCTCAATAAAAAGATAAAATCAACAGATTAAGAAAGAGAAAACAAAAAAAAGACCCAGTAGTCATGTTTACTTTGATCCTTCAAATAAATGGACAAGCAACTAAACACATAAACAGAAATCATACCAACGCAGCATTTTTTATATCCTGTTGATTTTTGTCAATAGGAACTCAAAACCAAGGTGGAAACAGCAGCCTAAAAGATTGCAAAACAAAATGAAGACAATTTTGAAGGTAAAATTTTGGATTCCATAACATTTAGCGAATTCTGTGAACAGACGCCAAAAAGCCAGCAGCGGCAGGTAAAGGCAACAAAGTCGGAGGAAACGGTGCCAAGAAAGCTCCAGCTGCTGCCCCAAAGGAGCCAGTGTGGGGGCCCCAGGATGACGCCGCCCGCACCATCCAAACCCGCTACCGTCAGCACTTGGCAAAAAAAGAGCTGGCCAAAAAGCACCAAGAGAAGGAGGAGTATGAGGCCTTGATGACCAAACTGGAGAAGGAGGTACACGCGGAGTGATCCCACGACTGAGGGTTGACGGGGTTTTTTTTTGTTTTTTTTAAAATCTGTTTGTATTTTTGTGTGTGTGTGTGTGTGTGTGTGTGTGTGTGTGTGTGTGTGTGTGTGTATTTCTGTGTTTGTGTGTGTGTGTATTCTGTGTGTGTGTGTGTGTGTGTGTGTGTGTGTGTGTTAATAGCTGGAAAAGGAAGAGGCGTGCAGCCCATTGCAACTCAGGGTATTTTTTGTTCTTTTTAAGAATGTGTGTTGTGGACCTTTGTTTTTTCTTTCTTTTGTATACATAACAGTGCTGCTAAAATAACTGAAAAAGATATCATAGTAACACTGATTGCCATCTTGGATATTCTGCTTGATGAATTTGTCTTTAAGGATACTCTGACCAGTTTGTCATATAAGATACTCTAACCACTTTGCCATTCAGGATACTCTAACTGGTGTGCCATTTAGGATACTCTGAATGGTGTGCCATTCAGGATATTCCTGACCAGTTTGCCATATAAGATACTCTAACCACTTTGCCATTCAGGATACTCTGAATGGTGTGCCATTCAGGATACTCCTGACCAGTTTGCCATTCAGGATACTCTAACCACTTTGCCATTCAGATACTCTGAATGGTGTGCCATTCAGGATACTTTGACCATTTTTCCATATAAGATACTCTAACCACTTTGCCATTCAGGATACTCTGAATGGTGTGCCATTCAGGATACTTTGACCAGTTTGCCATAAGATATTCTAACCACTTTGCCATTCAGGATACCCAGACCACTTTGCCATTCAGGATACCCAGACCACTTTGCCATTCAGGGTACCCAGACCACTTTGCCATTCAGGATACCCAGACCACTTTGCCATTCAGGATACTCTTACCAAAGTTTGTCCTTGAAGATGCTTTGACCACATTGTCCTTAAGGAGACAGACCAGTATCCATAACAGGCTGGTCAGCACTGGTTGTAGATATACCACTTACCTTAATGTAATTATTCAAATTGTAATAAGCGCTCAGGCTCCAGTGCTTCCTTCTATTTTCTTTACATGAATGACCACCGTACCTGTAACTCTGAGGCATTTTCCTAACGTAGTGTACAGCGTAGTGCACCTAGCTACAAGTGATACCTCTTTGAGCAGAGGCCAAGAAGCCCTGGGTGATCGATTGCTTTTCAGCCAGTGGCCGGAAAATTCATGAATAGTGAATGGGCATGTCTTCGGCTGTCTGACGCCAGCAGCTCTGAGTTAGTGCTGCATGTTTGTCTTGTATACATTGATGTCTTAGTAACACTGGAGGGAGAGTCAAGGTAACGATTCGCGCTGCGTTTTAAGACCATTTCAAGAGACTGACATATGGAATGTGGTCACTGATGGAAAATGATGATTGGATTGAGTTTATGGGAATAGTAAGTATGATGCTTTTGGCAAATGTATTTGATGATTCAGTGCACTGTTTTGGCGCCCTTTGTGTCATTGTCAGGAGTTTAATATATTGTTTCTGTTTAAAGGATTATGAACAGAATGATGATTATTAATATGGTATAAAAAAAAAAAGACATGCTTGTTGGTGGAAGAAGCAGGGAAGTATTTCTGAAAATGCAGATGCTGAAGAGAGACATGGAGGCAATTCACTGATCAAAGATGCATTTTTCTCTCCCCACTCCTTTTCATTCTATCTGTTGTTCATTTTAAAGGGGGGGGGGGGGGGGCAAAAGTATTGATCATATTCTTTTGTAAATAATGTGTCTTGTATCTGTGGATAACATAGTGCTTGCACTCACGCATCAGCACTCGCACGCACACCACACACACACACACACACACACACACACACACACACACACACACACACACACAACACACACACACACACACACACACACACACACACACACACACACACACACACACACACACACACTCACACACACACACACATACCACACACACACATGCAAACAGGCACACACACACTCACCCCCACGCATACACATGCACACACACACATGAACATGCATACACACACATACACACACACGCGCACGCACACACACACACACACACACACACACACACACACACACACACACACACACACACACACACACACACACACACACACACACACACATATACTCACATACATCACGTGCACACACACACACACACACACACACACACACACACACACACACACACACACACACACACACATCACGCGGACTGGGCTGGAAAGCAAGACATTGTAAATGTTAAATTCTTCACCGTTAGTCATGGGAATGTTAAAACATCACACCAAATGAATCTTATTGTAAGTTTGTGTCTATGGCCTCTTCTCTAAACCTCAAGACCCCGCCTAGGATTTTGACCAGAATTTTTGCAAGAAGCTTGAAAAAAAAAAAAAAAAAACCCGACTTCCATTCTACCTTGGGAATTCATATATTCTGTCCCCCTTTGAACAATGCAAACACAGACCTTGGAGGTGTGTCTGATTCGCCCAGATTTCCTGATGATCCACAGTGGTCTTTCCTCACCCAGAGATCAGCATTGATCTCCCCTTTTATCACAAAGGCGCCACTCCCTTCACTCCCACCCATGCCTTTTAAACGGTGAAGAAGCTCCCTGGTGTCTTCCTTGTAATGAACTGCTTGTTGTATGTAGGGGTTCTGTTTGTTTTTAGTTTTACTGTAGAGAATGAACAAGAGCGCAACGCTCATCTTTCCCAAGCTTCCGATTTATGGCAAATCTTTATCAAGCTGCTTACAGGAACAGACTAACTTAAACGGGGCAAATTGGCTATCAAGCATAAAATAAAGAATCTGAAGTAATCTTGACATGCCATTCCATCATCTTTGAAATAGAGCGATCTGCATCCTCCATTGACTATCGTCTCTGGAAAATACATACGGCGTGTCACTGGAACACTGAATTCTTTGAAATCTGTATGACATTCGTCATGTTTTTAGTTTTATCTTGCAAAAAAGGGACTATGTTGAAAATTTGCTGTCATGGCAGATTTTTACCAGGCATTAGTCTGAAGATCTTTTCAGGAGGCCATACTTTTTGCATGTCAGTCAAGTAATGCAGTGCTTGTCAGTGGCTGCAAGTCACTAAACAAAGCATGAAGACTGGCTAAGACTGCCATGAGGGAGAAATTTGAGTCTTGATTTTTTTGTGAAAGGGTCGTGACATGTTTTTTCTTTGTGATCTTTCACTATAGAGTCACTGACTTGCTCATGACACATCAGTGAAATGCAGCGTAGGCCTGTGTTAAAACAGTAACATTCCATGATGCTTATGACTCTTGAGTTCTGACATTTGCATGCCTTCAAAAGCATTTAGCACCTGATCCCTCTAAGTACCCCCCCTCCCTCCACCTTCTCTCTCTCTCTCTCTCTCTCTCTCTCTCTCTCTCTCTCTCTCTCTGTGTCACCATCAAAATCACCTTGGTGATTTTCTGTCGATTTTATCTGTTATCCTTTAAATCTGGAGAAGTTTCTGTTTTTGAAAATAAAACATGTTCTTACAGAATGCTGGGACTTTATTGATGTCAGACATATATGCTTTACAGCAGACTCCATGAAAACCTTATTTAAAGCTGCTTGACCAGATGTTATTTTTTAGTTCCTGAAAGAGATGAATATTTTTCATCTGATCGAAGATTTTGTAGAAGAAATATTTTATAGGGATTTTTGTGTTTTAGAACATATGTTTTAAAGAAGTTTGTTTGTGTGTTGTTTGTTTTTTTTTTTTTGTTTTTGTAAATAGATCTGTGGACAGAATTGACTTTGACAAAATGACCGCCCTGATATGGCCCCTTGTGGTTGGCTTGGCAATGCACGACATGAATTCAACTGCGTGATGTGTGCCAGGCCTTTGTGCATCTGGTGAAGCTGCAGCAAGAAGAGGCAGCGCGGCAGCAAGCGAGAGAGGACGAGGAAAGGAAGAGGAAGGCTGAGGAAAGGAAGAGGAGGAAGAGAATGCTGGATGCCTGCTTTTGACGGCGACACAGACGACATGAGGCAAATCCTGAAGGAGGTGGGGACAGTAAACATGCACCCTGTGGAACAGCTGTAAAAGTTTCAGATCATCGTCACTATGTGATGCTGTAATGAATAATAATGTTAGAATTACTCTGGGTGTTTTATCAACGTAGGACACAAACAGTTATAAATGACAATTGATCGAAGAAGAGAAATAAAAAGAAGAAAAAAATGCAAACTAGTCTCTGATTCTGCCATTATGAAACTAGATGGTGGACAATGACCCCAGAGAATCTGTATTGCTTGATTGTTGAAAAAAAATTCCACACTTCAGATCTTCATCAGGTTGATAACTGTTCAAACTCCAGGTAACTTTCTGCCAAAGCCAGATTAAGAGTTAAGAGCTTACAGGTGCAAGTCACATTCAGTGGTCATCCCCGTTTCATATTGGTGATTTCTGACCATTACTAATGCTTCCCAGATGTTTCTTCTTGATGCATGATCTCAAAGTTGACAGAAATTAGATGGCCCATTACCTACTGTCCCTTCCTTCCTGTCCTCCCAACTGTTGTGTCCTGTTTCATAATCACAGTTTCATAATTCTGCCGTTAAAGCTGTATGCCATTCAGGCGTTCAGGTGTCTAGGACTCTTGACAATATCTGATCATTGTGTAGAATACTGCAGTCACTGGGAAGATAAGCTATAACTCTGCACTTTGTAGGCTAGTGTTTTAGTTCAAGGTTTGACTGCATTTTAGGAGTGTAATCTGAGGTTTTTGATTTTGTACGTAGTTGAGATGTTAACTGACTGGCAGTTGTGATGTGGTGAGTATGGGTGGCTGGGCTGCAGACACCATGACCTGACATGACTAGTGTTCCATCTTTGGGGTTGATCACATGTGTTGTGTGGACACTGTGACAGACTGATCTGAACTGATTAACGCTTTTCCCTTGTTAGATATGAAGAGAGAGTGGTGTGTGTGTGTGTGTGGGGGGGGGGGGGGGGGGGGGGGGGGGAGTTGAGAAGTGAGAGGATAGGAGTGGGAGTGGGTGGGCGAGAAGATGATACAAAGAGCCATGGCCTTCTGTTCAAGGCCTTGCCTACAGGTGTGTTCTGTCGTTTCTCCAGGCTTTACATGTATAAAGCACATACACAGACATGCACATATGTTTCATTCACTCGCTTTCTCTCTCTCTCTCCCTCTCTCTCTCTCTCACACACAACACACACACACACACACACACACACCACACACACACACACACACACACACACACACACACACACACATGCACACTCACTCACACACAATATAGTCAATATTTCAGTCATATCCAGACCGGTTTGTGAATACACAGAGATCTTCAATTAAAAAAAAAAAACAACCGTTGAAAGGAGTTTAACATGTGTGTTCCGTCAGATAGCTGAATTGGATGACAAAAACAAAGTGGGTGATGACGTCATTGGTCAAGCTATGCGCCACCGCAACTTGCTGGCCATTGTCACCTGTGAAGATGCTAATGAAAACACACCCATTTCGGAAGCTGCAAGTGAGTAGAGAAGTATGTTCAGCTTAACTATCACATTGTACATAGTGTCTGTAGTATGCTGAAACTGGAATTTACTTTTTTTCATCATTTATGATCTAAATTCTAAAATCTTGATCAAAACAGTTAAATTGTACATTATCCATAAAAATGTAATAGGGGAAAACACAGTCTCTTGATCTTTTATACGATGAAAGCATGCAACCATTCTGTTGTGATTTGTATAATAGAGTGCAGGGGAAAAAAGGAAAGATAAAAAGCTACATTTAATTGGTTACTGGTTAGAAAGCAGAAACTATCACTCTTTTATGAAAGCACAGATTTTTTGTTTTGTTTTTGTAAAGTCATTTAATTATTTAGTCATTCATTGTCTTATTGATTGATTGACTAACAGATGGATAGGTGCAGATACGCCTATTGCCCCAGAATGGGTGTATTTGTTGCTGACAAATGTGGAAATCAATGAATGTTCCAGTTATGACGATGGATGATGGTGGATCTTATGTTACATAAAAAAAGGGGGTGTACTTTACTCTTTTTTTTCCCAGATGGATAAAGCTGATAGCAGATGGGAAGCTGTAACTCAAGTGCTGTGAGCATGTGGATCAGTCCATAGCTGACTATGGAAGAGACTGAACTGAGCTGAGGTTAAAAAGAAAGGGCTGAAAAACAGCAAGCTGCAGCACAAAAATAAGAATGGGGGAGAATGACAAAGAAGATAAACGATTAACCCCCACCTCCCACACCTTCTCCCCTTTCCACCTGAACAAAAAATCAATGCTGCTAGACCCTCAAGAAATAACATGATAAATGGAGCTATATTTACAAGAATACAAAGGGGAAAACTTTGGTTTGTGCATGACCTGCAAGTGGACATTTTCCATCAGTCATGATAGAAGATGATTTGAGCGTGCTAACATGCAAAACATGTATATCTAACAGAACCACATTTCTAAGAAGATAGTGTGTTTTTGAACATTCCTGACAATTTCAGCTTGCTCCTGATCTTTACATCTTCTGTTCCTCATGGAAAGATTTTGGGGTAAGCATGTCTGTAGGCAGACAGTCTGAGGGTGGGACGTACTGACTGACTCACAAACTGACCACCAATCTGTAAAAAAAATTAATCAGCTGACTGATTAATTCTTCGCTGAATTTTCCCTGTTGTCCAGGTGGTGGTCACGTGGACAGCATCCTGTTCCTGCTGGAGAAAGGGGCTGATCCCAACTGTCAGGGACAGTTTCTGCGGACACCGCTGTACCGGGCTGCTTTTGCTGGACACATGGAGGCCGTGCAGGTAGGAGACTCCCACTGAAAAGACCCATGAAGGGAGGGAACTATGGAACATATGCAAAGAGGGCAACGATCAGTTAGGGGCAATTATTCTGTTTTGGAGAGTGTTCATTCTTGGAAAGTTCAGCTGTGACCTGAGTTGGGCACTGAAGACCATACATGCTTCATTGCAGGCCAGTGTGTGCTGCCATTTTGAGATGATGTGTTACAAAGAATGGGCCCCATTAATCAACACTTTGGAAAATAATTGCATTTATGTATAAGATGAATTCTGCACAGTTCAGTTATGTTGTTCTCTGTTGAACAACAATGGTATTTAGGAAATCATGTTTAGGTAAGACAGGCATAGGTAATAAAAGTGAACCAGTCGGTAGAACTGGTCTCTCTGGGCCATGACTCACTGACCTGGTATATGCCGGAGAGTGTTCTGTGTTTCTTCCACACTGTGGTAGCTCTGTGCTGATATTACTAGCTGTCATACAGAAAATGGTCAAGACACAGACTGCTTTTGCTGCCTCCAGTTGTACTCAGCTCTGGTTTTGGCAAAAAGCTTTGAGAAAGCTTGGAACTTCTTTGTTATGCTCCATTTAGACTTGAGTCTGGATACAATTTGTCCTTAAGATCTCAGAATGATACAATGGTAATCTTACCATTCGTCATGATCCTTAGGCAAGTTTTTTTTTTCCCACACATAACACTGTGTGTTCATGTCTGTATGTGTGCTACATAACTGGACACCATAAGCAGTTGGGGCCTAGGGGCCTGTACGCGTTTCATCACAGGGCAAAAGTTACACACTTTATTTATTATTTACTAAACACAACTCCCTCCTCACCAAAGATTTCTTTATTTTCTCGAAGCCTGTATGTCAACACCAGCAAAGCAAAACAGGATTACGAAAATGTGTTGCTAAAAAGGAGATAATGTATACAGTATTTTTGTTGTTGTTGTTGGGTAGAGGGTAACAGGTGTAAAACTGGCATGTTTGGAAGCAGTAAATCTTTCTTACAATCAGATCTTTTATTCAGTTTGCTGTTTCAGCAATGACTAGATACATCTCTGAGAATGTCAGTGTTGTGTATGCTGATGGGCAGGTGTTGTGTATGCTGATGGACAGGTGTTGTGTATGTTGATGGGCAGGTGTTGTGTATGTTGATGGGCAGGTGTTAAGCATGTTGATGGGCAGGTGTTGTGTATGTTGATGGGCAGGTGTTGTGTGTGTTGATGGGCAGGTGTTGTGTATGTTGATGGGCAGGTGTTGTGTATGTTGATGGGCAGGTGTTACTGCAGAATGGTGCAGACCCCAGGATTTATGCCTCTGATGGCCAGACACCGGAACAGGTGTGTGTTTCCCCAGGTGATAACATGATTCCTTGTAGAACAGTCACCTTTGATTGAACAGTAATAAGAGGTGGGCATGTGAGCAAATGAATGTTGCTGTGTGTGTGTATGTAAGTACATAACTTTATTCATATTTTCTGTCTGCTGAAGAAGATTCTTTCTTTGCATTTACATGTTTTTCCTGTCTACTGTTACCTGAGATTCTTTGTTTGCAATTGACTAAATCAGAATGTTAAAGTGAAATTAGATCACAAGAAATTGGTAAAACAAAAAGGGCCAAAAATTCACAACCAAAACTCAGATCATATGTACATTGCTTGGACATGAAGACTGAAGAGTTCAATGCATTAACTAGCCTTTGTGTGTATAGTGTATGTACAGATTCACGTGAGAAACAGGATCTTTGTATGTACAGATTTTGCTAAAAGTATTTTAAGTTTCATTTGTTATTTTGTACGTTTTTTTCGTTATTGTTGTTGCTGGTTGGTAGTTCAAATTAGCAGGCATCTGGATGTGGATTGTTGGGCTGTTTTTCCCTTCTTTTTTTCATAGGTAATTGTTCAGTACAAATTGATAAAAACTTAGTCTTCATGGAGAGAAAAAAAACTCATGCTTACACTTTAGCTGAACAATTAAGTAGTCGGGGAAAACAAGCGCAGGCCAACAATCCTTCCGTCATTACAGTAATGACTTGGCAAATATATGAACTTAACAAAAAGAAGTCAAAAAGTCTATGAGTCAAAAATGATTTTTCTCCCTTTGTTTGCCATCAGGTGGCATCAGTGGAAGCCATAGCCCAGCTTTTGTCGGAGTGGGACATTGCACAGACGGAGATGCTGCTGAAGAAACTGGAACAGGCCAAGGAACAGAGGAAGGAGGAGGAAAGGAAACGCAAAGAGGCTGAAACCTCAAAGTATGAACTATGTGTTGCCTTGGCTATCGGTGTGTGTATGTGCATCTGAGTGTATTTTAGTGTGTATGTGTTGTGTGAGTGTGAACGTGTGTGTGTGTGACTGTGAACATGTGTGTGTGTGTGTGTGTGTGGGGGGGGGGGGGGGGGGTGCATGAGTGCGTGCGTGTGTGTGTGTGTGAGCATGTGCTTGCGCATGTAAAGTGTTAGATAGAATTAAAATCGCTGAAAGAAGGAAGCAGTGAGGGTGGTGATTCAGCAGCAGTGCAGCGTGGGTTCAGTGGTGGGTTGCCAGATATCTGTAGCTCCATGTGGACTACTGGTTCCACAGTTGCAGCGGACATGTGCTGCCAGCTGGAAATAGTTGTGTGAGAGTCACTCCATGGAGAAGGCAAGAACAATGCACTGCAGTAACAGCATGAAATGAAATAGAAATGGAAAAAATGTAAACAGAAACAAAGGAGAAGGAAAGAAACAGGAACTTTCTTGAGTCGATTTTTGTTTTGCAGCTGTTTTCTTTCTGTTTTGTGTTACATGATATTTCAGAAGTGTAGTAATAAACATGCATAAAAAATGTGTGTGTATGTATGTGAGTGTGTGTGTGTGTGCGCGCGCGCACGTGTGTGTGTGTGTGTGTGTGTGTGTGTGTGTGTGTGTGTGTGTGTGTGTGTGTGTGTGTGTGTGTGTCCACAGTCAGTTGATCACTTACCATCTTATAGCGTTGTTTGCTAGTTTATTTGTTTAAGAGGTTTGTTGTTTATTTAGTTTTAGGTTTATTCACTGCATGTTCATGAGTTTTAATGTTAAGGGAGTATGACTCTCCACCTTCGTTTAATTAGATTTATTTTCCTGTGTCACTGAATAAAGATATCTGTATGCAGTTGGACCTGATGAAGCTTTATAATAAATCCAAAATTTGTACTTTTTGCAGCCTAGTGTTGGATGAGAATTTCATCAAGACTAAAAAAATGTTGTGTGTTAAAGTACTGCACATTTTGCAGTTATACAGCAGGGAGTTGCCATTGAAGGATATCATTCGAAAATATTTGAACAGATATACCGAAATGTAATGTGATATAACAAATAAAACATCTTACTGTCTGTCTGTTTATGTGTCTGTCTATCTGTGTGAAGTCTGTTTAAAGATACTTGGATCAATCCCAGTTTGTAACTTTTTTTTTTCAAATTATTGAGGGGGTCTTAGGTAAAGAGGGTGGGGTGGGGGTGGAGATGGTTAGTTGCTAAGATAAGCTGATATATCATTTCATAAAGTGTAATGTCATGACACATAGTACAAACATTTTTATTTAATTTCTCCCTAGACATTTAATTCAGATTGTTTTAGAACTCGTCAGATCATATGATATCAGTTCATCTTTTATTTATCATATCATACCATACACTATTATATATTATACTATACTGTATCATATCATATCGTATCATATAATATCACATTATATATATATATATATATATGTGTATGTGTGTGTGTGTGTGTGTGTGTGTGTGTGTGTGTGTGTGTGTTAAATGATATACCACAAAATATTGTATGTTATACCATGTTTTATACAGATATTATCTCTGCATTTGTCAGTAAATGGCTGTGTACATTGTTGGTTGCTGTGTTTACTGACAGGCTGGAAGATCAAGTTGAAGAGGCAGAGAAGGAATTTGAGACAATGCAAAAGAAAGTAAGGGCTAAATGTGTGTGTGTGTGTGTGTGTGTGTGTGTGTGTGTGTGTGTGTGTGTGTGTGTGTGTGTGTGTGTGTTAGTTGTGTGTGTGTGTGTGTGTGTACGTGTGTGTGTGTGTGTGTGTGTGTGTGTGTGTGTGTGCGTGTGTGTGTGTGTTAGTGTGTGTGTGTGTGTGTGTGTGTGTGTGCGTGTATGTGTGTGTGTGTGTGTGTGTGTGTGTGTGTGTGTGTGTGTGTGTGTGTGCGTGCGTGCGTGTGTGTGTTCGTGCGTGCGTGCATGCATGCGTGTGTGCATGCATTTTGTGCGCTCGCATGCACACACATACGTACATATATTTGTGTGTTGTATTATGTGTGTTAGCAAGCAAAGACCTGTATTTGTACTTGCAACATAATTATTATTATCACTATTATGGTTGTTGTTGTTTTTGTAATTTCTCAATTTTACCATAGGGACTTGATGGGTATAGCACAGGGTGGTCTAGATAGTGAAAGAAATGAAAAGAACACTTACAAACAGTTGTTCAAAGTTTCACCGTAATCTCATTCTTACTGCCTTCACGGCTAAACAGTAGAACCGACCTCAGATGTTTCCTCCTCTCAGTCATCGAAACAGTTCCAGGGATTGTTGGGTAAGTATGGAAGTGCCTCCCCAGTTTGAGTATTGCAGGTCTGTGGGGATCCAATGGGATAATGAGCTGGACGAACATTGTCACAGAAAACTGTTCTCTCAAAGCAAAGCTCTACTGGAAAACCAGGGCTTGGTGCAGCCTGCAGCGCAAGAGAAAAAGTTCAGTGACAAACCACCAACACTGGATGAGATAAAGAAAGTGGTCGAGAAAGCCAGAGCCAAACCTTCACCTGGGCCTAATTGAACACCCTATCTGTCATATCAGAAATGCCCAACCTGATGGAACACCCTATCTGTCATATCAGAAATGCCCAACCTGATGGAACACCCTATCTGTCATATCAGAAATGCCCAACCTGATGGAACACCCTATCTGTCATATCAGAAATGTCCTGATGTCGTTGATTTGCTCCACAAACTGATGAGACCAGCACGGAGGAACTTGACAGTCGGCGACTGATGGATGATAGCATGTACATTCCCAAAGCACAACAATCAAGGGACATCAGCCAGGTCAGACCAACGTCTCATCTGAATGCTGCAGGGAAAATCCTCCCTGTCGTGACAGTGAGGCTAACTACACACCTCACTGAAAATGAATTATTTGATTTGTCGGTCCAGACAGAAGGCATCCTGGGAGTGTGTGGCTGTGTAGAACATGCCACTGTGATTTGGGAAGCAGTTCACGGAGCAAAGGCAGACCAAAGAGACCTCAGTGTGATGTAGCAGGATCTAGCAAATACTCATGGATCAGTGCCACACACAATGATTCAAACTGTCCTCGAGATGTTTCACGTCCCAGTAATATCTGGGAAATGCTGAAAATGTACTTCCATGGCTTCTTACAGAGATTCTCCACAGAGGAATACAGAACTGACTGGGTCAATCTAGAAGTAAGCATAGCAAGAGAGTGTAGGGGGTACAACTTCTGTAACACTTTTTATGTTGGCAATGGAGGCTATCTTGAAAGCAGCCATGAGCCATACAAGTTCACCCTCTGACGTCTTCCTAGATGACAGAACAGTCCTCTCCACAAGGAAAAGGAAAGACAAAAAAGTGAAGCAGTTGGACAAGATAGTTGCTTCATTGACCATGAGTTTCAAATGAAAGAAATCACGAAGGGTGTCCCTGCAGAAAGGAGAAGTAATTGGAACAGTTACATTCACTGTCACCAGCCAAGCCATTCCAACAGTGACAAAAGAACCAGTCAAGAGCCTTGGGAGGTGGTATGATGACTCCTTGAAAGACACAAAGAGGGGAGAGGAAACCAAGCAAATGGCAGAAGAAAGCCTGCAGGTAATTGACCAGTGTGGGCTTCCTAACAAATACAAGGTCTGTTGTCTGCAGACACTGCTGATCCTGAAGTTCTTTTGGCCTCTGTGGATATATAGCATTAGTACAGTGGAGTCAGAAGAGTCTTAAGATCAACAAACATACATGGAAATGTCTTGGTGCTCCACCTGATCTCACTTGACTGTGCACTCGACTGTCGCCAAACAAAACTGAAGCTACCCTGAAATCTACCCTTGAGGAGAACAACGTGCGTTAAGCAAGGTTGCTGACCATGCTAGAGGACTTGTGAGACAAGGCTGACAGATCAGTCCAGCCTAAGCTGAACACTGGTGACAATCCAGGAGGCGGTGGGTGTGGTGAAGCAAACCCTCAAAATCAAAGAAATGACTAGACATACATAAACCAACTGACAATTAAGGGACGTCAACAGAAATGAAGTGGTGGTCAAAGACAAAAGGGAAAGCAAAGAGAGACATGATAATAGAGGAGCTGAAGAGACAAGAGGACTCCAAGAAACACCAGGAGACAGTTCAGCAAGATCAACAGAGTCAGCAGACTGCGTGGGAAAGCGCACTCCAAAGGCGTCTCACCTGGAATGAAATGTGGCACCTTCTTGTCATGACTCATCTTACGGAGTCTTGCAGGCAAATCCTGCCAGTGCAATGCGGACTAGGTTTGCTATGCTGATTTTTTACCTCTCACTTACAGTTGAACAGAGCATACTGTGATTTGACCTCTGACTTACAGTTGAACAGAGCGTACTGTGATTTGACCTCTGACTTACAGTTGAACAGAGCGTACTGTGATTTGACCTCTGACTTACAGTTGAACAGAGCATACTGTGATTTGACCTCTGACTTACAGTTGAACAGAGCATACTGTGATATGACCTCTGACTTACAGTTGAACAGAGCGTACTGTGATTTGACCTCTGACTTACAGTTGAACAGAGCGTACTGTGATTTGACCTCTCACTTACAGTTGACAGAGCGTACTGTGATTTGACCTCTGACTTACAGTTGAACAGAGCATACTGTGATTTGACCTCTGACTTACAGTTGAACAGAGCATACTGTGATTTGACCTCTCACTTACAGTTGAACAGAGCGTACTGTGATTTGACCTCTCACTTACAGTTGAACAGAGCGTACTGTGATTTGACCTCTGACTTACAGTTGAACAGAGCGTACTGTGATTTGACCTCTGACTTACAGTTGAACAGAGCGTACTGTGATTTGACCTCTGACTTACAGTTGAACAGAGCGTACTGTGATATGACCTCTCACTTACAGCTGAACAGAGCATACTGTGAGCTAGAGAAGAGAATCACTGAGCATGACATGGCATCGGCGGGAGGCTTTGAGCGCACTGACATTACGCTTCAGGTGAGTTATCTGTCTCTGTTTAGCTGTCAGTCAGCACACTGGTCTCTTTATTTCATTTTCTTTCAATCTCAGTGTCGGTTTCTGTGTGATTATCTGTACGTTAACAGTTCTGTTTGTTAACCTTAAAGTGCTGTGAAATAAATGAATGCTGAAGCATTCTATTTCATTCCAGTCAGTTGTAATGGTCTATTTACACACACAGAAATGCATGCACACTTGCACATAACTGCACACACACACACATACATATACACACACACACACACATGCACGCATGCACGCACACACACACACACACACACACACACACACACACACACACACACACACACACATCCACATTCATACATATCTACTTACTGATACAAACATACATTAGAAATAACACCATAGTGGATCTAATTATTTGATGACTCCATTAAATATAAATGGATTCAAAATAAAAATTGGTCTTTCAAAATGTTGATAAGATTAAAAGTGACAGCCACAAAAGTGTTTGCTTGCATGCACATACATACATACTGACACAGACACACATAGAAACATGTACTCCTTCACTCACATGCATATATCACACACACACACACACACACACACACACACACACACAAAAACTGCACTCATGTGCGCACATAAGCACGCACTCCACACAGATTACACATGCACGCACACTTACATTCAAACACAGACATACATACAGACACAGGTACACACACATACACACAATGCACATGCACACACAAACATGCAAGCACAAATGCACACATTAACAAGCACGCATGCGCATGCATACACACACATGCACATTGTTCTCCAATTTTTGTTAGTTTATGTGTCCATGCTGGTTTACAAACAGACAGTTCATGATGCTGAAGCAGACCTGGAAATTGCCAAGATCGATGTGGAAAAAGCACGAGACAAGCTGTCTAAAATGCGACTGTTGTTGCGGGAACAAAAAACAGGTGAAGGTATGTGAAAGAATCGACAGTTGGCGGTTTTTGCCATCTTGCATGTGCATCCATCTGCCCTTCCCTACAACCCCCTAACCCTCATCATTTGCTTTACATGTACACCTCATCCTTGTGTGAGTATGCACTTATGTGCGAAACAAAACCAGTGCAGAAAAATTAACTACACAGAAGCGTTGAATAGATAGCTTTAGGTAAGAAACTGCAGGAAAGATACACTGTAAGGTATGGTAGAGAGTGCAAACAATGGACTTGGAGAGACAGAGAAGGACAATAAGTTCAGTGTTGGCAGTGCAGAACAGAGTGCTCTTTCACCAGGTTTCTCGCTCGTGAAATGTTTTTATGTGAAAGCAATCCTTATATCAGCAGAAATTAGAGCAGCAATTAAAGGATGTTATTTCACGAACTTTGTAGCATAACTTGTCCCCGTGTTCCATGTTCAGATATCCACTGGAATGGTGTGTGGCTGACCTTATTTTCTTCTTCCTCTTCTCCCTTAATGCCGTGGGCAGTCAGTGGGGCACCACACCGAAGAACAGTTCACCAGGTTCCTCCAGTTCTGTGGGTTGTGTGCCAAGGTGTGGGTGTCTGCCAATGGTTTCCCTGTCCATGCTGCAGTGTTGTCTGTCCATCGTGTTTCCTTTCTGTCTCCTGCCTTTAGCAGTTCTGTGGAGGATTATTTCATCAAGCCATTGTATCTTCTTACAAGGCCATGCCGATGTGGTTTCCTTTTCCTGGCTGATGTCAGTAGATCTTCATGTGGTCCTGTGTGCTGACTAATGGTTCGACATACTTTGTTGATCGGTGATATGATAAGCGTATCTGATGTTAGGTATCTTGCGGTAACATCTCATTTCCATGACTTGGATTCTTCTAGCCTGAGCCTCTGCTAGAGCCCATGTCTTTCATGTGCACAGGAAGATGCAATCGACCAGAGCATCCAGGAGCCTGGTCTTGTGCTTCACGGGAGATGTTCTGGTCCTTCCAAACAAGTTCTGGTCTGGACAGTGCACTGCCATTATTGTGGGATTAAACATGGTTGCATACACAAAAATATCACCAATCATTAACGTCGGAGTTCTGTCCCGGGAATGAAAAAAGACGGAAGGGTTATCGTCTTTTGCTTTCCTTTACATGTAACAATGGGGACAGACATCAGTTTCCTTTAACCTCTTCAGTGCCAATGACATACATGTACGTTCCATAATGTGTCACAGTACTTGCCAAAAATGTATACATACATCATTGTAATTTGAGAATTTTTCCTGTTTCTATTAAAGTTTGGGAATTCCCAAAGGCACCAGCACTCAAGCTTAATGTATTCTTATTAATTGTAACAATGGGGACTCATTATTTTCCTTTGAATATAACAATGTGTTTCCTCCGGCATGTACTGTGTCCAACTGGTTGTGCAGCTGGTGAGATTGGTGAGGACCGGCCAGGGCAGAGGGTGTTGGTGCGGGAGCTGGATGACGTCCTCTTCAGAGACGTGGGCAACAAGATCAGCGATTCTGGAAAGTAGGTGGCACTCTTCTCGACTGTGTCTTGTCTTCATCTGATTGGTTGTTTTAGTTTCTATTTTGTGTAATTTTGTCTGAATTATAGCTTCTATTTTATGTACTTATTGGCTATCTATTGTTGTTTCTCATTGTGTTTTATGAAATTAACTCTTCCCTTCTTTTATTTCTCTCTGAGTTTCTTTCTTTGATAAAAGATGTCGTGTCGTGTCGTTTCTTTGATAAAGTTTTACTTTTTCCTCTATGTTTTTTTTGTTTACTTGGATGTTTAAATAAAATACATAACAATATGTAATGATCTTGACTCGGCAGTGTGTCCCTGTCTGTACATTTGATGAACTTGACATTTTCAGTGGGTGTTCAGGCTATAGAAGCCAAATGATGCAGTGTGGCCAGTTGTGAAAAGGTTTCAGCCAGCATCCTGTACATACTTTGACTGTGACCAAGGACAAAGTCATGAACCTTCTGCACACATTTCTGCAGTATATGTGTTTTTAAGTTATTTCCATGGTGACTTTTGTGTATCTTTATTATCGTGTGCACTGGTAAATAGATGTGAGTGCCATGCAATACACACAGGCTTTGCTAAAGCCACAACAGGCACTGTCCCCCACTTTGTTGACAAGATAACTCCTGCTGATTGTGAGCTGGAGGGCAAACTACATCCATTGCAGATTTATGAACATCCTCAGTAGGGGTCAGTTTGGTTTGATGTAGATCACACATCATTCAATATCCATGATAAACTTACCCTAAACAGTCAATTCATATTTATCTACTTGTGTGCTTAATGATTATGATACAGTTTAGGCCACAGAGAGAGAGAGCACTGAAAGTTCTATTAATTATTTGAGCAGTTGTGTGATGAATCTCTCTCTCTCTCTCTCATACACACACACGCACAAACACACACACACACATGCTCAAGCCCAGAGGGAGAGAAAGAGAGAAGATGGAGACAGACAGACTGAGACAGACTCTGTCTCTGAGAGGACAAACACAACAGATGTTTCCGCTCACCTTGTGGCTGGTGTGACATTCTGGGATGATTTTGTATGTTGAATTGTTCTTTAAGAACTGACTTTTATCATATAATCAAATGTTCGTAACATTAATTGAATTTGTCAGATGAATGTTAAAATGGCAGTTTTACTAAAGTCTTTGAAAATGGTTCAAAGAAGAAAACGGAATCTGGCGGCTGGCAGCAATTATTTAATATCATTGCAAACAATTTTTAATATCATTGCAAACTTTTAGGTAGTAGTGAAACAAGGAATATCTGAAGTGAAAACTTACAGTTACCATAATTCTAAACTGTTAATATTTACAATCTTTATCTTGTTATTGATTTTTTTTGTGTGTGTATAGAAAATCAACAGATGTTAATGTCTTAACAGATGTTTGAAAACTTTGCAAAACTTAAAAGCAGAAATATTGATTTGGGAAATTTAGTCAAACTATAATACATGCATTGTAGTTCTTGGCCACAGAAGATATAATAAGAAACCACAATTTTGAAATGAAATAGGTGGTGAGTGAAAAATAGTTGAGCTTGAAAAACTTTGAAAAACTAGGATCTGTCATGTTGTCAGTAGCCGTGTCTCAAATCAAGAAGCTTGGAGTTAATGTGCATAGACATAGCAAATCTGCTGTATCGGCTTATTCATTGCTGCCACTCAGAAGTGGAAAGACTGCACTTGCGTCAAACTCGACATGGGTTGGGTGTTCTGTCTTCAGATTTATTGATAAAATTGAGCATTATCAGTGTACTGTTCATATCATGACGAGATGGAGAAAGGCAGAAATATTACAACCCCAGGTTTAGAATGTGGAAGTCTACAGTCTGGATGCTGAGAACATATTTATCATACTAGTGAAGGGTATTCTGGCCGAAAGTGTTCTCTGCAAGCTACAACAGAATCAAACAAGTTGTCATTGGTAAAAGAACAGAAATCTTTCCTCCCGCAGATGGCCGTTGATCATCGACCCCTCAGGGCAGGCATCCACGTTCCTGCGCTATCGTGACACCAACTACATCAACGCGATCCGTCCTACGGACATGGAGGATGACCGGGCCCGCCTGGCCATCCTGGGCGCCATTCGCTACGGCAAGCCGCTGGTGCTGGACATGATGGAGGTGGACATGTTCCAGACGCCAGCGACTGCTTCGACCGCATCATGCCGGGCCTGCTCACCTCCATCATGGACAAATCCATTCTGCAGAATGAAAAGTGAGTGGAACCATTCAGATAATGGAAGTGGAGCATTCAGATAATGGTAAATGGAACCATTCAGATAATGATAAGTGGAACCATTCAGATAATGGTAAGTGGAACCATTCAGATAATGGTAAGTGGAACCATTCAGATAATGGCAAGTGGAACCATTCAGATAATGGTAAGTGGAACCATTCAGATAATGGTAAGTGGAACCATTCAGATAATGGTAAGTGGAAGCCATTTAGATAATGGTAAGTGGAACCATTCAGATAATGGTAAGTGGAGCCTTTTAGATAATGGTAAGTGGAACCATTCAGATAATGGTAAGTGGAGCCATTCAGATAATGGTAAGTGGAACCATTCAGATATGTAATGGTGGTAAGTGGAACCATTCAGTAATGTAAGTGGAGTGGTAAGTGGAACCATTCAGATAATGGTAGATGAATGAAAGAAAGGCTGGGTAGAGTGAAAACCATAAACAACAAAAGTCATAGCGGATGTAAATGCATGGTATAACAAGAAAGATTGGTCTAATTTGTTGTGCAAGGTAAAATTCAACAGAATGTGTCATTGCCAATGAACTCAGAAATTCATAGTCGTTATGAAGGAGAAAATGTATCTGCTGTGCCCAGCTTTATGTAAAGATGATATACTGCATGAACTGATGGCCACTTTTTCATTTTAACTAGAAGATGAATAAGACAAAGTACGTATTAACCCTTTTAACCGTACCAAATTTACAGCTTGGACACACACACACACACACACACACACACACACCACACACATTCAAAGTAAGGTGTACTCTTGCTTGAATACAACATGTATACTATTGTTGTGAGCCGATTGGTACATATAGTATTGGTCTGTTCATATTGTTTATGTTATTAGAGAGAGAGAGAGAGAGATCAAATTATTCTTTATCATCATCAGTTTTCAGTTTCCCCCAGAGAGAAAGAGAACGAGAACTTTTTTTTTAATCCAAAGATGAAAAATGAGAGAGAAGAGAGAGAGAGAGGGGAGATGAAATCATAAAACTGCTTTCAGTATAAAATTCCAATTTTTTTTTTGTCTCTGTGTTTGCAGATACCTAGGCCTGGTAAAACCAAATGATTCAGCGGAATATGACAAGAACAAGTTCAACGAGCTGAGGCTGAACAACTTCAAGTTCTTCCTGGTGACCAAAAACCCTTACCCAAAAGAAGAGCTTGTGGAGCAGACCTATCCCATCCAGGTGTTTTTGCCAGACGTGTAACGGCCATTGGAATTCACATGCAGAGTTACATGATAACACTGGTGATGTGCATTACAGATCTGGCGAATGCTAGACAATTTTTAATTTTCAACAATCATATGAACACACTAACAACTAGCACTGATAACATTAACCCCCTTGACTGCCATGGAGTCGTTGCCCTTTAAAGTTTCTATATTCCGGAACAGAAGTTGAATTTCTGTTCAACCCCTCTGCTGCGAGAACGGCTCACAGACAATGAAAAACAAACCAGTCAGCACATTGTGTTGACAGAAATGAGACAAAAACCTGTGTACGCTCATCTGTTTGCCCTCCTTACGGCCACTGAATGAAGGCAGTGCTTGCACCTTGCACCGCACATGGAGTGACCATTCACTAACCCTTTCCATCTCATGCCAGTCCACTGACCATGGTTGAATGTCAGTGGTCGTGGCTTCGGGGCAAAAACTGTCCACTTGGTGTGTGTCAGACTGAAAAGACATGTGACTGGAGACTGGCTCTTAGGTAACGTTTTTATTGTGAATTAATATGGAGGGGTCGGGGGTGGAGGGAGGGAAAGGCAAGGGACTCAACCGTCAATGGAATTCCATTATACTGCAGTAGCGTCTCACTGGTCTTGTGTACTTGATGTACATGGTTTAGCTAGCCGACTGAAGTGTGCTAGAGCACTCCCACTGTCTGTGTCTGCCGTACGTGTACAGGAGGTCGAGGGATCAAAGCGATGCTTCTGTGATACAAGAAACATGTACAGAATATGTTTTGTCCAAATGGCATGTGAAATGATGCACTTTCCAGTTACTACATTATTTGGTTTGGAGTATACCTGCATATAACTTTTTTTCTTCTTAAACAAACAGCTAGTTTCAGACCATTTCACTGTTTGTTCATATTTTCGTTACCGATGTTCAAGCAAATTGAACTGTACTGTTATGGTTTGTATCACATGGTCTCTTTCATACATTCTTTCTTGTCTTGTCTTTTTTATGTCAGAAAGTGTATGTTATTTCACTCATGTTTCCTGTTGTTACTGTGTTTCTCTCTCTCCTTCTCTGTGATGTGACTGAAATAGGGATTTTGTAACACCCCAACACACCTCTTTTCTTATGGATGAATTGAAATTTATTTCCAGTTTTACCTCTCAGCACTTCACTCCCTTGAGAAAAAAAAAAAAAAAGAAATGTCACAATGGCATTTTCTGCAATTCATGAATATGTGCAACACATTCAGTGTACATTTTATGACTGGAATGTCGTCACAAGAGGCAATTTCATTTCATCAGAAACCAAATCTCTAAGCTGAAAAATATTTTCCTTTGTTTTCTGTTTGTCATCAATGTGGCAATCTTATATGCCGCCATCTCAGATTTGATTGAATTTGTTGTGTGTATGAGAGATAGTGTGTGCGTGTGTGTGTGGTGTGTGGGGTGGGTGTGAGGGGGTGGGGTGGGGGGTTACTGTTTTTGTGAAGCTCTGCTCACATGTTGGTTTTGAAAGTTTGAAATCAGTGTGTGTTGATTTTTTAAAAACAATTCATTTAAAAACTTCATCATTCAATTTTTTGCGGATGTGCATTTGTATATTAATGAATTCTGAGTTCAGTCCTATCTTTTATAAAGTGGTCTCAACACAAAAAATACAACTCAATTTGCCTGAAGTGGACTGCATGGAATCTCTAATATCATACAGTTCAGCTGTAAAACTGTGAACAAAAGTTTTTCATAAACAGAAAAAAAAAATCTTTGTTATTTTTTTTAATTCAGTGGGAAAAAATGATGTCATACCAACACAATATTCAAGATTTGCAAAAGAAGAATTTGTTTAGCCACACATTTTTCTGGGAATTGTTATTGATTTTGTGGAAATATTACATTCACTTCTCTTTAAATTGATGTATTACAATGTGTGTATTTTGCCTTTTATTCAGTATGTTCAAAATTAAACCAACATTGAACTCAATTAAACTGCGAAAAATATTAGAACTGGTGAGAGTGAAAAGGACATTGTATTTCCAGCATCACTCTTCATGATGAGAAGCAAGTGTATTTGTGTGTGAATATATCTGTTTTGATGCAGGAATGTGGGCAAGTATGTGCATGTACATGCATTTTGTTGGAGAATTGTACATATGTTTCTTAAATGAATTTGATGTGCGTGCTTCAGCTGCTGTCTACCAACAAATATAGCAACGAAAAACATGTAATCTCTGTTATTTATCTCTGAAAATTGAAGCTGGTGTGATTTATTGTGACTGACAAGCATTGGACATTTCTTGTAACTCTGTTTGGAAAAGTACGTTACTGTGCTTTTTGTTGTATTTAACCTGTACTCAAAAGTGATGGATTATTCTTTATTCAGTGATCTAATATGTTGAGAAAAGAGAATGTTATACATGAAAGTGTACTTTAATTCATCCTGTGAGACAGTCCTACTGGCTGAATGTATTATAGTTCCATTTAGCATTTCTTTTAATGGAATGCTAGTGAATCTCCAGAATAACAAGGAAATGAATCTGGAAAAGGAATAAAAAAAAAAATCTCTGATGGATTTCGATCATGACTTCATTATCAGATGTTTAATCAATCAAGAATCATTTTTGCCGACTGAATACTTTTCTGCTTTGAACGCTGGTTTTTTCACAAAATTATCGTGATCTGTATTGGCGTCTTTTTGTTTTCATAACATATATATTTGAATATATATATATCTCTGTTTCATTTTTTTTTTTTTTTTTTTTTGCTTTCTCATCTTCCTTGCCCTTTCTTTCCTCCCGTGTTGCTTATTCCAGCATCCTAATCCACAGCCATACTGAGGTGTGTCTTGTGGCAACCCACAGCCATACTGAGGTGTGTCCTGTGGCAACCCACAGCCATACTGAGGTGTTTCTTGTGGCAACCCACAGCCATACTGAGGTGTGTCTTGTGGCAACCCACAGCCATACTCAGGTGTGTCTTGTGGCAACCCACAGCCATACTCAGGTGTGTCTTGTGGCACAATTCATCCTGGTCATTAGCAGTCCACAGAAAACAGTTCCAGGTTGTTAAGGAGACACCTTGCACAGGAGACACACCAAGGCTGTTGGGTGGTGTTCAGTGCTGCCCATTTTGATCCAACACACGGCCCCGTACTGAGCCCTCTATTGACAGCAGTAACTGCTTTGTTGGTGTGTGGCCAGTGTGAGCAGGCACCTCCCTGTGGAGGATGTCACCATACCCATCCAGCAACATCCCCCAGGAACTTGCCCCTACCCTGACTTGGAGGCAGTCTCACTGCCAGTTTGACAGAGAGGGCAGGTTTGTTGATACCGAGCTGACCACAACACAGTGCTATAGAGTTTCAACTTTCTGCCAGACAAAGATGATTGACACTGATGACAATGATTCCATGGAGTTCCATGCTGGTGTATGTGACATGACAGGGCTGTGCTGTATGCTTCCTGTCATGATGCCTACTGGCATCAGCTAGGTCTGTGACATACAGACATCAGCATTTTTCGTCCTGAAGTATGAGCAAACTTGACTCAGACTCAGACTTACAACCTGCCTAGTTTGCTCCACGACTGCACAACAGCAGCTGATGGACTGTCCAAATTTTATGTGACATGAGGCATCTTAATCAAACACATGTTGGGTATGGAAGCATGTGCACACACACACACACACACAACACACACACACACACACCACCACCCCCCCCCCCCCCCCACACACACACACACAAATGCATAATTTTATTTCTCAAAATTTTATAATACATTTGTTTGCTATTTTAAAAGCAAATTTATCCCAAAATGCGGTGGTGTGTGTGTGTGTGTGTGTGTTTCGTGTTTATACTTGTGTGTGTGATTTTTGATGTTGCATGTCAGTAATTGTGTGTACGTGCATATAGAAAGATATTGATAGACATAAGTTAACTCAGTTCTAAAAAACTGTGGAAATATTTATGGAAAATGATAATATTCATCAATACTGCATGATCTGTAACTGATCAAGCGTGACTATGAAACAGATAAATGCATTGTATGAAAATTAGCACTGGCTGCTAGTCACTCGACCCATCACAAAATAGCTATTTTTTAATTATTACAAACAGCTGACGTACATTGACTATGCAATTATCTACACAGATAATAAAGGATGTAAAAACAAAAGGATTTTATGATTCATTATTACAGCTGGTTGTCTGAGCATTTGTGTGTGTGTGTGTGTGTGTGTGTGTGTGTGTGGAGTAGAGAGAGAGACAGAGACAGAGAGAGAGAGAGCTTGAACACAGAAAGAAATAATGCAAATATAGTTTCAAAGTGAGTTGACGACTGAAATAATTTGAAACATAAGAATTAAAGTAGAATTACTGTGCCACCAAACAAATAAAGCCAACAAATCACAAGGCAGGCACATGTTTTGACGTATTGGTCTTCTTCAGGCAGAATAAACAACATTCAAAACAACGAAAGAAAAGGATGAACAAACGGTCACTTATTTCTTTGATCTGACTGCAAAATGTAACCAACATATTATGTTCTCACTGCAAAATATAACAAATATGTTATGTCCGTTTTGGAATTTGTTTCTTCCACTATATTTGGTGGCCCAATAATTCCACTTTTAATTTAAAAAAAAAATGTTATTGGTCAGACGAGACCTGTCCAAATCTGAACATTGTTACTAAGAATGTATAGACCCGAGCATCTGAAATTGACAGTTTGTAATAGTAGGCCAAAGTATTTGTTTGTTTGTTTTTTAAATAAAGTATGCTACTTCGAATGATGTGTGTGAAAATCAAACATCAGAAACAAGTAGAGTATAGTAGCATTTTAAAATCAGAAACAGATGGAGTAAAAATTGCTGAAAGCATACAGATAAAAAAAAAAGCTGTAAAAGTATAAGAGCATTATAACCATAGTTAACATATGAGCACTACCTTCAATAAGTTTCTCTTATTCGCATTACTTCCTTGTTCCAAGTCCAATTGTTTTGTAATATTTTCATTCTGGACAGAGAAAGTTTGAAAATTCAAGGACCCTAATTCAGTGACTTTGTACGGTGCTGCTCTCTGCTCTACACTATGAAAGTGTGAACTGTAATCTGAAAATGACATGAGTAAGTTGTCTGACACCATGTCTACAGTATAGGTGTGATATAACTGGTGAGAAGTTGTCTGACACCATGTTGACAGTATAGGTGTGATATAACTGGTGATAATCAGATACAAAACAGGTGAGTTGGTATTGAACTTTCAAAATATATATACTGACACATGCAAAGCAGTGTTTTGGGTGTAGTGTGTACAGATGCATGCACTTACTTTGTAACGTTCATTATGCATTCCAAGGCCATAGTGGTTGGTAATATTCATGACTTAACACATACAGTTGTTTCTGTAATTATTTGTGACACATGAATAGTTTCCTGTCTTGATGACAATCACGATTTCTGACTAAAAAAGTTGTTGAGTCAGCATCAAATGCCATTGTGTGCAGTGTCTCGCACAGAGAAAACATCCACAAATAAGATATTCTCTGTGTAAACGTGTTGCAGTATCCATGCAAAGGTCACATATTGGTAGGTGACATATGGGGGCGCACTTTGGAGCAGTCACATCGATTTCAGCACCAATGCACTCATCATCCAGTTCCTCTGGCTGTTTAACTTCTTATTGCAGCTACTGCTTAACGTCTTTCTGCAACTACTGCTTGACTTCTTACTGCAGCTACTGCTTAACGTCTTTCTGCAGCTACTGCTTAACGTCTTTCTGCAGCTACTGCTTAACTTCTTACTGCAGCTACTACTTAACTTCTTACTGCAGCTACTGCTTAACGTCTTCTGCAGCTACTGCTTAACTTCTTACTGCAGCTACTGCTTAACTTCTTACTGCAGCTACTGCTTAACTTCTTTGCAGCTACTACCTAACTTCTTACTGCAGCTACTCATTCTCAGCGGCACACAGTTGAAACAAAGCAAACTTATTGTTCAGTGTATGATTCATCGTAGGAATAACTGATCCGAATAAGAAGTTTTTTCACTTTCCATCTTTCCATGTCTGTGCATTCAGTCATGGACACCGCATGCAGCACAGCAGACTGACCAAGGCTCTGGTGCTAACCCCTTGCCCACAGCCAAGGAAGGGGGGTGGAGGTGGTGGGGGAAGGGTCACCCAGTCCACCCATAAACACTGCTCTGGGAATGATCTGTTCCTGACCAGATGACATGCGATGATGATGATAGAGTGCAAGGCACTGATCAGGAGAACTGATTTTCCAAGCTGCAGGAGGGAAAGCAAAGGTTTTGTGTATTTAAAGAAACAAACAACCAAACAAACAAAAACTGAAACCTTTGAAGCTTTTAAAAATGAGACCATTGTAGACCCAAAAGTATGTGACTGATTTACTCACATTTGAGCTTTTGTGTCCTAGTATATTATATTAATGTATGTATGCAGAAACTATCATGTGCTAACCCAAAATAAAACCTTTTCAATAAACATTTCTACAAGAAAAGAACTTTAAAAGGCACCAGCAGTTTTGAGAGAGAGAGAGAGAGACAGAGAGAGAGAGAGAGAGACAGAGAGAGAGAAGCTAATACTTCCTAAATTGTAAAAACATGGACTTTCCGGAAGGACACAACTGATTTAAGGACACAAAAAAGTAAAATATCTCCTTTGGATTTCTCCTCCGATGCACTACAAAGGCCTACCGATCACCGATTACTGAAGCAGAGGGCCAATTGATGATAATCTTGTTGAAATACTAGCACGCTTCAGTGTGTTTGGTTGTTCAAATTCCACAGCATTGTTTATCATTAATTTAATAATTTGGAGGATGTTCTTATATCAAGATACTGCTGTTTGAATGATATGATTTTAATTGAATTAATTGTTTGAATATGCACACAACTTTTGATTCAGTTCAATTATTCACATGCAAATGATATTGCTATAAATGTGCAGTATGCATCAAATCTTTAAAAAAAATAAGATTTTGTTGATATTTGGGATACAGGTGTCGTAGGATTATACTATACAACAAAAATCAAGATGCTAAAAGGCACACTGATACATTCACCAGGATATACAGATTGCCATTTTTACAGTTAAATAGATATACAGAAAGACAGAGTTCAATAGATACATGAAAAGAGTGCCAGACAGACTGATAGACAGAAAAATACAAATGCACTACGTCTTTCTTTTTAAAGCTTGTTCATATTCAACATTCAACAAGCATGCATGATTCTGCTTCAGAAAAAATGATTTTTGTATTTGAACGCTTTACACATCTGTGATAGGCTTTGATGATCTGCTGCTGCCACAATAGCAGTTTCTTGATTGTGTGTTATCTGTTTTATGAGCTCCTCTCTCTCTCTCTCTCTCTCTCTCTCTCTCTCTCTCTCTCTCTCACACACACACACACACACACACACACAAACACAAACACACATGCATGCATATGCGTGTGTGTATGTGTGTGTGTGCGTGTACGTGTCTGTGTGTGTGTGTGTGTGTGTGTGTGTGTGTGTGTATGTGTGTGTGTGTGTGTGCATGTGTGTGTGTGTGTGTGTGTGTGTGTGTGTGTGTGTGTGTGTGTGTGTGGTGTGTAAACACCTATCATTGTGGCTGAGCATGAACAGTTAATGTGTGAATGCACAATACACATATCCTCATTGAGTTTCCTGGTGCATTGTGAGAACTGGGGATACTCCACACGCCTCACCTGTCTCTCCATTCTGTTAAGCGATGGCGGTACTCATAATTCTTGTAGAAACTATTTCCCAGTCATCAAATTCATATTGTTTAGCTCAACTGACTACGAGGGACCATGTAAAGGTTGTCAACAATGATATCTGGGCTGTCCACAACCATATCAGGGCTGTCCACAATCATATCAGGGCTGTCCACAACCATATCAGGGCTGTCCACAATCATATCAGGGCTGTCCACAACCATATCAGGGTTGTCCATAACCATATCAGGGCTGTTCACAACCATGTCAGGGCTGTCCATAACCATATCAGGGCTGTCCACAACCATATCAGGGCTTCAGGTGGTCACCTGTTCATTTCTCACATTAGGAGCTGGTATGCATAGTGCTTATTTTTTATACCACGAACTTCTCTGTGGAGTAACAGTCTTGAAAGGGTCCCAGGATTGGTTGAGCTTTAATAACACTGAAACTGACTTGACAATTCTCTCTCTCTCTCTCTCTCTCTCTCTCTGTTTAACTTCACCTGACCTGCATTTTATTTCAACTATGTATGAAAAATAACTTCAGCTTGGAAAACTCTGTGAAAGGTATGTTTTCAGCACAATATCATCACATCTAAACTGGCCAAACTGTCTTGATTTTCCTTCCCCGTATCTTGGCTATGTCTTTGAAATACATCCAGTCTTTCTATGAAGTGCCGTTACCTTACCTACACGATTGTTTTCAGTCACCTGGCTATTTTCATAGTCGCTGCATTCATTGTAATCTGCCAGGTTAGTCATGTTTCACTTACCAAATGTTGAAATAGCCAGCATATTTGACCCAAATCTCAGTGTGCACATGATGGGGTTAATGGAATTAGACTGCAAGTTTGTATTGAAATTAGCCTGACTGGTCTGACACAGAATCCATCTTCTATTTGACCTCCAGGAGTCCCTGGGCACATAAAGGGGAGGGGGGGGGGAGGTCAACAAAATAGATAGCTTTGTATGTAAAATAGCCTGGGTGATCAGACACTGAACCAATCGACATACTGACTCCTGTAGAGCACTGCCAGGATTCACAGCACAAGCAGACCTCACCAGTCCTACTACCTCGATCGAGATGAGCTGGTGCAACACGTACAAATGCATTCAGCCCACCAGAGCCACGAGCCAGCCAATTCTCTGAGAAGTCAACCGGTACCGAACATTGTTCATGTTTAATAAGTAATCAAGTAAGTATTAAGTAACGCTTGCAACTTACGGTGCTAGTTCTTTGCATCAGTCCCAAAGCCTATTCTGCCAAAACAAACAAGCGAAGGAAACAAAAGCCAACACCAAACAGATTTTAAACATTCTCGCCTTGCACAGAAATTAAAAGAAAATGTTCCGGTTGTCACCAGTCCGACGCTATGATACTGGATCTGCCTTGACACACAATACGCTATGCCAAACACTACAGAGCTGTTTTACGACTATCAAACAGAGCAAAACTCCTACGATCCTAAAATATCTTTCACGGTGTGGCTTTGGCTGGATCTACCCGTTCCAGCGCCGCCTTTCTCTGACTTTCTCCTGTTGTTTCTTCCCTGCCTGACAGACATTGTGGACGACTTCCTGTTCCTCCTTCCTCCCTTTCTCTGTCCCCTCCTTCCCCTGCCCCGCCTTCTCCTGGTCCTTCTCCGGCTGGTGGCCAGATGGCGAAGAGTTTTCCTCCCTTCCAGGTGATGCCTCCTCCGGCGCCGGCGGGGGAGGTTGGATGAGCCGCTTCCCTGGCCCCGGGCGTTGAGGCGCCGACGTCGGCTCTCGGTCAACAGACGTCGGAGCATGACGTCACCGGTGACCTTGCCCCAGGCACCGACAATGTAGGTCTCGATGTCGTTGGCATTGACGCCGCGCAGGATGCGGAAATAGCCGCTCTCTCCCCATTCAGAGCCCCACGAGTTGGCGCAGATCTGCAATGGGTCATTAATGTAGGGAGCTGACAGACTGCAAGGGCCTATGGCACTGCCCTCCTTTCCCTCGCCCCCCCCCCCCTCTTTCTCTCTCTCTCTCTCTCTCTCTCTCTCTCTCTCTCTCTCTCTCTCTTCTTGTGTACTACAGACACAGAATGTGTGCCTGCAGGAGTTACATACCACGCCTTAAATATTCTCCACTACCACCACCACTCTCTCTCTCTCTCTGTAACACGCTATCCTCCCAGTTGCCTGCACTCTGCAGTCTCTGCATGTGTCTTTTATGTGTGTGAACAGACTGTATGAAATTTAATCAACAACATCGCCTCCAGTTCTCTATCGTGCTTGTGCGAGATCTCCAACAAGTGACCACAATATATATTACATGGTGGTAGTAATAAAGAAGCAACATTACTCGAGTAGCAATATGTTCGAACACTCTGATTAGATACCTTGGCTTACTGTATCGTTGCACCTAGAATAAGTCAGCAGACCTCTTTCGCTGTGTCTGTAACGAAGGTATTAATGGTACTGTAAAATGTTACGACGCAGAAGGTCTCGTTTATTGAATAATGCTGTGTACTGACTGATAACGTGATTACTGATCGCATCTGAAAGAAAACCACTACAACAGCGACTGCAGTCCAGTCCTATGGAAGTCTCAACCACCATGGTCAACAAAGATGCCCCTGCTCCGCGCCAGACCTCACCCAAAGTCCTGGAAGCGTTCAGTCTCTTTAAGCAATGCATGAATCATACCTTAGGACAAAACAGGCCAACAACTCAGAAGATCAGGTAGTAAGCATACTCCTCCAAGTCGGAGAAGGACTGAAAGCTTAAGTGACATGGCCGTGTTGAACCAAGAAAAGAAGCAGCCAGACATTATCCTGAAGAAGCTTAAAGAGCAAACAGAACATGTGAAGAACTTTAAAGTAAGCAGACGACACCTTACAGCATTTCAGCAACGCCAGGATGAGTCTCTTGATAACGTCATTTCACGTGCCAAACAACAGGCAACCCCACGTGTGATTTTGATGAAACGAACCAGAGACTGATTGAACTGATCATTATTCGAACACCTGATCGAGACTTATGCAAGGCCTTTGTATCCATGAAGATCTTCACTTCACCAGAGGCTCTTCACCTTGGGCGTCAGTTTGAAACTACAGCATCCCACCTCTGTGAACCGCAAGGTATGGAAAGGAAAGCCTTCAACAACACAGATGCTTTTAAATCCTTAGCACCATGTGGGAACTGCAATGGAAGGCACCAACCCAGAAAGTGCCCAACTTTTGGAACCAACAACAGCTCATGTGGCAAAGCCAACCACAGCCCAAAAGGCAGCTGATCACAACGCACCACAAATGGCCAGCAGCAGTCCAGTCACAATGGTCAATTTGAGCAACATGAATGAGGCGGTTGTTGTTATGCTTCCCTACAAGCAAGTCCACGAAATGCGGGAACAGGAGTTGGAGAATGTCTTTGAACAGCTAGCCTTCAATAACATCCAGACTGCATCACTACAACCACGCCATGACGAAGCATATGCCACTCTTTCAGTCAAGCTCAAGTCAAGCCCAGGGACACACCACTTGATTCTCAAGGTTGATACTGGTGCACAGGGCAACACGCTCCCTCTGCATCTCTTCTGATGGATGTTTCTTGATTATCTCCAAAAGATTGGGCTCCCTAAGAAAATGACAGCATTAGCTGCACACCAAATTCGCTCTACAGCCTACAACGGCACAGCCACTCAGGCCATGGCATGATCAACATTGCTTGCCAGTATCGTGACTCAAACTTGGGAAGAAACGAAATTATACTTGTAGACGTCCTAGGGCCAGCAGTTTTAGGACTTCCATCATGTGAAAGTTTCAAGATTGTGATAAGGCACTGCAGCATCAGATCAACACAGCTTCCAAGCCAAGGAACTACTTATTAACACAGTCATCGACCTAAAACGCAATTACCTTGACCACTGGTCAACTATACTCCATGGAGCTGGTATGTTCCTAAGTCACATCACCTGACGTCCCATCTCATGTCAATGCTCCAAGGAAGACCCCGATTGCTTTGAAAGACAGATCAAGAAGGAGCTCAGAAACACGGAGTCATATGCAGCCATTCAGCATGTCAGTGATCCCACAGACTGGGTTTCCAGCCTTGCCTGCCCACCCAAAAAGGGCGGATACCTGAGGGTATGTCTTAACCCAAAGCACCTAAACAAAGCACTCAAATGCTCACACCACAAGAACACAAATTCCAAGGCGCAAAGGTTTTCTCCAAGCCGGGAGCAAAATCCGAACATTTGTCAGTGCGGCATGATCCAGAGTCCTAGTTACTGTCCACATTACAGTCTCCCTTTGGATGCTGCTGATTCATCCGGCTGCCATGTGGCCTCTCAGTGTCACAAGAACTCTTCCAAATGAAAATGGAGCAGATTTTGGGTTAGATTGATGGTACAGTTGATATGATAGGTGATATAGCGGTTTGTGCAAATCGGAAATAGAAGACCACAAAATTCTTCAGAGCCCGATGAAAGCAGCAGCCATGAACAGGCTTATCTTCAGCTCATACAACTGCTACACCAAGACAGACTTGATCCCCTTCCAGACACATTTCTATGACGCTAACTGTGACCACCCTGACCATGAGAAAATCCGTGATCTTCAACAAACGCAACCATCAACCGATAAGATGAAACTCCAAACGGTCCTTGACCCCCTGAACTTCATGGCCCTGCACATCCCAAACATGAGTGTGAAGTCAGCACCACTCCGTCACCTGCTGAAAGGCGACACTCCATTCATCCGGGAGGTTCACCCTCAGGAGTGCTTTGAGACCCTCAAGGCAGCAGTCACTAAAAGGTCTACCCTTAATTAGACAATACTGAGACGACACCGACACTGCAAGCAGGTGCCAGCAAAAAGGGACCGGGTACGGTGCCAGCCTACTTCGTGATGATGAACCCGTCGCCTATGCTTCAAAGGTCTTGTCTGGCCCAGAAACAAGGGATGCTTGCATTTAGCAGGAACTGTTAGCCATAGTCTTTAGAGTCCAAGGATTCCACACTTTTTGTATGGGTGACAGCTCCACATCATTACAGACCACAATCCCCTGGTCATCATCATGCAGAAATCACTGACAAAGGCGCCACTAAGATTGAAACGAATGCTTTTGAAACCACAGGGATATGACTTCACCCTCGAGTGTCGATCAGGGAAAGATCTGCAACTGACAGACGCCCTCTCAAGACCCCCAAACAAGGGCAATAAAGGACTATTGAACTAGATGCAAGAATGGATCTTGTCCAGTTCACTGAGCAGTGCATGACCAGAATCATTATGTAAGACCAAGAAGTGACCCTGTCCTCAGCCAGCTCATATTACCATTGTCCAGTGTTGGTCAAAGATGCTCCAGGAGCTGCCTGTGATCCTCAGGCCACATCCGTCATGCACAGTGGAACTACCATGGAGTATAGTACAGTCCTTAAGGGCGAAAGAACTGTCATTCCCAGTTCCCTGTGAAGTGACATCTCCCAACTCCATTACCCCCACCAAGGCACGGAGAAGACGAAGTCGGAACTCTAGACCAGTCTTCTGGAGCGACATCAGCCAGAATATTGAAATGTCCATGAAAAAATGCCCCACAATTTAACCCTGGACCATCTGCCACATTTGCAAAGGATTGGACTTTCATCCCCAGATCCTCATCCCCAAAGTGACCCAAGTCATTGCCTTCATCCACAGAACTCCATCCCCAAAGTGACCCAAGTCATTGCCTTCATCCACAGAACCCCATCCCCAAAGTAACCCAAGCCATTGCCTTCATCCACAGAACCCCATCCCCAAAGTAACCCAAGTCATTGCCTTCATCCACAGAACCCCATCCCCAAAGTAACCCAAGCCATTGCCTTCATCCACAGAACCCCATCCCCAAAGTAACCCAAGTCATTGCCTTCATCCACAGAACCCCATCCCCAAAGTAACCCAAGTCATTGCCTTCATCCACAGAACCTCATCCCCAAAGTAACCCAAGTCATTGCCTTCATCCACAGAACCCCATCCCCAAAGTAACCCAAGTCATTGCCTTCATCCACAGAACCTCATCCCCAAAGTAACCCAAGTCATTGCCTTCATCCACAGAACCTCATCCCCAAAGTAACCCAAGTCATTGCCTTCATCCACAGAACCCCATCCCCAAAGTAACCCAAGTCATTGCCTTCATCCACAGAACCTCATCCCCAAAGTAACCCAAGTCATTGCCTTCATCCACAGAACCCCATCCCCAAAGTAACCCAAGTCATTGCCTTCATCCACAGAAAAGTTCAGACAGTGAAGTTAACCCTGACTAAGGCTCTCCAGTCCCGCTCTGACCCTGACCTCACTCTTCTGCGTCTGAACACAACCCCGGTCAGCCAAACCCATTTCCAGTCCCATGGAACACTTCACAGCCAGGGAAGTCAGATCCAACGTGCTTTCTAAGCTCACCGGCAGCATACCTGACATTAAAGTAGTACTCCTGTAGTGTCAGGCTACGCAGAAGCCATCCTATGACTAGCAAGCCGAGAATCTGCCTGTTCTCCACCCAGGCTGTCCAGTGCACGTTCAAGAAATGGGAAGTGGCAGGAAGTTGAAGTCACTGCAAAGCAGGTCAAGCCCAGGTCCCACATCATCACTACCACTACAGGCCAGGACCTAAGAAGAGACACAGTGCGTCTCTGTGATGTTCCCCATCCTGCCGATCGGGAGCCAGCGCCACAGGTCACCAAACGTCCTCAGCCCATCAGAACCCACCAACCAGTGAAGCAAGAAACTCCATGGCACCATATAGGTCACGATCTGGTTGTGGGTTGAAAACTCCAACCAGGTTTTGTGAACAGACACTGATAAAAGACTCGGTGATTGTGCTTGGCACACTGCCAACCATACGTCACACATAGACTCTGATCAAGGCTCGGTGATCGCTGTCTTCGTGAACGTAACTGAAATTCGTCCTGTGCTTGATGACTACGTTGTAACACGTGGTAATGGTTCATACCACTCACTTAGGGCTGTGCAACATAAAAGCAGCGTTTATTAAGTTTGAGCTGATATTTTTGTGTTGGCCCACCAAGACCGTGACTGGAGTGTAACAGTTCAGAACATCCACAAAACTGCAGTAGCCCTCTCATAGCGGCGTCGCCCCATTCCCTCCGATAACGCCTGCTAGCCACTCTCAGCACAGTCTGACACACTGAACTTTATCCTCCGGCGGCTGGCGAGTGATATTCATAGCCACTGACATGTCTGTGGTATTTCCCGTCCCACTCCTCTGGTCAGATTCACCGCGTCATAGGTCACGCCCTTTTCTCAGCAATACCGGCAGCGCTACTCTTTCAGTTGATCAGTTTTGAGTGTGCTCAGCTGTTTGTGTGTCAGGAGACCTACTATCTGCAGCTATTATTTATGTTTTTGAGGCTGCTCAGTGCTTTGTGTACTTGTTACAAAAACCATAGGCTGTAGAGATAGCTTTATCTGGAAAGGGAGATGTGCGCTACTCGAAGATTCAAGGGCCTATGGCTCTGGCTACCTCTCTTCTGGTGTATTACAAACACAGCATGTGTGCCTGCAGTAGTTCCTGACCGCACCTTATACAGTCTGCTGTCTGTCTGTCTGTCTGTCTGTCTCTCTCTCTCTCTCTCTCTCTCTCTCTCTCTTCTCTCTCGGCAACACACCATCCTCCCGGTTGCCTGAGACTGTCTGCATGTGTACTCTCGGAGTATGAATAGACTCTGTGAATAAGCGTAGTTCAGTCAGCAATCTCGTCTCCGCTTCTGTACTGTGCTTATGTGAGATCTTCAACAAGTGACCACAATGTACTGCAGTTAATGGGATGTTACTTTGTCTTGGAAGGTTTTCTCTCACTGAGTACCTCTGCGTCAACTTTCAAACTGTCAGCGCTATATAGCCTGACAAAAAGCTGATGACTACAAATGAAGCAAAGCACAGCGACAGAGTCAGATTTTGATAGTCAAAAACTATTTGATGGATAATACAAACAATGTTTGAGGATGCTCAGAAGATTTAAAAAAAGAAAAAAAGAAAAAAAGAAATCATCAACGTTTCTGTCAAAACACCGTCTTCAAGACATGACATCAAATGAGAGACAAATAAATACGTATGGACAATGACGTATATAAAAACATATATGTAAATGGACGAATACGTGTTTAAAGGTGTGTGTAGTTGTAGTAGTAGTAGTACTTTCATTTTACCTCTTTTCACAAAATCGTGTGATAGTAGACGAAAGATATGTGTGTGTGTGTGTGTGTGTGTGTGTGTGTGTGTGTGTGTGTGTGTGTGTGTGTGTGTGTTGATTATCTGACCTCGTATAACTGTCTAACTGGTTGCTACTCGCTGGGTTGCATTTGGCACCAGTGGCCGGGTTAATCCTATGAGCGAAAAATGAAGTGTTGCTTTTGTATAGAATTATGCATTTAACTGTGAGAAGTTCCACACACCAGCTGTTACAACTCACCCAGTACTTGACAATGTCTCCTTCAGTTGTCCGCTCTACGCCCCATCTGAAACAGGGATCCGATGGCTGGCTTGCTACACATGCATCGAGTCAACCTTGAGTGTGTTGTGTGTGTGTGTGTGTGTGTGTGTGTGTGTGTGTGTGTGTGTGTGTGTGTGTGTGGTGTGTGTGAGGAAGTGTGTGGGTATGGGTGTGGGTCTGGGGGGGTGAGTGTGTGGGGCGGGGGGAGGTGGGTGCGTGCGAGCGTGCGTGCGTGCGTGCGTGTGTGTGTTTCTTTATTTGTCTTTCTATCAGTTAATATTTTATGATTGTTTAGCATCCAAAACAACAAAATATCTCTCTCCCTCCCCACCCCCTCTCTCTCTCTTTCTGTTTGTTTCCCTCCCTCCTCCCCTCCCTAATCAACACAAAGGACGAAGTATGCTTAAACAACATGATACACAGGGAATATTTCTTGACATCTTTTACTTCATTGTCCCGTATTCTTCCAAGTTTGTGAAAACCACGATCATGATCATTACGTAAGACTTAGCTTCTTTTTCTGATGCCACTTCTTGAAACTAGTGACCCTCTCAAGTCCATGTATGTGCCGTGTGTGGCATTGTGGGTTTAACAGACCTGTCTTTACATGCGAATCGCCGGCTGCAATCTGCAATATCTTCTGTTCGAATTTCTGTTGCCTCAGTACAACAAATGAAATATTCTTGTGTGCTTGAAGAAGTTCTAGATGGCGAGCTGACTGGAGAAATAGGAATGAGAGAAGACTGTTGACAAAACACTTACTATAACCCTGTTCTGAGAACCAGACAATTCGACCATCCCAAATTCAAAGCTGTCACATTCTGTACTAAAAAGACAAAAAGTCAAGTGCTCTTGGATCCTGTACTAAAATGACAGTAATTCCCATGCTCTCACAACCTGACATATAAAGACAACAGGAATAACTGCAGCCCATTGCCATCTACTGTTTAAAAAAAAGACAATACAAACAGTTTGAGTCAAATCATATCATTTTTAAGATAATACAAATCACCAAAGCCCAGTACTTTGTAGTAAACGGACAATATCTGTAGCTACAGTTCAGAATTTCTGTTCTGACAAGATAATGTTGATAATAAAGTTACATGCTATTTTATCCCCATACTGAAGACTGTATCTCTTTTAACCACTGCTGTAATATACCTGTTTCTGCATCTGTGGCTCGTTTATCGATTTTTGTTCTAGAAAGTATTTACACTTTATTTCCTCTTAGTACCGTGCATAACATACAAGCTTTTTGGTGTAATTTAGTGACTGAACGGTGAACAGCACGGTTTTCATATTCGCGGCGACACTCTTGAACTGACTGTCTTTCCAGTTAGGCCACGCCCCTTCTTCCCTGACTCTCAGTCGACGCTTAAAAGTTCTCGCTTCAAATGCCAGAAAGCCGCCTGAAAACGGCTGATTTGCTGTCAGTCACTGGCACACGTTCGCTCGTGTAGGAATGAGTCGTTCGTCTGTGTTATGTTGGTGTGTGAGTGTGCACGCACGCACTCACTCACGAACGCAGGACCACGTGTGTGTGTGTGTGTGTGTGTGTGTGTGTGTGTGTGTATGTGTGTGTGTGTGTGTGTGTGTGTGTGTGTGTGTGAGAGAGAGAGAGAGAGAGAGAGAGAGAGAGAGAGAGAGAGAGAGAGAGAGAGAGAGAAATTATGCGTTAAAAATCGGTGAAGCGCCCAGTAGCCTAATTTGTTGGACAGACGCTATAGAAGTTGTCTTCATTATAATCATCATCATCATCATCATCATCATCATCATCATCATTATCATCATTACTATGATTATCACTATCATTGTTGTTGTAGTTGTTGCTATTATTTATCATTGTAATCAAATCTAAGCATTGCTCACAAAGGGCCGTAACTGTCCTTTCTGCGGTATCTCTTTGTCCATCTGGTTTTTTTAACAATGTGATAGACAAACAGGCGCTGCAAGATGAACAACTGAATAACTAAACGTCAGTGTTGTTACATCTTATATTGAAGAAGCAATATGAATAACTAAACATCAGTGTTGTTACATCCTGTATTGAAAAGGCAAAATACGAATACAACCACATCCTGAACTGAGAAAAAAAGATGAATTCAACGCTATCACATACTGTGCTAAAAACTGAATGTAAATGACTTAATTTCGATGCTGTCACATCCATATTGAAAAGACAACATATACACCTAAATTTCAGTGCAGTCACATCCTGCTCTGAAACGCCTGTATAAATAACTAAAGTTCAATGCTATCACACACCAGTACTAAGAAGACAACATAAAGGATTAAAGTTCAACGGTAGTGCATCCTGTGCTGAAAATACGGAACTGATGACTTTAGTGCTATCCAGTGGCGGCGGAAGCTGTCCAGGATTAGGGGGGGCAATGGATATTTCAAATCATTGAACTCCGAGAATCACAATATGGCAATGTTCGATTAAAAAAAAAAAAAATCCAGCATGCAATATTCAGTTCACACACACACACACACACACACACACACACACACACACACACACACACACACTTGAAATACACTTTGTATAGCTGCAATTAAAACGTTGCAGAAACTGAGACAGAGAGAGAGAGAGCGAGAGAGAGCGAGGGACAACTGTCAGACTTTCTGACTGCATAACGTAATAACATTCCTTCTCTCCATATTCACTGGACATTAGGCACCGTAAAATGCAGTCATGATTGTCACAGTCTGAACATTAGCAGGTTACACCAACAGCTGGGAGGTTACACCTTTGCACATTTAATTTTCCGAAGTAACTTTGACGTCGTTCGTTTCTGCAAACTAACTCGGAAAAAAATTTCAGCGAGATTGAGCTGATCAACCTTGTCTTTGAACACATGCATAATGAGACAGCTGTTGCAGCTGTAACTGGAATGGTCAAGTACAGCCTGATAAGTTTGTCTATCTCACTCAACATTCTTTTAACAGTGTCAGAAGCTGTCAGTTCTTCTAGCAGTGCCTCAAAGATGGACTTCTTGTTGTCCCCCAGAGCATGTGGAAGGATGGTCAAATGTGTTTTGAGTCTGTCCATGTCAATGTCCGCAGCATATGTGTCTTAGATCTCTTGAGGAATTTCTGGATTCTTTCCTGCAGCTCCGTCACCCAAGAGAATTTCGATCTTCCTTGGCAACTTAAGACTTTGTTGGTCAAATCTGCGCTGTATATAATGCTCTTTGACGTTGTCTATGGCCTCATAGTACTGTTGTCTGTAATAAGCAGAAGGGTCAGAGTAGCTGTGACCCTGGGAGCCCTCATCAAGTCTTCGTGGAGGCTGTCTCTGTCTCGGAATGCGGGGCTCATCACACACGTTTGCAGCCGTGGTTGAGATGTCGGCAAAAAACGTCTGGAAACTTTTATCCTGGCGCATACTTTCAAGCGTTCTCAGACAGAGGTTTGCAGCGTTTGTTGCATCCACACAGGACGTTTGTTTCCTTTGAACAGCAGTTGCCAGTTCTTCAGTCACAGCAAAGACATCCCGTGAAAGTGAGAGCCCAAGATAGGTGGAGAACTGCTGCATAAGTGCTAGAAGGCCGGATGCCCTCCTGGCATACTCATCATGTCCTTGTGAGACTAGTTCAGGTGTTTCTTGCAAAGCCTCATAGTTCTCAATGAGAGAGTCAAAAGCTCTTGTTCGAACAGTCCACCTTGTTGGACACAGTGGTTTAATGGACGGGCTGCACAAAGTTGATGTTTCATGTTGGATTGATCAACTGAATGACCTCTGTGGCAAAGTCAAGGGCATCTCTTATTACTTTGACCTTTCTGGAAGCCTCTTGTAACACAAGATTGACTGAGTGTGCCAAACAGTGTACGGATACTGCTGACGGAACCTTATCTTTGAACCGTTTTGCAACTCCTGAAACGTGACCCTGAAAATTACGTAGGCCTGACCCCTACACTTCTGCACTGGCAAGTCCAGCCTGATCAAGCAATCCTTTAGCGCATTAAACATGTCTCAGCACAGGTATTGTCAACATGCACCAGTCCCACAGGCTCCTCTATGACTTCAAACTGCTCAGTTACCCATCTTATGCAAATTACAACCTGCTCCCTGTTTGCAACATCACGGTTTCGTCAGCTAGTATCGAAAACCAATTCGCTTCTCTGATTTCAAGTACAACAGATCGCAAGACTTTATGTGCCATAATCCTAAGGATCTCGTGTGACAGATATTTTGAACCTGTGTTTGTTTTTTCCTTGCAGCCCTCTCCAAAGCAGATCTTGAGCAGCTGTTGAAGGTTGCCTTCCTGCTCGTCATGTCCACGGAGAGGCAGACCCTGACGCAGGAGAAACTGAAGGCTCTTTAGTTCGTTCATCAGGCTTTGCAGTGTTTCTTTTGTTCTGTTTCATGCTGACACGTTACTCGAGCATACACTGACGTTGTAGACTGCCTACAGTTTACGTCATACACGGCTGCTCCGTGTGAAGATGATTTTTCGTGGCTTGAGAACTTTTCCAGTGCTTTCTTCCAGTTGTCAAAACCGCTCCATACAAACGCAGCATCAGGTTTGCAGCCTTGATGATTAGCCCTCATGCAGAAGAAACAACATAACCTTGTTGTCTGTTGTGCATAGGTGAAGCCAAGGGTATTGCTGGAACCAAGATCTTTGGAAATAGCGGGGCCTTCCTGAACTTACCCTGGTCAGTTTGGAGAGGACTGTGTCGCTCTGTGGCTGAAAGGGGTTGACTGCGTCCTTGCAGCGCACAGTAGACTGACATTTTGGTTTTCTTACAGTAGCAGGTCGGTCAATGTCATCACGAGGAGACTGCGCAGGTCGGTTGGCGTCGTCACGAGGAGACTGCATGATTGATGCACCTTCTGTAGGGATGAGAAAACACTTTCTTCCTCCTTTTCTTCATCATTTTCACTGTCCCTGGTTTGATGAAGTGTTAGGCTCACAAAATGTTCCTCGCTATTTGCCCTATAAGGACAGGTGGAAGGGATGATTCAATGTCTCCCGCCAAGATCTTATTCATCAGGCAGCATATCCTGGAGCTCTCTTGCTGACTTGTTACGATGTGTATGTCCCTACCAATCATTCTCGCCATAGCTTGCACTACAATAGCATCAGCATATATGCCATTCTTGGCAATGTTGGTCAGGTACTGGTCAGTAATGTGTGACCAAAGTGGGTCAGCTGCAGAGAGGTTCCCGAGAAATGTGTTGACATCTTTCCTGAGCGAGTTTGACAGGAAGTATGACAAGTATGGCGACAAGGTGATGCACCATCAAACCTCTCTCTCTCTCTCTGATTTTTTTTGGAGGTGGTCAATATTAGGGGGGGGCAGTATAAGGCTGCCCCCCCAATATTTTTCTGGAGGGGGGCATGCCCCCCCCCCCCCCCCCTGCTTCCGCCGCCTGTGGTGCTATCACGTCCCACGCTGAAAAGTCAAAATAGAAAACTTAAATGCTGTCACGTCCTGTACTTAAAAGACAAAATGGATCACTTTCTTCTGTCACGTCCTGTACTGAAACACGTCCTGTGCTTAAAAGACAAAATGGATCACTTTATTCTGTCACGTCATGTACTGAAACACGTCCTGTGCTTAAAAGACAAAATGGATCACTTTATTCTGTCACGTCATGTACTGAAACACGTCCTGTACTTAAAAGACAAAATGGATCACTTTATTCTGACACGACCTGTACTGAAAAGACAATTCGAAAAACGAAAGTTCAATGATATCACATTTTTGACTGAAAAAGATCAATAAAAACTAACAAACTAACTAACTAAAGTCCAATGTCATCCATCCTGTAGTGAACAGACAATATCAAAGACACCAACGTTCAATGCTATTACATTCTGTCCTGAAAAGGCAATTTGCATGTCTAGAGTTCAATGCTGTCAAGTCCTGTGCTGAACAGACAGTATAAATATATCAATTTCAGTGCTATCAAGACCTGTAATGAAAAGACAGTATACACAAATAAATTTCAGAGCTATCTAGTCCTGTACTTAAAAGACAGTATAAATAAATAAATTCAGAGCTATCAAATCCTGTACTGAATAATTTCAGAGCTATAGACTGTATAAATAAATAAAGTTCAAAGCTATCAAGTCCTGGACTGAAAAGACAGTATAAATGAATAAATTCAGAGCTATCAAGTCCTGCACTGAATAAATTTCAGTGCTGTCAAGTCCTGTGCTGAAAAGGCGGTATAAATGAATAAATTTCAGAGCTATTAAGTCCTGCACTAAATAGATTTCAGAGCTGTCAATTCCTGTTCTTAAAAGACCGTATAAATAGATAAATTTCAGAGCTATTAAGTCCTGCACTGAATAGATTTCAGTGCTATCAATTTCTGTACTTAAAAGACAGTATAAATAAATAAATCTCAGAGCTATTAAGTCCTGCACTGAACAGATTTCAGTGCTATCAATTCCTGTACTTAAAAGACAGTATAAATAAATAGATCTCAGAGCTATTAAGTCCTGCACTGAATAGATTTCAGTGCTATCAGTTCCTGTACTTAAAAGACAGTATAATTAGATAAATTTCAGAGCTATGAAGTCCTGTACTGAATGGTTTCATTGCTATCAATTCCTGTACTTAAAAGACAGTATAAATAAATAGATCTCAGAGCTATTAAGTCCTGCACTGAATAGATTTCAGTGCTATCAATTCCTGTACTTAAAAGACAGTATAATTTGATAAATTTCAGAGCTATGAAGTCCTGTACTGAATGGTTTCATTGCTAAAAGACAGTATACATAAATGAAGTTCAAAGCTATCAAGTCCTGTACTGAAAAGACAGTGTAAATAACTAAATTCGGTGCTATCAATTCCTGTAATGAATAAATTTCAGTGCTATAAATTCCTGCACTGAAAAGAGTATAAATAAATAAATTCCAGTGCTATCAAGCCTGTACTGAAAAGACAGTATAAATAAATAAATTCAGAGCTATCAAGTCCTGTACTGAATAAATTTCAGTGCTATCAATACCTGTACTGAAAAGACAGTATAAATAAATAAATAAATTCGGCGCTGTCAAGTCCTGTACTGAACAGATTTCAGTGCCATCAATTCCTGCACTGAAAAGACAGTATAAATAAATAAATTCCAGAGCTATCAAGCCCTGTACTGAAAAGACAGTAATAAACAAATAAATTCAGCGCTGTCCAGTCAGTTCACTGTTATCACACCCAGAAAGTACACATCACATCCATCCAATGCTATCACCGTCCTTTACATAGACAGTACAGATGACGGAAATTCAATGTTATCACACCCTGTACTAAAGACAAAGTATAAATCAGATTAATCCCACGCTGTACTGAAAAGACAACGTGGATATCGGCAGTTCGATCCTGTTTACTAAAAACAAAGTGTACGTCACACCGATCCAGTGCTGTCACAAACAGCATAATGGAGAGACACAGAAATAGCTCACTGAATAGCTCAGTTGGTAGAGCGCCGGACTCGTGATCCTGAGGTTACGGGTTCGAATTTCGGTACAGGGGGATTTTTCCCTCTGAGTTAACATTGGTTCTGACTCCATTCCCCCTACAGTCCTTTGAATGAGACTATAAACCGATGTTCCGTGTGTGAACGCACGCACAACATCTTGCACACACGTAAAATCCCATCACCAACTTTCGGAAAAGAAGGCCAGTTTGGCCGTTGGTGTGGATGACACGTTACACATAGCATGCACCTTCCCCGAAGTTGGAGTATGGCTGCCTTAATGGTAGGATAAAAAAAAAGAAACGGTCATACACACAAAAGTGTCAGAATCTTCAACTCGATGAAGGTGGACACTCAAAGAAAGAAGAAGAAGGAGGAAAGACACAGCGTGACCCACTGACCCCATTATCCTGACGGAGTGGTAGCCAGACAGGCGGGCCTCAGCGGGCTCCTGACGTGTGAGGTCTGTGTACTGATACACCCCCGACCGGTACATGTAGAAATCCTCCTGCACCTTAAAGATGGCTGAAACATCAACCACAACAAATGTTTTTTCCCCACAAACTGAAGACCGCTCTGGTCAGATCAAGAGGCCGCTGCTGTAGGTTGCATAACAATAAGGATGATAATGAAATTCATAGTAATACGACAATCAAAATAATTAGGTGGAAAGTCTCGGTGTGTGTGTGTGTGTGTGTGTGTGTGTGTGTGTGTGTGTGTGTGTGTGTGTGTGCGCGCGCGCGCGTGCGTGCGTGCGTGTGTGCGTGTGTGCGTGCGTGCGTGCGTGCGTGTGTGTGTGTTTGTGAGCGCGCGCGCACGTGTGTGTGTGTGTGTGTGTGTGTGTATGTGTGTGTGTGTGTGTGTGTGTGTGTGTGTGTGTGTGTGTGTGTGTGTGTGTGTGTAAGTGTGATAATTTTTTTACTATCTGCGCCAGTTTGATGAATACTGATCCGAGAAATAAAGTACATATCATCCACGAACAGTTGTGACTTCAGTAAGCTTATTCATCATATGAATCTTCTGCACCAAGACGTGCACCCGACATTCAGTCGACTGCGCTTTGAGCAAACTTCAACAACCACCTTACAGTGAACAGTACTGTTTACTTACAAAGAGACATTCAGTTTGGTTAAACTCAATAGAAAGCTTAAAAGAAAAATGGTTCATAGGAGGTGATTTTAACGCACATTCACCTCCAACCGGTTTGTGGAATGTGTTATTAATATCCCTCTCTGTTTAATTTGCTAAATGATGAAAACTGTGATACAAGAATCTTAGATTCATATCATTCAGCTATTTTCTCTGAACTATCTCATACTTTGGAAACAATTTTATGAAACCACAGGGAGTGATCATTATCACTACTCTGAACGATTATTTATATTTAGATAATGGAATAAACGACAAAATACTCAGATCTAATGATGAAACAGTGAAGAACTTATTACTGGTTACCTCTTGGACAAAGACTCAATATGTTTTAAAGCAGAAATCACAATTCCCAAATATTCTTCATTTTGTTCAGACAAAAATCAATCGAAAGATGTGCTGGAATTCTACGTATCACACTGAAGAGGATGAAAACAGTGAAAAGTAAAATAATCGGGGGGAAACACCAAAACCTGAAGAGATGAAAAAAGGTAACAACGGAAGCACAAATTTATTGTTCATGCCAAATAAGCCATTGGTTGTCCTATTCTAGAACAGGCTATCCTTTTCAAGTCATAAACATTGCAGAAGGTACGGCAAAAGTTACATGAGATGGAGAAAAGAGATATGAACTGCCTAGTTATTTGATCAAACTGGACGATCGTAAATTTCCTAGCAACGATGGAAAGGCCGACATGTAGAATTCCACAAAAACAAATACTACACGGAGAATATGAAGAGAAAGTAAAACAGACATAACGATCCGATACCTCAAAATGATCGTTAGACGCTCCAGTCAATTTACAAGAACTTCCATACGCAGTTTCTTTACTGAGCAAAAAAAAAAGAAAAGATTTCAGAGGAAAATTTTACAAAAATGTTCTGAAAGCTTTACTGAAAGAACCTTTGTTCAGAATTGTTGAAATTAAGTCGAACACCATTTACATGGAAACGGACGACTATTTGCAGCTGCAGACCTCTAGCATTCACTTCCCAAACTGGAAAGCTGGTGGAGGGATTCTGGTTGACAGCACGCCATATCACCTCAACGTCCCTTCTGTGAACCGAACTGCATTTTGTCGAGGAAAGTCAACTGGTCATCTTCTTCGGCTAACCACGCAGATCAAAGATGATGGAATGATGTAGCCAATTTCTTTGAAGGGAAGAACAATGGTTCTGACAACTGTGCCAACGCTGTTCAGTGTTTTAATTTACGATTTTCCTAAAGTTATAAAGTTGACCAAAACTCTTACTTCGGATCAATGTATATATGCACATGGACAAAAGTTATACCAAAGGAAACTTCTAGACGGATCATGAATTACACCGGAAAATTGCATGAACATGACTATGACGATTTGTCAGTTGTTAGATGAAAACAGAAAAGTTGCCAGTACTAAACTGTTTAGAAATTGACCATCAGTTAGAATAATTTGCCGTCTAAGATATCATATAGCTCTGACAATGAATTCCCAAAACAAGCAAATCTCTTTCATCTTAGGTTACCCTAAAAAAAAAGTGCACTTCTGGTGCAAGGAAAAACCCTAGGAGTTAGGCTAACCTAAATCAAAGAGTTTCTTCACACATTCGACCATCTTTCTTTCCAACACCAGACTGGGAGCCTCAAAGAGTTAATCTTAAATAAATGTTAGCGAACCGCCAAGAGAAACGTGGACAAACGAGTCACAAGACAAAACACGACGCGTTTCGACCTCTTAGGACTTCTTCAGGCAAGACACAAACAAACAGGACAATTTTCTAAGCTAAGTGAAAAATTCGTTCATTTTCATTGTCCTATTTGTTTGTGTCTTGCCTGAAGAAGACCTAAGAGGTCGAAACGCGTCGTGTTTTGTCTTGTGACTCGTTTGTCAACGTTCCTCTTGGTGGTTCGCTAACATTTATTTAAGATTTGTTTGGATTTCCGCCTGCAGTCGTCTCACTTTGCAACTAGATCTCAAAGAGTTAAGTTTAACATTTCCATACAAACTAAAAATAGGGATTGACGAGAAAAATTGTTTTACCAAGTCTTGTCGAATCCCACATTGAAGAGAAGTATCCTTTTCATTTAAAAGTATATACGGATCGATCATTTAGCATAAAAATAATCGGGCTCAGTTTTTTTTAAACCTGAACTGAAAAATGAAAAATCCTTCTCTCACGGTTAAAATTTTTCAATCTTCATGGCAGATTTTGTTTCAGTTCTGATGGATCTATAGTACGCCTCGAGTTTTCGAGAGAAAAAACAAACAAACAAACAAACACTTCAAATCCGATTTTGTGTTGTTCTAGATCAGTCCTCTACGCATTGCAATTTTCAAAATTACAAACGAGGCCTGAAATGATCATTAAAAGCAGTATCTAATAAATAAATTATCGTTGATAGGTAAAGAGATCAATTTCTGCTGGGTCCCACCTGTTTGTTCAATTATATGGAGGTCAACGCTTTCAGAAGCAAACGCACAAAGAAACATTTCATGCATTTGCAGACAAAATCTAAACACTGAACACACCTTTTTTTAAAGGCAAAATCAAACAAATTAAGAAAATAATCCACACTGATCAATTCCTTATTGTCTCTATCAAACATTCCCAGATCCGTGTATAATTATTAGCAGATGAACAGTCGATGCACACAGGTGTGCGCGCACACGCACACACACTAGGCTATGAACACTCATTGTATCTCACCACCACCATCCCTCCCTCGCCTTCCTTGCTTTCCTTTCTCGTCTTATACTACTTCTAGAAGAAAAGACTTGCAACTAAAGACGAACTCTCTCTCTCTCTCTCTCTCTCTCTCTCTCTCTCTCTCTCTCTCTCTCAAAATAAAAACTGAAGATTCTGTCCTACCCTGAACAGGCCCATTGTCCATGATTTCTTTCATGATCTCTCGTTCCTGAAATAAACCATAGCAACCGTCATCGTGCGCATAAGAGAACCAAGCCATATATGGCAAGCAAGGACTTGTACATCACAAGGTCTGTGTATGGTTTGAAGTTAAATAAGTTAAATGTTCTATTCAGCTTAGTGGGGTTTTTTTGTTGTTGTTCTCTTTTTTTTTCTTTCTTTTTTTTTTTCTTTTTTTTTTCTTTTTTTTTTTTTCTTTTTTTTTTCTTTTTTTTTTTTTTTTTTTTTTGGGGGGAGGGGGGGTTGTTGCCGTCCCATCTTCCGTGCCACCTCAGTGGCATTGCAATCACGCCGCTCATTCCGACCCACACCCACACCTCCCTCCCCCATCTACAGCCACAGCCCGTCCCGACCCGCAGTAGCCCGGGCACCTGCAATCCACACGGAGCAATAAGTCGTTACGACGCAACGCATCGGAGGAGACACTGCACTGCCGCCGAGTCAGTTCGGTGGTGTTCAGTGGTGCCTGTTCTGTTCCAATATACGCAGGACACCACCTACTAAGCCCCCTACTGACGACAATAATTGCTTAGTCGCGGAGCCGGCGTCAGTGAGCTCTCCTTCCAGAGGGCGCCACTACGTCCGTCCAACGACGACCCCCATGAATTTGCCAATACCGGTGACCCCGACGGAACCAAACCAAGGCCACAGACGTGGAGAGGACATCGAAACTGAGGTCACCATGAGAGCAGGGCATGAAGGGTCACAGAATTTGATACTTTTTTCTCATGCTGATCGATGAGAATGAGGATGATGAAGATAATGCTACGGATTTCCATTCCGGTCTGGGACTGCTTGACAGGGCTGTACTCTACGCTTACTTTCATATCTGTCCCAGCGTCAACCAGGCCCGAGAGATACAGACACCTGCAGTGTTGTAAGAAACTATGAGCAATACTCTCAGAGACGCACCCATTTAGTGGATGAAACTCGACAGGGTAGTCCCAGACTTCCCAACTGATCCCGTAGCAAACTCAACTCCGCCGTCGGGGCAGAAAAATCTCACATGGCTGTGATGGAAATCGAATTCACGATCTCTCTGCCGGGAGTCCGCGATGCTAACAACCGCTTGACCACGGCGGCTGATAAATGTTATAGATTTTAGGAATGGCCGTGATGGGCAGTGAAGTGTAGAGATTCACCGTGTCTAGGATATGCATGATAGAAAACGGCGCCCGTACTTCCCTTTCTACAGCCTAACACTTCTCTGAAATGAATCAGTCCCCTGTTCATTGCTGAGTGGACATTGCCAGATTTCCAACTGAAAAATCCCCTTCCCAGGTGTGGTTCGAACTCACCACCGTCAGCTTCACAGCCAAATGCCAACGGGCTACGGGCCACACACACACACACACACACACACACACACACACACGCACACGCACGCACGCACGCACGCACGCACGCACGCGCACACACACACACACGCAGACATCTCTGTCTGTCTGTCTGTCTGTCTGTCTGTCTGTCTCTCTTGATTTTGTTTTGCATGTGTGCGTGCGTGCGTGCGTGCGTGCGCGCGTGCGTGTGTGTGTGTGTGTGTGTGTGTGCGTGTGTGTGTGTGTGCGTGCGTGTGTGAGCGCGTGCGTGCGTGCATGTAAAACTTTACAAAGAGGGAAGACGTCACAATAAAGACAGCATGCACTGACCAGAGGACGGATCCTGTACGGGGGTGAGGCTTTGTACCGTTTCTCCCGCTTGTACTCAATGCCGCTTGGACAGTCCCCGCCCCTCTGCCGGACGGGCAGACGGCACTCGCCTTTCTCGCCGCTCTTGCCGCTCTCGTAGGGGTAGCAGGCCTCCGTCACCACTCTGAGAGCACACCACCAGAGTGTAAGTGTTGGAAGTGGATTGTTTTTCCCTTACTGCTAATTTGTTCAACATTTACTCGCACGCACGCACGCACGCACGCACGCACGCACGCACGCACGCACACACACACACACACACACATACCCAGATTTGAAAATCAAGCACTGAACACAAAATTGTGCAAAAGAAACCTCAAATTAAATGTTCACTGGCACAGAATTGTTACCCGAATTAAACAACACATACAGAGAAGATATTTTAGGCAAACGTTATTTTTTTAATTACATAATGAGGGCTATGACTAAACGTCTTAATCTTAATATCATGTATGAAAATAGATGTTAAAACTGTCAACCGCCGAACAAACGCTACGAACACTACAATGCCGAACAGATGTCAAATATGAAAATAAACTGTGAAATATTGAACCGCCAAACAAACGCTACGAACACTACAATACCGAGCCTCCACCTGGCCTTTTTAGGCAAAAAAAAAAAAAAAGGAAAAAAAGGGACATTGAAATGTAAATGTTAAATCTTTCAACGACACCGATGATATGATAAGACAAGGTGGCTGTCAACAGATATGTAGACAAAATAACATGCGTGGATTTACATCAAATGTGTTTAAGTCATCAGGCCAGTGGGGAGCTTTCCGGTGTAAAGATAGTTCCGGCTTGTGACAGGAAACGACGACGCCACATTCGGTTTGTCGATCACGAGTCAAATCAAAATCCATGTGATTATCAGCTAGCCCGCATGCATAGACCGACCGATTTGAACTTGAACACACACACACACACACACACACACACACACACACACACACGCGCGCGCGCGCGCGCGCGCACGCACACACAAATGAAAGACAGGTATGTAATATAAATTCTCCCATCAGCAGTTGAGCAGTAGCCATTAATGGAAACTTTCTGCATGCGTGGACAGTGTCCTAACTGAAAAAAAAAAGAATATTCTAGTCTGGACAGGAGAATTTCATGGTCAGTTGTTTCAAATGCCGCTGACAGACCAAGAAGAGAAAGAACAGAAATCCTATCATCATCAAATGATGCGAGAAGATCATTTGCAACTTTGAACAGGACGGTTTCGGTGCTGTGACTTGCTCGATAGGCTGACTGATGGGTGTGGAGAAGATTCCGAGTTCGTTGAAGGTCCTATGCGAGCAACGACAGTCGTTTCGAGATGGGCGGAGGCGACTTGAGCAAGGCTGACCCATTACTTCTCGTGGTGAAGAGCTACATCCCCCTCATCACGCCCACGTCTGCCTGTGTGGCCGGGGAAGAAACCATGTGGCAGGTCCACTCCTGTTGTCAATTTTTATATATCATGTCACTTGCTCCTCCGCCGCATAACTGGATGCTAAACGTTAAGCCCTAACTGTGGTGAGAGGGAAGGTCAGAACTGCATGACTCAATGCTAAATGACACCCAAACTATTATGAGAAGCAAAGCCAGAATTGCATGACTGAATGCTAAATGACACCCAAACTATTATGAGAAGCAAAGCCAGAATTGCATGACTGAATGCTAAGTGTGTAAGCCCCAACTATTATGAGAAGCAAAGTCAGAACTGCATGACTGAATGCTAAATGACACACAAACTATTATGTGAAGCAAAGCCAGAATTGCATGACTGAATGCTAAATGACACCCCAACTATTATGAGAAGCAAAGCCAGAACTGCATGACTGAATGCTAAATGACACCCCAACTGTTATGAGAAGAAAAGCCAGAATTGCATGACTGAATGCTAAATGACACCCCAACTATTATGAGAAGCAAAGCCAGAATTGCATGACTGAATGCTAAATGACACCCCAACTATTATGAGAAGCAAAGCCAGAACTGCATGACTGAATGCTAAATGACACCCCAACTGTTATGAGAAGAAAAGCCAGAATTGCATGACTGAATGCTAAATGACACCCCAATTATTATGAGAAGCAAAGCCAGAATTGCATGACTGAATGCTAAATGTGTAAGCCCCAACTGTTATGAGAAGAAAAGCCAGAATTGCATGACTGAATGCTAAATGTGTAAGCCCCAACTATTATGAGAAGCAAAGCCAGAATTGCAGAACTGGATGCTAAGTGTGTAAGCCCCAACTGTTATGAGAAGCAAAGCCAGAGTTGCATGACTGAATGCTAAATGTGTAAGCCCCAACTATTATGAGAAGCAAAGCCAGAATTGCAGAACTGGATGCTAAGTGTGTAAGCCCCAACTGCTGTGAGAAGAAAACTCAAGCTTCTTCTTGCACCGACTGCCGTGGTCCAGCAGGGAATGGATTCACAGCACGAAAATCGCAAGTTCGATTCCCATCAAAGCCATTGATGTTTGTGGGAGTTTTCGGCCCGTGACCGGCTTCTACCTGTCCACTGACCTGCCGGATGACCGCCACATGTCAAGGACTGCGCGGCTGATTCACAAGCACGCCTCTGGTTCTCGACGCATGTAATGTATGATGGCGTTCGCCAATAAATATAATGTATGATGACGTTCGCCAATACAAGTATGATGACGTTCGCCAATACAATGTATGACGTTCGCCAATGGAATGTATGATGACGTTCGCCAATATAATGTATGATGACGTTCGTCAATATAATGTATGATAACGTTCGCCAATGGAATGAATGATGACGTTCGCCAATATAATGAATGATGACGTTCGCCAATATAATGTATGATGACGTTC
>CM065726.1:55811687-55816687 GCA_033310375.1 Conus canariensis
CGATTACTTCTCCACGTTTATGCTCATGATTGATGCTGCCAGGGTCACCAGTATTGGCAATGTCAAAAGGGACTGCTGTTAGAAGGACGCAGTGTCTCTCTCACCGGAGGGAGAGCTCATTCAAGGTGACTCTTCCACTGAGCAATTATTGTCGTCAGTAGGAGGCTTAGTAGATGCTACACATCATACACACAAAAAAAACATGGTAGGTAGGCACTCAAGGTCTGACCAGCGCGTTGGGCTAATGTAGGTCAGACATCCGCTGAGTCGTAGCCACGAGACCCACTTCTTCTATTGTCTCATCTTAGTTGTTAATTCATTTATCCATCAGCTTCAAATCATGCGTAGTGTGGTCTCAAAACTTAGCGGATGTGGTGTAGCGTATGTGGACTAGTCCGCACGCAGTGACGCCTCCTTGATGAAACTGAAACTGAAACTGAAACTATCCTGCGCATGTTACATAAGAGCAGGCAATACCCAAAACCACTGAAGTGACTTGGCAGCAGCGCAAAGTCTTCTCTTGTAGGTTGCCCCCTGACAACTCGACATTGACTGCTCCCTATGGATCGCCGGTGCTAGGGCTGTGGCACGACGGGCCAGGCTGTGACAGTGGACCAGGGAAGGGATGAGGGCGTGACTGGGGGGGGGGGGGGGGGGGGGGGCGGGGGGAGCGGAATGGGTGGCGAGGTGCAGTGCCTCTGAAGTGAAACAGAAGATCAGACAAAAAAGATGGTTGAACATAATCACCAAAAGCTTCCTTGTCGTTCTCTAGCCCTTCAAAACAATATCTGGCCGTTTTCTAGCGCAAAAGAAGCTGATTTGTAAACAGAAACAAGCGGAATTAGAAGACAGATTGTTCGAGCATCGTCTTTTGTTACTCATGTCTAGCTTCTTTCTGCAAACCCATTAATCTTAAAATAATGTGGGGGCTACGGGATTCACCCCACTCTGTCAATTTCCTGGCATCATGTTGGAAGAACCGTCAGAATTGACCGGACCTTTCGATTCCCGAGCTAAGAGTTCAACAACAACAAGATTCAAAGCATATAAACGTACTCCCAGATTATCTTGAATACGCGTGAACATGTCAAGAGCATGATTACTATGAAAATGCATCACTTACATATGGGAAGAGGCTCCGGTTTGTCACAAGATCATCCAAATCGCTTATAAATCGGCCAAGTACTTTCTGAGATATGCCATAAAGAAGAAACACCGTTTTGGGCCGTTATAGCCGTTAGTAATGGCTATTCTGGTAAAATAAAGCATCGGGCATCATCCATGACCCATAATGAACATACGTACAAATTTTCAGAAAGATCGGCCCAGACGTTTTGTCTGGAGCGAGTGGAACACATTTTGACCACGGACAGACACACAGACAGACACACAGACAGCATTTCTTCGTTCCCATTGTAAAGTACTCCCTGTTCTATAAGAATTGGGAGTACAAAAAAGGACCTACGTGTATCTGCCCGTGTTGACAGCCCGGATCAGCTCCGGACGGATCAGACAGACGTTCTCTGTGCACCTCATCTCGTGTCGCCTCGACCCGCCCGCCACGTACAGCTCGCACGTGCTGCAACGTTAATGGATGGACGTATGTTAAAACCGGAAACATCGACCAAGCGCTGCTGCGCCACAGGATTGACATGTCTACGTGCTGTAATGTCAGTGGATTGACGTGTCTACGTGCTGCAATGTCAGTGGATTGACGTGTCTACGTGCTGCAATGTCATCGGATTGACGTGTCTACGTGCTGCAATGTCATTGGATTGACGTGTCTACGTGCTGCAATGTCAGTGGATTGACGTGTCTACGTGCTGCAATGTCATTGGATTGACGTGTCTACGTGCTGCAATGTCAGTGGATTGACGTGTCTACGTGCTGCAATGTCATTGGATTGACGTGTCTACGTGCTGCAATGTCATTGGATTGACGTGTCTACGTGCTGCAATATCAGTGGATTGACGTGTCTACGTGCTGCAGTGTCAGTGGATTGACGTGTCTACGTGCTGCAATGTCAGTGGATTGACGTGTCTACGTGCTGCAGTGTCAGTGGATTGACATGTCTACGTGCTGTAATGTCAGTGGATTGACGTGTCTACGTGCTGCAATGTCGGTGGATTGACATGTCTACGTGCTGTAATGTCAGTGGATTGACATGTCTACGTGCTGTAATGTCAGTGGATTGACATGTCTACTGCTGTATGCATGGATTGACTGTCTACTGCTGCAATGTCACTGGATTGAGTGTCTACGTGCTGCAATGTCATTGGATTGACATGTCTACGTGCTGCAATGTCACGGGATTGACGTGTCTACGTGCTGCAATGTCAGTGGATTGACGTGTCTACGTGCTGCAATGTCAGGGGATTGACGCGTCTACGTGCTGCAATGTCTCTCAGTGTCGCCCAACACAAAATGTTCGTTCTCTCTCTCTCTCTCTCTCTCTCTCTCTCTCTCTCTCTCTCTCTCACACACACACACACACACACACACACACACACACACACACACACACTCCGAGATGACTATGTATCTAACACTGACCACTCATTACAGTTGTCGACCACTCTCTCGCCCGGCCTGTAAAAGATGCCATTCCGCTCGCAATACACTGCACACACAGAAAATGAACACCTAGCATCACCATCGTTAGGTACACTGGGCGGGGAAGACGCGGGCGACAGAAGGTGCAACACAGGCTTCTCTTACACACTGCTACATAAAACCCTGCGAACGTCATGGAGTGTCTCCAGTAAAATGTGTATTGCTCCATCACGCGGGGGCCGGAATAGCTCAGTTGGTAGAGCGCCGGACTCGTAATCTTGGGGTTGCGGGTTCGAATCTCCGCGGGGCCGTTTCGGTACTGGGGGGATTTTTCCCTCGGAGTTAACATTGGTTCTGACTCCATTTCCCATATAGTCCTTCGAATGAGACTATAAACCGAGGTTCCGTGCGTGAACGCACGCATGACATCTTGCACACACGTAAAATCCCATCACCAACTTTCGGAAGAGAAGGCCAGTTTGGCCGTTGGTATGGATGACACGTTACAATAGCATGCACCTTTCCCGAAGATGGAGTATGGCTGCCTTAATGATGGGTTAAAAAACGGTCATACACACAAAACTCCTCTCCCTTTGTTGAGCAAATGGGATTAATACCTGCCTGTCTATACAGGGAGTGTCTGCAGGAGTATCAGCCTGCGTACGCAGAAGAAGAAGAAGAAGAAGAAGAAGAGAGAAGGTCCATCAAGCAGATGCCGACTACTGAGCGGCTCATCACACAGTTCTCGCCATGAAGCTTCTTCAGTCTTTCTGTAGCCTGCGTTGTTAGGATGGGCGCTATATAAATTGTCCTCATTAGTATTATCATTACTATTCTTTCAATGGTAAACGTAGGTACACAGTGTGTCCCCTGCCATACCCTTGTCTGTAGAGTCGCAGAGCCATTCAAGCCATGCGCTGTGATAACCATCATTTCTAAAAACTGATTTATAGAACATGCTGTCTAAACTACCCTTAACATCATGCACGTACATACGCACACGCGCGCGTATGTACGACGTGTTCAAATTCAATTATCCGTTATCGTTATTTTTGTTAGAGATGCAGGGTTTTAAAAAAAATTGTACAACATGCCGAATCCATTTCAAATATGCAAGGTTTAACTGCGCAGAAGTCAGATAACAATGATTCATTCACCTTTTCAAGCTCAGTGGGCCTAAATTTACTTAATCTCAGCAGAATATTTTCATAATAATCATAACAAAATGTAGAACCTGAAAGTGCATTTTGTACATAAATATTTAACGTAATGCTTTATTTAATACATCATCCCGAATTGCATGCATATATTTTCAAATATGTACATTTTAATTTAATGCAAAACACAACAGTACACAACACAGGCGAAAGAACATAACATTATCAATAATGAAAACACACGTTTATATTCTGCAAAAGAAAGGCAAAAATAGGACATGAAGCAAGATATTTCACAGTCGTTTATTCGTATTTGGGCCACAGTCCTATATACAGAAGAAGAAGAAGAAGAAGAAGAAGAAGAAGAAGAAGATTGCAGCAGTAATAATAGTGGATTGGAACAAAAATAGTGACCGAAGTGGTAGGAGTGTGGTGGAGAGGGTGCAAACTGGATCTTTGGGCTGTAAGGAGAAGGGACTGGCAAAAAGTGTAATTGCGCAAAATGCTTAAACATCTCAACACACAAAAAAGCAATGGCATGAGATTCGGAAGAACGAGTAAGCTATTGCGATATTGGAGAGAGAGGAGAGAGAGAGAGAGAGAGAGAGAGAGAGAGGAGAGAGAGAGAATTCTTCATCCACGATGTGCTTTTTTGTATCCACACCTCGCGCTGAGTAAGGACTACAATCCGCAATGAAATGGGAGGGGTCCACCAAACTGAACTAAACCATAACATTTATTTCCACAAAACATTGCTAAACAATTCCTTCATGATTATTTTCCATTTTCTGCAAGTCCTGCACATTTGATCCTTTCCATGCACCTTTATGGCCAGGGTCCACGCATTACTCCATGAACACTAGTAATTATCATCCCTGTGACTTTTGCAATTTCTCTAATTGAAGGGCAATAACTGTGAAAGAGCTGTGTGACCATCGTCAGGAGTGAAAATCCTTAATTTGTCCTGCTTTGAACACTTTTTAAATGTAATTGTTGCTTAAACTGTCCACCTGTACACGGAATCTCCTCATCCTGACGTCCATTTTGTTCCGGTTTATCTCCCCACGGATGTCGCCTCTCTGCGCTGCTGTTCTGCTCACACCCTCTCTGACAGGCTGTGCGGGGGTCGGCTCGCCCTGAAAAAGGCCTGGCATCCTGTTCCCTGCCACAACAGGGACGGAAACATGACGTGGATCCCAACTTCGTTTGCGCCACACGGTGCAGTTCTTTGGCCGTTTTGACGAGCCGTTCGGTGTCATCGCTGAACAAAGCGAGAATCCTGAGTGCTCG
>CM065726.1:55821687-55829187 GCA_033310375.1 Conus canariensis
TTTCACCACAAGTACCGGCAATCAAGATATACTGAGTGACGGGGAAATTATGTACTATGTATGTATGTACGTACGTGTGTATATCATTGTAACCTTTTTCTTTCATGGCTACTTTGCTGACAAAAATGTGGTCTGTCAGTGCGAGTCATGGCAAAAGCCCGCCGTAGAATGTGCGCATACATGCATACCTAGTACCTAAAGACAACACACACACACACACGCACACACAAACGCGTGCACGCACCCATGCACGAACGCACACACACACAAAGAATGGTAGAGGGGAAACGGGAAGGGTAGAGGGGCGGGAAGGGAGGGGGTGGCGGGGCGGAGATCTGTTGATTTAGGAAACACCATGTGTATAATAAATCAAACTGCTGACTGGCACGTGAACGGGATCTCCGCTCGTAGGTAGCCTAATAGTAATACAGCGGGTGTTCTGCATCCAGCCTCTCTCTCTCTCTCTCTCTCTCTCCTCTCTCTCTCTTTCTCTGTGTGCGTGTGTGTGCACGCGCGCGCGCGTGCGCGTGTGTGTATGTGTGAGCACGCACGCACACGTGTGTGTAGGACTATGTGCGTCCGCGAATGGGTTAAAAGGTATGTGAACGTGACGCGTCCTCCACGTCCTCATTAGCGGCTTGATATACATCTCCTCTCCGTCGCCTCTCAAGGTGAAACCTGCAGGTGAGCAAGTAAATCAAAGGGCCGGAGGGAGATGGTCACTGATAACTCCCCGCCACCACTGACCGTAACACACAGGTCAAGCAGGTGAGTCTCCTCCGCCTGCCCTATAGCTAACCCGTACGTCCAGGTGAAAGTGCTATCACTTAACGCTGCGGCCGACACTGACTAAATTAACGTTAGGACGGTTGAAGAATCCAGGGAAAGCAAATGGCGGTCAAGCGATCGTCAGCTCCAGGTGTCCATTGAACATTAATGAAAGGTGAAAGGCGCTCTGCAACAGATGAACATATTACGTCCGAACAGCTCAGGGATTATGCTGCGGGATTGTCTGAATCACAGGAAGCTGCCTTTTAGTTTCGTCCGGTAAAAAGTTATACAGATGATAATTTACTGAACCGTGAAAGCCCAGAAGAGGAAAGATCAAGATGTTTCAAACGACTTAAGAATGATAAATCTTTTTTTTTTTTTTTTTTTTTTTTTTTGTTGCTGTCCCAACCTCTGCGCCACCTCAGAGGCAGTGCACCCACGCCGCTCATTGCGACACCCCGTCCACAGCCACAGCCCGGTCGGCCCCGCCGCAGCCCCGACACCGGCAATCCACAGGGAGCAGTCAATGTCAAGTCGTCAAGAGGCAACCCACTGGAGGTGACACTGCACTGCTGCCGAGTCACTTCGGTGGTGTTCAGTGGCGCCTGTTCTGATCTAACATACGCAGGACACCACCTACTAAGCCCCCTACTGACGACAATAATTCCTTAGTCGTGGAGCCGGCGTGAGTGAGCTCTTCCTCCGGAGGGCGCCACCACATCCGTCCAACGACAACCCCCATGGACCCGCCGATACCGGTGACCCCGACGGAACCAAACCAAGGCCACTGTGGAGAGGACATCGAAATTGAGGTCACCATGAGAGCAGGGCATGAAGAGCCACAGAACTTGAGACATCTTTTTTTTTTTTTTTTAATGCTGATCGATGAGAATGAGGATGATTAAGATGATGCCACGGATTTCCATTTCGGTCTGAGACTACATGACAGGGCTGTACTCTACGCTTCCTTTCATAATATATCGCGGCATCAACCAGGCCCGAGAAATACAGGCACCTGCAGTGTTGGTCAGTGTTGGTCAGGCACCTGCAGTGTTGGTCAGCAACACTCTCAGAAACGCATCCATTAAGTGGATGAAACTCGACTGTGTGGTCCCAGTCTTCCCAACTGAGTCCGCAGCAAACTCAACTCTGGGTAGGAGCCGGTCGGGGCAGAAAAACCCACATGACTCTGATGGGATTCGAACCCACGACCTCCCAGCCGGGAGTCCGCGACGCTAACCACTTCGCCACGGCGGCTGGTAAAAATGATAAATCTTGTGGAAACGATGGAATTTTAAATGAATGTTTTGAGAAAACTTCTTCCAGTAAACTGACAAATTGCTTTATGTATTTGTGTGTGTGTGTGTGTGTGTGTGTGTGTGTGTGTGTGTGTGTGTGTGTGTGTGTGTGTGTGCGCGCGCGCGTCTGTGTGTATTTTGTTTTGTTTAACGTGACCTTGAAATGTGGTAAAACTCCCCTGTCCTGGTCAGTTGGGTGCCACCCAAACTCATCAAGGAAAGAGAGTATGGATGATCCAGAACATTATAGGGAGCTATCTGCTGAGGAAGCTTTTTACCAATATGAGAAACGGTAGAATCCTTTTTTTTTTTTTTTTTTTTTTTGAAGCTAACAACCCGCTGAGTTATAAACTAGAAGGTTGTGGCATGAACCACTCAACCATTGTCTTTTAAGTTTGTCTTTACAAAGCAAGAGGCGGCTGTACTGTCCATTTACTGACTACTAAAAAGATTTTAGCACTGTACAGAGAAGTCTTTTTCGGGGGAAAAAACAGTTTCGGTCTGGTAACGTCTTAGAAATGATTAAGCATGTATGTACACAAACTCGACGTTCTCAGTTAATATTAGCTTTGGAACGTCAAATTTCTTTGTATCTGTTGTAGTTGTTGTTGTTGTCGTCGTACCCTGGCTAAAAGACTCCAGGGATCATCCGAACAGCAAGCACTTGAACACCATGGTACAAATGCATCAGCTGGGGATGAGAACATTACGTGTGTGACCGTTCTTGATTACCCTGCCACGTGGGCAGCCACACTCCGACTTCGAGGGATTTTGGAGATTGATGGTGTTATGCTAGGAGCTTGTCACGACTGAAGACAATCCCCGCATAACTATGCAGAGCATAACAACATTTTGATGTAGCCTTGGTGTTCTAGCCTATGCCAGTTGGTCTGACACAGTGTCTAACTTTCAGGTTCAGTTTAATTAAGGAGGTGTCAGTGCGTGCGGACTAATCCATATACGCTGCACATACATGTTATACACATATACATACACTAAATTTCAAGACCGCACAGTGCATGATTTAAAGCTAATGGATATATGAATTAATGATTAAGATTAGATAATTTAAGGACAGGGTCTCGTGGCTATGACTCAGTATTAGCCCAACGCGCTGGTCAGACATTGGTACCTACCTGACATTGGCTGTGCCGTTGTTATCATTGTATGTGTGTGTGGTGAGTGTATACGTGTGTGTACGCGTGTGCATAGGTGTGATTGGGCATGGCCCACGTGCGTGTGCCAGTGCATGTGGTGCACGTGAGCATGTGCGTGTGTGTATGTGTGTGTACGTACGTGTGAGCATGTGTGCGTGTGCGTGCGTGTGCACGCGCGTGCGTGTATGTGTTTGTGAGTGTGTGTGCGCGGGGGGTGGGGTGGGGTGGGGGGGGGGGGGGGGGAAGTAGATGTGCATGTGTATGCGTGTCATGTGGGCCTATGCGAGTGTGCCCTGCACACACGCATCTGCACACGTATGTGTACGTATATGTGTGTCTGTATGTGTGCCTGTGCATATAGTCGTATACGCATGTGTGTGTGTGTGTGTGTGTGTGTGTGTGTGTGTGTGTGTGTGTGTGTGTGTGTCCAAAATACAGACTTCTTGATGTGAGTGAACATGTCTTGCCCCCTTTCTATCATTTCCCTCCACTCTCCTATCCTCTCCACCCCCACCCCCACCCCACCCACCCCCCACCCCCATCTCCACATACACCCCAGCTCCATCCCCCTTCCCAGTCAGTTTAATCATATATGTTTTTATCTTCGTTTTGTTCTGCGCGTCGCTGTTATACCGACTCTAACCCCCGGTGTGCGGGGAAAAAAAAAAGCAGTCCCGTGCCTCTTGACAAGGAGAAGACAACCGCGGTAAACAGCAGTCAGCGATGGAAAGGGAGATCACCAATCCAGACGATGATCAACAGTATGATATTCATTGCGTCGTCCTGACTGACTTGTCCCGTGTGTCACCTTGTGATTGACAGATGCCATGAACGATGACAGAATTATAGGTCAGTGTGACCCGGTTCCGCGAGACGGCGCACACATACAAAGATTGCCCATCAAGGTAAAAATGGATGTCCGTTGCCGGTTCATTGATCGCTGTTTGTGGGTCAAGATCATCCGACCCGCGTGTTATTAGGCCTATCTAGTTCATGTCACACTGTCACTTGTGTTGTGGGGGCGTGTCTTCGTCTGCCACATCACCAGGACTGAACGAGGAGGCCTCGCAGGACACCGCTCTCCTCGCTGTCAAACTCCGTTTCTCCAAAATCCCCCTGAAGTCGGAGTGTGGGTGCCCACGTGGCGGGGTAATCAAAAACGGTCACACACGTCATGTTCTCATCCCTAGCTGATGCATTTGTACCACAGTGTTCCAGTACTTTGGCTGTTCGGATGATCCCTGGAGTCTTTTAGCCAGGGTACGATAACACAACAACAACAACAACAACAACAACAACAACAACAAACTCCGTTTCTCAGGTCTCCCATGCTCTCCGGGCCAGAACCAATCACCAAAAGGTTTAAACGCGCAACCAAGAGTTTTAGATTTTTTTTTTTTTTTTTTTTTTTTGTAAGTGCTCATGTGATACAACATCAGCGTACATTGAAGATAAGGTGCGAGTTACGCACATCCCAAACCCCTCTCCTTGCTCAACAGCTCAGAGTATACGTGTGTTTACTTCTCTAAACGAGCATCGCAAGTTCTGCTGTCACGCTGTCCCCTTGCTCAGTCATGTGCGGGCCACCGTAGACCTCAACAGAAATCGGATCGGTATCATGCCCCCCCCCCCCCCCGCCCCCCTTTTCCTCCTGGTACGTTTTTACAGGCAGGACACACATGCAGCAAAGAAATGCGAGAGGACGGTGTGAGTGTCAAAGTTTGGATGATAAGACACATATGTTCGTTACACTCGCCAGTTTCAACACGCCGTTCATTTTTGAAAAAGGCATCAAGCTTTCTACTGTTGCCATGCACCGTGACGTGCGTTTGTTCAGTTTGTTTGCTTGTTTACACATGTCCTTTTCGTCTATGTTAAACTGTGTCTGCTGACGGAGCGTGCTAGTTAGTCCATATTGACCCCGACGACAGCAATGAAATTCTTTTCTTTTTTTTTTTTTAATCCGAAAACCCCATAGACATACACGGGCTTCAGAACGCTTCATAAACAACGTATGACTATAGCAAAATCCACGAGTGTCGGCACATACACAGAATGGGGGAGGATAAGTCTTCTTGCCTTTCACCGGTTACAATGACATTGCGCATGATGAAAGGACTGTCCACTTCCTGTTGATCCGATTGGTTCTCTAGTCGTCTCAAGCGCACGGATTGGCGCTCAGTGCGCCGTACTTGGCCGCTGATGGCGTTAATTAAACCCGTGAGCTTGCAGCGCACACAGAGGTGCGCGTGCAGGCTGTAGTGGGCAACCCTCACTGCTTATTAGCGGGCAACAAGCCGGCGTACGGGATTCCACGAGAAGGTAGCCCAGGTAACGGGAACAATTTTCTTCTGGCATTCGCTGATTAGAATGGACAGGTAAAGTGTATCGCTTCGTCTTCCCTCCGTTCGCCTCTGCTGGAGTTCTGTCTGCCAGCGGCAAGTCACGAACAACGGGCGACACTGGCAGTTAAGAGGCGAACACGTGGAAAGCCAAGCGCTGTACTTAACCTGTCCGCTCTTCGTCATCGGTGTAAGTTTTAGTTCGTGACTGAGGCATCACTCGCCACCTGCAGAGTGACTCATCAACTATGCTGTGCGACCTATGCTAAACCATGGGTTTACAGAGATTGTGTGTTAAACACACACACACACACACCACACACACACACCCCAACACACACGCACACGCACGCACGCACGCGCGCGACGCGCGCGCGCGCGCACCACACACACACACCACACACACAGATGGAAATCCTAAATAATGTATGAATCATATTCATGTGTGTGTGTGTGTTGTGTGTGTGTGTGTGTGTATGTGTGTGCGTGTGTGGTGGTGTGTGTGTGCGCGCGCGCGCGCGCGCGCGTATGTGAATATGTGTGTGTGTGTGTGTGTGTGTGTGTGTGTGTGTGTTCGTTCTTTAATGTCTTTTCACTTTAAGTGATATTAGACACACACACACACACACAAAAAAACGCCAAGTGTGTGTGTGTGTGTGTGTTGTGTGTGTGTGTGTGTGTGTGCGCGCGCTGCGCGTGTGTGGTGTGTGTGTGTGGTGTGTGTGTGTTGTGTGTGTGTTGTGTGTGTGTGGTGTGTGTGTGTGAGAGAGAGAGAGAGAGAAAACACTTAAGTAATACTGTATATGCAATTGTGTTTAAACTAGTAAATTCCAATGACATTGAAGGGGAAGGAAGGTCAGGGTCAGGGGGGATAGGGGAGGGGTCGGGGTGGGGGGGGGGGGGGAGGGGTGTCGGCAATACTAAATGGAAAAAACACAAACTGTAATACAACCTAACACAACATTATCAAAACAGGGAATCAATCAGAGCAAGTTACCAATGGGACTCTTATACAGTCCCTGTACAATGTCAAATATTTGTAAATAATTCGAAAGTAACTTTTCGAAAGATGAGCGGGATGGCTAAATGTCTGAGAGCCAACTAGGCAAATGTTTTTTCAACTGCTGGCATAGGAAAATAACATGAAACGGCGAGATATTTTCACCACATAAACACGTTACATTATGACTAAATTTCGTTTTAAGTGCACCAAGTCTAAATCTAAAAACCATGCTTGTGAATAGCCTATGATGATGGTAATTTTCACTGGCACCAAAAAATGGTTTTATAGATTTGTTACGCCGAAGGTCATCAGAAAGATCACTTCCTTCTTGCTGCATTTTTATAAAATTCCAGCAAGTTTTTTTTTCCAAAAGATAACATCCTTCTTGTAGGGACAGGGGGATTTGTATTTTAATAGAATTGTTTGATTCTTTGCACCCTTTCTTGCTGTTCGGGTCCACCCATTCATTTGCAGATAATCCACAATGAGAAGGAACCCAACAGAAATTGACACTGGTACCACGTACAGACAGGAAATGAATTAAGTGAATAATTTCAGTGACAAGTTCCCCTCTTACTTTTGTATTAAATGAATTTAGCGCTTGCAAAGCAGATTTAGAATCTACACAAAACAGTATTTGAAACAGAGAAACGGGTAGATTCAGCAGATAATTCAAACCCATTGCAATAGCAACGAGTTCAGCTGTAAATATTGAAAAATGTTTTCCGATGTGATAGGATCGTTCCACCTTCAAGGCCGGGATAACAAAAGCTGCACCAGCTAGACCGTTATCGAGGACAGAACCATCTGTATAGACTTTCAAATGGTTTGAATAATGATTATCTATATGAGAGCGGACAGATGCAGAGACAGCTGGACCTTCCTCTTTCTTGAAGTCTAAAAATCCGTGTCAAAATTGGCAGCGATGA
>CM065726.1:55831687-55836687 GCA_033310375.1 Conus canariensis
AGGAGAAACGCGCAACTCGCTCAAACAACGCTTCTACTTACATGGGTCACACATCAAAAACAATACAGCACTCTCGTCACACATCATTTCAACATGCAAGACCACTCACTTCAAGACATGCGTTGTATGCCCCTTGAAAAACAGGACATAGACAGTGACATTCATAGAGATCTCAGAGAAAAATTCTGACATTCGTAGGCTACGAACAAAGCATCCACACAGCCTGAACACACATGACTGATCATTAGTTACACGTATTGAATTCCCTTGCATTTAATAGCCGCTCAGTTGTTCCCTCTGGTACAACAACCATAATGATCGCTCAAGAGAGAGAGAGAGAGAGAGAGAGAGAGAGAGAGAGAGAGAGAGAGAGAGAGAGCACTGGACACTGATATTTTTAATGTCATTAGCTATACAGCCTTGATGACATGAGGGATGCAAAGCATAAAGCAAATAATGTAAACAAGTAAATCAACAACGAACATGAATTAAAACAATGCTGCTATCTCAACATCCATGGATGCGCTCACACACGAAAAGTAATAATAAATGCCAAACTCTACCTTTCATTTGTAACTATCGTAAATGTATACGTTCATCACTAGTTAAAATTTCTCATAAAGAGAGAGAGAGAGAGAGAGAGAGAGAGAGAGAGAGTAATGGTGGAGGTAAGGGTGGAGGAGAGAGATGGTAAGGGATGTGTGTGGTGGGGAGGGGGGGGAGGGGGAGGAGGGGGGGGGGGAGAGTAAATTCTTGGGGGTAATCACAACAGGATGTTTTAGACTTTGCATCACTTGGCGATGACATCACTGTCATGATGCAATTATTCTTTTATGGTCGACCCAATGGTGTCACTCCACTTTTGACGTAGTCTGTACAATCTGTCGTCATAAATAAAAAAAAAGCAGCCACTCGAAAGTGTGTGTGTGTGTGTTCGGTTACCTGGGGTTGTGGGGTAGTGTGTCGTAGCTTTTGCCGGGGTTGTAGGATAGCGACAATTTGTGGGGTACTATTTCCCTACACCCCACAAACTGTTGCTAAATGCTATGGGGACGTTGCTGATGCATTTATTTCATCTACTCCAGAAGAACGTTCTCGTGCTAGATTCAACACACACACACAGCACACACAGATCGGCTTCCTCTAGCTCTCCGCCAGGCAGGAGATAATAAGATGACGTCATTTATGCGCATGCTCGCTGTGAACAGATAATGAGATGATGTCATTTATGCGCATGCTCAATGTCAACGGAAGTAAATTATGGCGTCGGGGCCGGCATTGTTGGAACCATATCAACGATGATTCAAAAGGTATGTCTGTGTTTTTACTTTAGTATTTGTATGGTATATTAATTTGTGTTCTGTCGTAGTTGTCAGGAAGCAAATTACTGAGAAGAGAAGGGAAGCGTTTTGGAATTTAGGCATGTGCTGCTTTTTTAGTTTTTCGTCTTATTTGTTTGCGCTTGCACCTCTTCTTGATGATCTTAGTAAATAGGCAACCTGCTCCTCTGAGAATCAGTTAATTACATAATTATTGCTTTATTAGCCAGCTTAACCATAAAGTCGCATTTGTTCTGCTCTCTTTTATCTCCTTTGCCATTTAGATCCAGAGACGTCAGCTTGTTGACTGCTTAAATTTTGATTTAATTTCATTTCATTTCTTGATGGGATTTTTAATGTCTGCACTAACAATCTTCTAGTAGATGACTATCTTAGCACATAGGTTGTATGAAAGTGTTGCTGTTTCCCTATTGTCACTGACTGATCTACGAATTTTGCCAATGACCATTCTGTTTGATATACATGTATGATTCTGAAAGTGTTATCATTGGGTGTGGTAAATACCTTTTACACAAAAGCAATATATGCCTGTGATTTGGGAGTGATTACGATGACGGGGTATTATTTTGAAGTGTTTTATATCTGGGGAAAATGGGCACAACTTTACTAGGAGTAAATACAGCCGTTTACTAGCAGTAAACTCATAATCAAAGGAGTTTTTTTTTGTTTTTGTTTTTGTTTGTCTTGTTTTGTTTTTTGTAAATGTTTACTAATGTTTACTGTTACTGTGACTGTTAATGAAAATTCTGTAATTAATCTGATTAGGGGAGGGGTGGAGGAGGGCATGTTAATTGAAGTTAAGTTCCTTTCATCTTTCGAAGGACAGGAGTTATTGAATATGTTGGCCGGAGATTCCACTTCACTGGAAATTGCTGTTAGTGTCTACTGTCAAGCTTTCTTTTTCACATTTTTTTTAGTCAGCAGAGCAAAGCTGCATGCAAGTAATAGGCTGAGAGCTTTTACTGTTTATAGATGTCTTAATTTTGCACTTTGAAGGAGATAATAACTTTTTTCCCCTTTCGGTAGTCTGCAGAATGTTTAACCAAATTTTTAGAAAGAAAAAGAAAGGTTTTTCAGCTCCCTGTATAGCGGATTCAAGAGTCAATATGCGCGGGGGCGTGCGCGCTCATGTGTGTGTGTGTGTGTGTGTGTGTGTGTAGGCTTACGTGCGCCTTTCGTTGTGCAGGGCACACCTGATTTAAAAGTCATCGTAAAAGAGAGAGAGAGAGAGAGAGAGAGAGAGAGAGAGAGAGAGAGAGAGAGAGAGGATGAGTAGGAGTAGGAGGATGACGGTAACGGTTGCAAGATTGTTAGCTTCCTACACCCACCCACCTTTCTGACGAGTGCAGTCCCTTGTGTAATGGATGACACAATTTCAGAGATCACGACATTTTTACCTACACAGATTGGAAATGAAAGGAAAAGTACTTGCTATCTTACGGGAGCATGAGCTAATTATAACTTTACCGGATACAAAGCAGTTTACAAGTGCAAAAAGATGACAGTAAAAATATCTTTCTCAAACGGGCGAAAAGTTATTCCATTCCTAATTTATTCATATATTTACAGCTCCAAAAGAAACGACACATTTCCCTGAAAACATTTATCTATCTTTACGTATTACAGATGTATTTTTACCCGCTTTTCTTTGGTCGTTCAGTTAAGTTGGTCATAATCGTTTAGATCAAGGAAAGGCGTTCAGTAGGAGACAGAGGCAGAAAGGAAATATGTTGTACGTAACTGTATGAAAAATCGCGAGAGGCAACTCTCCCCCCCCCCCCCCCCCTCTCTCTCTCTCTCAAGAACGCACTCGCGTGCGCGTGCACACACACACACACACACACACACACACACACACACACACACAGAGCCTGCGACACACACACACACACACACACACACACACACACACACACACACACACACACACACACACACACAGCCTGCCACACACACACACACACACACACACACACACCGCGCGAGAGCCCTACTAGTACGTGGAGCTGACAAGCCGGCAGTCACGTTCAGCCCCCACTCCGTGCTGTGACTGGTGTCAGCCCTCAACAGGTGTTCATGCTCTCTGACTCCCGAACTGTTGTTGCCCTGCTGCTGTCTGCATTCTGCCGGGCGACACTGAGCCCGGGAAAATGGCGCTGCACGGTTTGGGAAGCCGTTCAGATGAAGCGCGCGCTCTCCGACGGTCACCCCAGCCCAGGCCTCGCAGATTTATGGGCAGCCTGGTCACGGGAGAAGGCGGTCAACAGTCCGAACAGACGGACAGACAACCGGCAGTTTGTATTCAATATGGTGTAGTGTGTGTGTGTGTGTGTGTGTGTGTGTGTGTGTGTGCGTGTGTGTGTGTGTGTGGGGGGGGGGGGGTACAACAATAGCATATAATCAGAACAGATGTCCTGCCTGACCGTTTGTCCTTCCGGACGAAACTGACCCTGTTAGTAATAATGGACAGGTGGAAACACAAGTCCTCAGCAGTTTCACACGTGTCAGGTCGACACACGAACACAACACATCCCGAACGCACAATTTGCTTGCTCTAGGTTACAGACTTCAACAAAACTTGTTGGTGTGTCTGATGGAATGAGAGGAGGAGAACGGGAAAAAAAAAAAAAAAGAGCGAGCAATAAGTGGTCGATGGTGACAAGTAGACTAACGAAATTTAAGAACATCTGTCCATGTATGTGGAAAAAAAAAATTCTACCACACCACTGTACCCTGTTTGGTCAGACATATTGGATTTGTAAGTTCCTCGAGTGCCTTGTAGAGACGAGAAAAGGTTGTACGTTTGTGACTTTTTCCTTATTTCTTCCCAGATTATCGAATGGAACTGTTTGAATTTGTTTTCGTTTTTTTATGTGTTTGTTTATGTGTTTGTGAGTGTGTGTGCGCGGGGGGTGGGGGGGGGGGGTGGAGGGGGGGAAGTAGATGTGCATGTGTATGCGTGTCATGTGGGCCTATGCGAGTGTGCCCTGCACACACACATCTGCACACATATGTGTACGTATATGTGTATCTGTATGTGTGCCTGTGCATATAGTCGTATACGCATGTGTGTGTGTCTGTCTGTCTGTCTGTCTGTCTGTGTGTATGCGTGTGTGTGTGTGTGTGTGTGTGTGTGTGTGTGTGTGTCCAAAATACAGACTTCTTGATTTGAGTGAACATGTCTTGCCCCCTTTCTATCATTTCCCTCCACCCTCCTATCCTCTCCACCTCCCCCCACCCACCCACCCCCCACCCCCCATCTCCACATACACCCCAGCTCCATCCCCCTTCCTAGTCAGTCTAATCATATATGTTTTTATCTTCGTTTTGTTCTGCGCGTCGCTGTTATACCGACTCTAACCCCCGGTGTGCGGGGGAAAAAAAGCAGTCCCGTGCCTCTTGACAAGGAGAAGACAACCGCGGTAAACAGCAGTCAGCGATGGCAAGGGAGATCACCAATCCAGACGATGATCAACAGTATGATATTCATTGCGTCGTCCTGACTGACTTGTCCCATGTGTCACCTTGTGATTGACAGATGCCATGAACGATGACAGAATTATAGGTCAGTGTGACCCGGTTCCGCGAGACGGCGCACACATACAAAGATTGCCCATCAAGGTAAAAATGGATGTCCGTTGCCGGTTCATTGATCGCTGT
>CM065726.1:55844187-55851687 GCA_033310375.1 Conus canariensis
AACAATCTTCTAGTAGATGACTATCTTAGCACATAGGTTGTATGAAAGTGTTGCTGTTTCCCTATTGTCAGTGACTGATCTACGAATTTTGCCAATGACCATTCTGTTTGATATACATGTATGATTCTGAAAGTGTTATCATTGGGTGTGGTAAATACCTTTTACACAAAAGCAATATATGCCTGTGATTTGGGAGTGATTATGATGATGGGGTATTATTTTGAAGTGTTTTATATCTGGGGGAAAATGGGCACAACTTTACTAGGAGTAAATACAGCCGTTTACTAGCAGTAAACTCATAACCAAAGGTGTTTTTTTTTTTTGGTTTTTTTTTTTGTCTTTTTTTTTTTTTTTTTTTTTTTTGGTAAATGTTTACTAATGTTCACTGTTACTGTGACTTAATGAAAATTCTGTAATTAATCTGATTAGGGGAGGGGTGGAGGAGGGCATGTTAATTGAAGTTAAGTTCCTGTCATGTTTCGAAGGACAGGAGTTATTGAATATGTTGGCCGGAGATTCCACTTCACTGGAAATTGCTGTTAGTGTCTACTGTCAAGCTTTCTTTTTCACATTTTTTTTAGTCAGCAGAGCAAAGCTGCATGCAAATAATAGGCTGAGAGCTTTTACTGTTTATAGATGTCTTAATTTTGCACTTTGAAGGAGATAATAACTTTTTTTCCCCTTTCGGTAGTCTGCAGAATGTTTAACCAAATTTTTAGAAAGAAAAAGAAAGGTTTTTCAGCGCCCTGTATAGCGGATTCAAGAGTCAATATGCGCGGGGGCGTGCGCGCTCATGTGTGTGTGTGTGTGTGTGTGTGTGTGTGTGTGTGTGTGTGTGTGTGTAGGCTTACGTGCGCCTTTCGTTGTGCAGGGCACACCTGATTTAAAAGTCATCGTAAAAGAGAGAGAGAGAGAGAGGAGAGAGAGAGAGAGAGAGAGAGAGGATGAGTAGGAGTAGGAGGATGACGGTAACGGTTGAAAGATTGTTAGCTTCCTACACCCACCACCTTTCTGACGAGTGCAGTCCCTTGTGTAATGGATGACACAATTTCAGAGATCACGACATTTTTACCTACACAGATTGGAAACGAAAGGAAAAGTACTTGCTATCTTACGGGAGCATGAGCTAATTATAACTTTACCGGATACAAAGCAGTTTACAAGTGCAAAAAGATGACAGTAAAAATATCTTTCTCAAACGGGCGAAAAGTTATTCCATTCCTAATTCATTCATATATTTACAGCTCCAAAAGAAACGACACATTTCCCTGAAAACATTTATCTATCTTTACGTATTACAGATGTATTTTTACCCGCTTTTCTTTGGTCGTTCAGTTAAGTTGGTCATAATCGTTTAGATCAAGGAAAGGTGTTCAGTAGGAGACAGAGGCAGAAAGGAAATATGTTGTACGTAACTGTATGAAAAATCGCGAGAGGCAACTCTCCCCCCCCCCCCCCCCCCCCTCTCTCTCTCTCTCTCTCAAGAACGCACTCGCGTGCGCGTGCACACACACACACACACACACACACACACACACACAGAGCCTGCGACACACACACACACACACACACACACACACACACACACACACACACACACACACACACACAGCCTGCCACACACACACACACACACACACACACACACACACACACCGCGCGAGAGCCCTACTAGTACGTGGAGCTGACAAGCCGGCAGTCACGTTCAGCCCCCACTCCGTGCTGTGACTGGTGTCAGCCCTCAACAGGTGTTCATGCTCTCTGACTCCCGAACTGTTGTTGCCCTGCTGCTGTCTGCATTCTGCCGGGCGACACTGAGCCCGGGAAAATGGCGCTGCACGGTTTGGGAAGCCGTTCAGAAGAAGCGCGCGCTCTCCGACGGTCACCCCAGCCCAGGCCTCGCAGATTTATGGGCAGCCTGGTCACGGGAGAAGGCGGTCAACAGTCCGAACAGACGGACAGACAACCGGCAGTTTGTATTCAACATGGTGTAGTGTGTGTGTGTGTGTGTGTGTGTGTGTGTGTGTGTGTGTGCGTGTGTGTGTGTGTGGGGGGGGGGGGGTACAACAATAGCATATAATCAGAACAGATGTCCTGCCTGACCGTTTGTCCTTCCGGACGAAACTGACCCTGTTAGTAATAATGGACAGGTGGAAACACAAGTCCTCAGCAGTTTCACACGTGTCAGGTCGACACACGAACACAACACATCCCGAACGCACAATTTGCTTGCTCTAGGTTACAGACTTCAACAAAACTTGTTGGTGTGTCTGATGGAATGAGTTAGAGGAGGAGAACGGGAAAAAAAAAAAAAAGAGCGAGCAATAAGTGGTCGATGGTGACAAGTAGACTAACGAAATTTAAGAACATCTGTCCATGTATGTGGAAAAAAAAAATTCTACCACACCACTGTACCCTGTTTGGTCAGACATATTGGATTTGTAAGTTCCTCGAGTGCCTTGTAGAGACGAGAAAAGGTTGTACGTTTGTGACTTTTTCCGTATTTCTTCCCAGATTATCGAATGGAACTGTTTGAATTTGTTTTTGTTTTTTTATGTGTTTATATCTTTGTTTCCCCCAACCCCCCCCCCCCCCCCCCCCCTCCTTCTCGATTTAGTATACTCATGTGCATGCCTTTATGTATCAAGGTTAAAAAAATGAACAAACAAAGTAACAAACAAACAAACAAAAACCTGACTTCAACAAAACTGAAGGACCACAGAGAGTAATTTGGCACTGTGACCTAATTTCCGAAACTGTCTGATTGTCGTCTGGTAACGTAGAGGCAACTGGCAAGGCTACCATCAGGTACGCTCGCATTGTTACAGTAGTAATAACTTTTTTTTTGAAAAATGATACCTCATTTCTCACTGGTTCTTCACTTTGTTTAAGTTGTTTATTGGAACCCCCAGAGTTATACCTCGGACATGTGCTCTAAAAATGGTCTCCACCAGTCGGTCAGTCGAAATCTCTCTCTCTCTCTCTCTCTCTCCTCTCTCTCTCTCTCTCTCTCTCTCAGTAACCGTGCCTAAGTTCTTGGTCGTTTGAAATGTATTTATATGTAAAAAGAATATGCCAACGAAAAAACAAACAAACAAACAGCCCGTGCGAGCTTTTTCGAAATCGGAAATGAAATGAGGCAGGGAACAGTAAACGATAAACAGTAAACAAGTGGGGTATTTTTTGTTCCCATAAGAAAACCTAACAGAGTAACTTTTATTCAAGACTGGCACAGCCTTTTAAACTTGAATAAAGTCAGACAAATTCATAGACGAACAATCTAATAGTGGGGGAAAAAACAAGCGCAGGCCAACAACTGAACTGTCTTCATAGTAATGACTTGGCAAAGATTTGGACTTAAGGGGGGGGGGTTTGAAGATGGAGAAACTGGGAACATGAAATTAAGAAAATATGTTACAGATATGAAAACTCTTCACTAGCTGCAAGAAAGACAATGATGTTTAAGTCTTGATTACACTTTTGTGCCTTGTCCCACTTGGTCACGGTAATAGTGCTTCTTGCATGCAGTGAACGTTACCCAATGAAGCGATCAGTAACACATGGTGACTGGACTATCTCGGAGGACGGAGTGGTCACCTGAGCCTTATTTGGGGGCGTTGTGAGGGCGCATGCCTAGTATCTTTTTTTATTGCCACACGAGGCGCCATTTTCAAAGGTAAAGGCCCAGACTGACCTGTGATAGCCAAAGCAAACCTACAGGTGAGATACCGTGAAAAGACATGAAAAGAGGCGAAAGAGATTATACAAGACGCAAAGCATATAGACATACTCCCAGTTTATCTTCCTGAAAAACGTCACAATCAAACATGCATCAAAATGTATTTGACGTCACAATCAAAACATGCGTCATAAAGAGATATTCCATAAAGAAGAAAAACCGTTTTGGGCCGTTATAGCCGTTAGTAACATCGGGCATCATTCGTAACCCATAATGAGCTTATCTACACATTTTCAGAAAGATCGGCCCAGAAGTTTTGTCTGGAGCGAGTGGAACACATTCTGACCACGGACAGACAGACAGACAGACAGGCACACAGACAGCATTTCTTTGTTCCCATTGTAAAGTACTCCCTGTTCTATAAGAACTGGGAGTACAAAAACTGAAAATAAGGAACTGTGTATATTGATTTCAACGAGAGGATTAAGTCGTGTTTTCTTTTCTTTCCAGGAACTTTCCTTACTCAGACTATGGACAGAAAGGGTGGGGTGGAGGGGTGGGTGGGTTAATCTTTTTTTTTTTTTTTTTTTTAACTGAAAGGGGCACAGGCACATGGTATATCAGTAATTCGACGTGAAGTCGCGGAGATAGGGAAGATTACCGCGGCATTGTTGAAGCCAAACCCGGGAACAAAAACTGGTTTATGGGTCTGTGAGGACAAGGGCATTTTAATTGTCTGCATAAAAAAGACATTTTTATGGCACTGTTTGAGGCCAACTGATGTTTCGTATTGTATGTGGTAAACATTAAACGAATCATAGTGACACGTATTTCATGTGAAAACAGTAGAATTAAGTTGTTAAATGAAAGGGGGAACTCACTTCCGTTGGTCCGTCTGGTTATGCGTCAGCATCGCGCGAGCTCGAGTCCTCTCTCTCTCTCTCTCTCTCTCTCTCTCTCTCTCTCTCTGGGGGGTGTACTTCCGGCTTGAAAAAAGGTAAAGAGTTTGTTAGTGGTGCTTCAATTCATAACTGGAATTGTGCAATATGTGTGCATGGTTTGGGACTTCATTTTGTGTTACCCACTTCATGCCAGCATCGCCTTTCATACTTCGGATAATTCGGGGTAGTTTCGGGTCTGTTTTATTTTCATTTATGTATCGTTATACCATGAGAAAGGCAGCATTATCAGTTCGGACATTATGTTTCAGAAGTGTCGTGACGGTGCTGCGGTAAGTTTGTTCCTCTCTCTGTTTGTCTACGGACTGTTAGTGCAAAGATGCGGTGATGCTGAACTGGCCCCAGAACCCATTCCCAGCAGCAAGGCGGACAGAGCGGAGCCCTCTGCAGCAGAGGAGACTGACGATTGCCAGCCAGACATCAGCCACTTCAACCGCTCTCCTTGCCGGCTGAACCAATTTGGATAGACAGGATTTCATGCATTTTGCTGTATAATCTGGTAAATTCTATGTTATTTCTATTGATGAATGGATTTCTCATTTTTACAATGTACTTGAAAAAGATAACGCACAAGAAAAAATTACTGATGTCGCTAGTGAAGTGTTTTTTTTTTTGTCTGGAAATGATTCCGAGTTTCCTGTCTTCGTCAAATACGAGAGAGGTGGGATTAATCGCTACGATAAGGCTTAAAAACAGAAAATCTGCAGAGCCAGATAGAATTATTGAAGAATTACAGTAATATAGTGGTCACGTACTGTTAAAGCAAGAGTGAGATCTGGTGCTAGTTTATCCGAATATATCACGTGGACAAGAGGGGTAAAAACAGGGACCTGCTGCAACCCTGCACCTTTTTTTTCTATGTTTATTAATAAATTAGCACTGGAAATGACATAAAAAGTAAGGCACGGTGGAACATTAACTTCTGATTTTACTGAATTGTTTATTTTGTTGTCAGCAGATGACATTGCCTCACCTTCCGAAACATCTTTTCGTCTTCAACCACAGTTGAATCATTTGTGTGATGCAGCTTTATGACTTCATAATCAAGGTTTGTACAAAAAAAAGCACTGTTATTGCATTCGGGAAATGAGGCAACGAGAGAGTGGTGGTTTACGGATAGAGGAGAAATGATAATTGCTGAAAGTTATAGATGGCTTGGTGTATATTTTTTTAAGCTAGGTTTTTGTATTTGCTCGTGAAGACCTTGGAAGTCGAGGATGAGGAGGTGCGGGAGGGGGGGGGGGGGGGGTGGGCGGTAGGAAGGGAGGGGAGGGGGACGCCTTGTCGTGTAATATCAAAACGTTGTACACGCTTCGAAATAATTCAGTTGCAGTACTGATAAAAATTCTATCTATTGATGTGTACGGTGCTGAAATATGATGACTGGATAAAGCTGTTGCTCGTATTGAAAGGACTAAACTTATTTGCTTTGTAGAAAGTTTAGTGGGCACAGTTTCAAATGCCGGATGATTTACGTATGGAGAGACAGACGCCACCCTGCTTGTGTAAACATGTCTGTTCAGCGTATTTGATGTTGGCTTATAATATCACGTAAGATGAAAACAGATATCTGTAAAACCTTACGAGACGCTGATATGGCTAGACTCAACAGACAGATACGCATGGTTTTAAGTGTTTGACAAATATTATTTCAGAGGAATAGTATAGTTAAATCAAGGGGTTCAAAATACCGTATACTTTTCGGCACGAATTTCGTCAAAGGCTTACTGATTGCCGATGGCAAGACTGGGATGAACGTGTCGAGGACAGTGACCGATTTTCTTTGTAGTTTAGATCATTCAATTAATCTAGAAGCTATGAAAAATCTATTAATCGAGAATGACAAAAATATCAAATGTAAACTAACAAAATTTAGATTCGAGATAGCAGACGTTGCAACACATCAGAACCAATATAGCAAGTTTCAACTCATTTTTTTTCACATGCTGTTCGTGCAAAGATGCAAACGAAGATGAAGTACATTTATTATTTTTGTTTTGCTGTCCTATTCGGCATGGAATAATTCCATGAAAATTGTACGCACTTTTGTGTCTATTCCTTATGGCCTTGTTGATGACAAATAATAAAAGCAACCTAATGAAGAATGTGTGCATGTGGTGTATACAGTACGCATAATAACGGTTAAAGGATATAAACGCTGATATTGAATTATGAACTTATGGTACTCTGCAGTTTAATGATGTTGCAATCTGTTAGTAATTTTGTATCTGTCATCATCTTCGCGGTTAATGAGTCATATATGGAACCCCCACCCCCACCCTCCACCCCTACTCCCCAAGATGGAACTGTGACCTATACTGAGAAAAACATTTTCTCTCTCTCTCCCTCCCTCTGTCTGTCTGTTCCCCCCGCCCCCCCCCCCCCCCCTCTGTGTGTGTGTGTGTGTGTGTGTGTGTGTGTGTGTGTGTGTGTGTGCATATACGGGCATGTGTATCCTGTGCATCTGTGAGCACATGTGCATGCATGCGTTTGTTGTGTGTGTCTGTGCAAATGTCCTCCTTCCTAAACATTCCTTTACACGAGCGAGTCTCAGCAGTACAAAATCAACCTGGGTACACAACCGCAGGCTCGCACCGTCTCTCCATTGACCTCGTTTATCTCGCACAGACATACAGATTCGCGTTTCACGGGGCGACGCCCAAAGTAGCATTCCTGATGGGTCGGGGGGGGGGGGGGGGGGGGGTTAGTAGTCTCCTGACCTACCTAATCACCGTTAAACGCCCGATAGGAGGGCCAGTCGTGAATGGCCCCAGCAGAGAACAATCGTCCTCTATCTTAACCGCTGCCGTACTTTAAGATCCCGCGCGAGCCGTGAAACTAGTCTGGCTGAAAGACCAACAG
>CM065726.1:55856687-55859979 GCA_033310375.1 Conus canariensis
ATTCCCTCAGGCCTGTATTCCCTTAGGTCTGTATTCCCTCAGGTCTGTATTCCCTTAGGCCTACGTTTTCCCAGGTCTGTATTCCCTCAGGTCTATGTTTCCCCAGCTCTGTATTCCCTCAGGTCTATGTTTACCCAGGTCTGTATTCCCTCAGGCCTATGTTTACCCAGGTCTGTATTCCCTCAGGCCTATGTTTCCCCAGGTCTGTATTCCCTCAGGTCTATGTTTACCCAGGTCTGTATTCCCTCAGGCCTGTGTTTCCCCAGGTCTGTATTCCCTCAGGCCTATGTTTCCCCAGGTCTGTATTCCCTCAGGCCTATGTTTACCCGGGTCTGTGTTCCCTCAGGCCTATGTTTACCCAGGTCTGTATTCCCTCAGGTCTGTATTCCCTCAGGTCTATGTTTCCCCAGGTCTGTATTCCCTCAGGCATATGTTTCCCCAGGTCTGCATTCCCTCAGGTCTATGTTTACCCAGGTCTGTATTCCCTCAGGCCAATGTTTATCCAGGTCTGTATTCCCTCAGGTCTATGTTTCCCCAGGTCTGTATTCCCTCAGGCCTATGTTTACCCAGGTCTGTGCTCCTCCTTGATCTGCTTCCCCCCCCCCCCCCCAACACCCCCCCCCTCTCTCCAGTCAATGTTCCCCTAAGAATATGCCCCCTTTCCCCCTCCCCCACCATCACACATCAGATTTAAAGATCACGTAACAGCAAACAGTGACACCTAGTTCAAGTTCAAGTGACCTGGTGTTGGAACCCATGACCCAGGTGAGACCAGGTGATCCAGAACGTGTAAGGGTGAGCCAGAATGATGTGAAAGGTCACGTGGCCCAGAATGGGTAATGCATGATGACCTTTGATGACGTTGAAGATTGTTAAGTACCCAGAATGGGTCACGATGACCGACACGTCGTTTTGTGGTCAAGTGACTGACTCATCGAAGTAAGTCCATCGAAGTCAAAGATCGAGTGCTAGGACTAATGGGGCATCTAGCTAAGGTTTCTTTCTTACCTCAGGGTCCAGTGATGGGACTAATGGGGCATCTAGCTAAGGTTTCTTTCTTACCTCAGGGTCCAGTGCTGGGACTAATGGGGCATCTAGCTAAGGTTTCTTTCTTACCTCAGGGTCCAGTGATGGGACTGATGGGACATCTAGCTAAGGTTTCTTTCTTGTCTCAGGGTCCAGTGCTGGGACTAATGGGACATCTAGCTAAGGTTTCTTTCTTGGCTCAGGGTCCAGTGCTGGGACTAATGGGACATCTAGCTAAGGTTTCTTTCTTTCTCAGGGTCCAGTGATGGGACTGATGGGACATCTAGCTAAGGTTTCTTTCTTTCTCAGGGTCCAGTGCTGGGACTAATGGGGCATCTAGCTAAGGTTTCTTTCTTACCTCAGGATCCAGTGATGGGACTGATGGGGCATCTAGCTAAGGTTTCTTTCTTACCTCAATATATATATATATGCAAGAGAGAGATGAATGAGAGAGAGAGAGAGAGAGAGAGAGAGAGAGATCAAACTACGTTCTCGTTGTGACTCTGTGTGTGTGTGTGTGTGTGTGTGTGGTGTGTGTGTGTGTGTGTGTGTGTGCGTGCGTGTGTAGGTGTGTGTGCGTGTGTGATTGTGTGTGTGTGTGTGTGGCGTGCGTGCGTGTGTGTGTATGCGTGCGTGTGTGTGTGTGTGAGCGTGTGTGTGTGTGCGCGCGCGCGCGCGTTCGTATGCGTGTGCGTGCTTGCATGTGTATGTGCGTGAGTTAGTGTGTTCGCGCGGGCGCATGTTTGTGTGTGTGTGTGTGCATATGTGTGTATTTGTGTGTGTGTGTGTGTGTGTGTGTGCATACTCTCAAGTGCGCGCGCACGCGCGCGTTTGTGCGTGTGTGTATATGTGTGTGTTTGTGTATGTGTGTGTGTCTCTGTGTATGTGTGTCTGTGTCTGTGTCTGTATCTGTCGGTCTGTCAGTGTGTGTGTGTGTGTGTGTGTGTGTGTGTGTGTGTGTGTGTGTGTGTGTGTGAGAGAGAGAGAACTATGAGCTACGGAGAGGCAAATAAATATTTCTAACTTGTGTATCTGTCAGCGTGTCTAGTACGGTAGGGATAATGGTAAAACCAATAGAAATAAGTGCTTATTTCGATGGCGTGGTCTACGCGATTTTTTCTTTTTCCCTTATTACCCTTATTAATTTTTGTTTTCCTTGCCCCCCCCCCCTCCCCCCCCCCCCCCCCCCCCCCCCCCCCCGTGTCTATCTGAGGGCAGTAGAAAAAACCGAGACACAGAATGAAAATCGTACAAGGGCAGAATCATCGAGATAAAACACGTTGGACGGGTCAGTTCTAGGTGGCAGACGACACTGTAACCGGGAGCACAGCTGCAAGGGTGGCAGGCGGTGAGAACTAGGTTACTGATCCGTCTGAATCAAAAAGCCATTATCTCGTGGACCGACCCCCCGTCACCCTGACCTTGTCAGCCTCTCTACGTGCGTCCGGTATAGTCGCCTTGTCTGGTGAACGGGACCCAGTACAACACTTTGAAGTCAAACCGAATGTCACACGCACTTAGGGAGCTTCTTTGAGATAAACGATAGGTTGCATTTCGGCAGATACCCGACAAGAAGGGTTAGATAGGCGGTGACCATACAGACTACAACTCGAAAGAAAATTAGATAAACAGTAGCCTTAATTCGGACAGATAAGTTAGAGAAGTGATTAAGCGTACGAAACCAAGAAAGAAGTAGTAGAAAATCAAATATCCATGCAATCAACAACCCACAAAGAAAGGTCCGACAATTGGTATACATGCAGGCAACAACCAAAACGAAAATTTAGATACCCGGTATCCAAGCAGACGACTACCCCAAACAAAAGTTCGGTCACCAGTAATCATGCTGTAAACTACCGAAACGAAAGGTTACATAGCCGGTATCACTTTTTTTGCTGGCCACGCACACAAAGGAAGTTTATGTCATATGCAATACCTATACAACTGCCCTAAAACAGCAAGAGAGAAAGAAACTAGTAATTATTGAAGCAACTTACCACTTATTCAAGCAAGTAAACAAGTCAGCTCTGAAATCAGCGGGCTATAATTCAACCGGGGCATACATGGTTCCCGTGTGCAAGCAGACTGCTTTGTGTTTGACTTGTTTTCTTTCTAATTCCCGTGTGCAAGCAGACTGCTTTGTGTTTGACTTGTTTTCTTTCTAATTCCCGTTGCAAGCAGACTGCTTTGTGTTTGACTTGTTTTCTTTCTAATTCCCGTGTGCAACAGACTGCTTTGTGTTTGATTGTTTTCTTCTAATTCCCGT
>CM065726.1:55860079-55867579 GCA_033310375.1 Conus canariensis
TCTTCTCTCTCTCTCTCTCTCTCTCTCTCTCTCTCTCTCTCTCTCACACACACACACACACACACACACACACACACACACACACACACACACATACACAAGAAAGAAACCGACAGATAGATGAAGAGTCAGAGACAGACAGACAAAGAGACAGTGGGAGAAAGATGTCATTGATTCTGTACGTCTACTTTCATCCCTACCATGTAAACATCTTACGTTTGACGCTCACCAATCTTTGACATCTTTATGTCACTTTTATGAATGGCTGTAAAAGTTGTCTGAGTGAACAAAGCACCAAAAATATGATCGTGTAAAGTACAATATATAATGTAGTTGAATTCCTCGCGATATAATGCAGCAAGATACCCTACTTGACGATAAGCAGCCGAAGGGAAGTAGTACATTGGGACTAAGGACTAAGTCAGCTGAGGTCAATTGTCCAATGGCAATGCTTGTGACCGCCCATAGTTTTGAAGTAGTGCTCCCCGGTCAAAGGTCAGACAAATCTCGCTGACGCTCTAAACGACGGACCGTTTTACTCATTTCACCACTACCACACCACCACCCACCCCACACCCCCCCCACCCCCCCCCCCCCTTGCTTTTCCATCTCCCCGCCCCCACCGAGTTAGTTAGCCACCTGTGTTTGCCGGCCTTCTTAGCGTGACCAGAAAAAAAAAAAAAAAAAAAAAAAGTCATTCTGAAAACGGTTTCCTCGTTTGTGGCTCTCACCTTTCGCCCCCGTGACCTATTCCTCCCCCCCCCCCCCCCCCCCACACACACACCTCCACCCTTGTTTCCCTTCTGGTCACTACCAAACACTAACGGTCATTGTGCCCGACTGGACTTACGAGAAGTAAATGACAGTGAAAAGAGGTGAGACCGGTTACGGACGACAGGAGGAGGAAAGGCGGGAGGATGGCGGGAGGGAGGGGGGGCAAGGACACTTGGGCAATAGAAACCGGAAGGCTGGGGAGGAGAGGCAGGAGGGGGGGGGGGCGGTGTGGGTGAGGGCAGTGGGAAGGGGAAAGAAAGGAAACTGGGAAATGAGAAATACACGCGAAAGAAAGTCAGTCGACTGTTTATGCCTTTTTTTTTCTTTCTCCAATATTCTCTGTGCAATTTCTCTCTCTAGCTCTGCTGCCGTATTCTAGCACGAATCACAAAATCTGACTTTACAACATCACAACAAATACACCTCTCTCTCTCTCTCTCTCCTCTCTCTCTCTCTCTCTCTCTCTCTTGGACCATATGTCTGGAACTCACTTCCACCGAATCTACAAAATATGAATACTTTAAAACTTTTCAAGGAACATTTGCATAAACATTTTATGTCTCAGGAATCTAATTAGTCGATTAAAATGATTAGCGCCCATTCGCAAAGTCTTCTGTGAACCATACTTTGAATACATCGTCTAAACATAAAACCTACTCCGTTAAAATCGCTCATCCCCACTCCCACTCTGTCTGCCATCCCTTTTCTCCTCCCTCTACCTACCATTCTCTCTTCCCCACCCTCCTCTGACCTCTCTCTCTCTGTAGTTTTGTTTGTTTGTAAGTTTCTTTCTGTTTCACCATCTCCATCTCATTAGTACTTTTATGAATAGTTTGCTTATCATTGTAGAGTTAGATTACAATGTTGCTATGTTGAGTTGTCAGTATGAATGATATGTGCTGAAATAATGTATGCATGACAAGGACAGATTGTAAAACTAGGCTTTGGCCTAACATCTCCATCCTTGTGTATTAAAGATCAATCAATCAATCAATCTCTCTCTCTCTCTCTCTCTCTCTCTCTCTCTCTCTCTGAGTGGCTTCCCTTGCTTGGCTGCCCGCAAGAAGGATTTCTCAGAGGGGACAAAACTTTGTTAAAAAAACAAAATAACCAAACTGTGTCCATTACGGCGGTAAACGGTCTCCCTTCCACGTTAGAAAGTGAATTCAACACTCTACTGACAGAAATTGCCTTGTCTTCCTTCAAAGTCGAAGGTCAAGGCAGTCAAACGGCAGTTGTTCTTAGCCTGACTCCAACGTGTCAAACATCACAACTCAGTCAGCGTGACCCAGCTGTTTATCGAAGGAAGGGCTCGTCCCAAGGGATCCAAGAAAGGAGGAGAGCCGAGGCGCACAGGAATTCTACAGTTCAAGAGGAAAAGGCGAGCGCTTCTTCATACCCCCTCTGCTGTCCACCTCCCAGCTCTCCCAAGTCTGTTTTACAGCAAGGAAAACACAACTGCAGCGGACGCTTTCGGGGGGTAACAGCGTCGGGATTGGTGTGCGGCAGAATGTATACGCGATTGTGTGAAGAAGAAAGCCGGTCCACAAAGACACAACCCAACGCACTGACTGACTGACTGACTGAAACCATTTACTGTCAACAGTAAACAAGTGGGGTAACTTTTGCGCCCATAAGAAAACCTAACACAGAATAACTTTTATTCAAGACTGGCACAGCCTTTTAAACTTGAATAAAGTCAGACAAATACATAGACGAACAGTCTAATAGTGGGGGGAAAAACAAGCGCAGGCCAACAACTGAACTGTCTTCATAGTAATGACTTGTCAAAGATTTGGACTTAAGGAGGGGGGGGGGGGGGGGTGAAGATGGAGAAACTGGGAACATGAAATTAAGAAAATATATTACAGATATGAAAACTCTTCACTAGCTGCATAAGGGAACCATCGTAATCCCTTTTGAAGGCAGATATATTTGTATTGCCTGCTCCGAGGCCTTTCGTCCGCTGGATCGGAAAACATCAGGGAGACACGGCTGGTTGTGTCTGCGCTCCTGGCGTCAAATAGAGACACACCACAGTCAGTACCGTGGTGTTCTCCCCCACCAAGGGTGCAAAAAAGATCCAATAGCGTTTAACATAGTGTTGCACTGACATTTAAAAAGGCCTTAATGAATTAATGAGAAGCGAAAATGATACAAATAACATCTGAATGAGATAAGAATCATAAAGGAAATTAACAGGGAAACATTTAACATTTATAACTAAAATAATAAAATCAGAAATTGTAATAATAAAACAAATTGCATCTTAACTGGACTGAAAGTCAAATCTCTCTCTCTCTCTCCTCTCTCTCTCTCTTCTCTCTCTCTCTCTCTCTCTCTCTCTCTCAGAACACCAATTAACACCACACACACACACACACACACACACACACACACACACACACACACACACACACCCACCCGACGCACGTACACAGTCACCGACACAGCATCCCGATGGTGAGCTGGAGGCGGAAAATGCCTGTGCAATTAACAGTGATGCTGACTATGATGATGCTGATGAAAGCAGGGAACGTGCTGGTAGCGTACTCGACACCTCTAGCAACGAACAGTCCATGTCTGTGAAGAACTCAGTCGGCGATCAAACGATGCACCACAAGAGTGACAGACAAAAACACCAATAATGACGTGTTTAGCAAACAATGCAAAAATGCTGGACAGCACGAGGATCAGGTTCAGGAGAGAAGACCGCCTGCACAACCCAGCGGGTGAGAACGTGAATCCTGATCTAGATACGACCTGACCGGAACAGAACGATAATCATAATACTTACTTCCTCACAGTGACTGTATGACCCTTACTGTGATGTTCAAAGGTGACATCGTCTTCTTCCTTGATGCGGCTTCCTTGTCAGGGAGAACTAACTCTAATATCTATTTTTCATATTCATGTTTATTCAAATCGATTGTTTCAGTGACCTCCCCTTCCCCCCTATCCCATATTGCGAATGGGCTTCAATGCTTGAAACTATAAACCGTTCGTATTCGTGTTCGTAAAAATTCTCTCTCTCTCTCTCTCTCTCTCTCTCTCTCTCTCTCTCTCTCTCTCTCTCTCTCTCTCTCTCTCATATCAATGGGAACGTAAGCATAGTGCCAGACAACAAAATGCCGATAAAAACTTGTCCCCAAGCAAGGACCACATACACTCATCCTGCTTTTCTATGTGGGCACTCGTTCCAGAAAGAAATACCGACGATAGCAGTGGCATGTGCGATAGTTGAACTTTCATACTGTGCCGTGGTAACAAGATTATTTCTATGAACTTGTATGCACGCGAAAGGCTTCTGTCTTTTGGATCCAATGGATCCAATGGTCAAATCACTTAGTCTTCTGTAAGTGGAGCAAACTTTCTCAATAGATTTAGTTGACTTAGCTTATAAATGAGAAAGAGGGAGACGGAGAGGGGGGGGGGGGGGAGCTTAGGGAGGAAAATCTATCATTTTGTAATTTATTCGTCAGAACTTAACTGGACGCCAAAAACTGGAATCAAACAATCCAGTTCGTCCATGGTCTTCAGGTCTTTTTTCTCCCATAGTATCGCTTTTACCATGATGGTCAGACTGTGGATACGCCGGAAGACACTGAACCCGGTGTTGACAGTTGCAGCCGAGTCTCCGCGACGGTCTCTCCGTTCGGGAATGGGGCAGTGCTTGACAGCGTCCATGTCCTTGTGGTATATGCTGGTTATTTTTGTGCACCTGTACATCGCAGGATGCTGAAGGTGGACTACAACATCCGTGACATGCGTTACGTGACGGTGTACGTGTGTCTGCCAATAAAGGGGGCTCGGAAACCAGGAGGTCTGTACATCTGCATCGTTACTTTGTCGGACCCAACGTTAGCCCAGAAAGATCAAACACAGTCACTTGTCAGCCCCCAACGTCAGCCCAGAAAGAGCAAACACAGTCACTTGTCAGCCCCCAACGTCAGCCCAGAAAGATCAAACACAGTCACTTGTCAGCCCCCAACGTCAGCCCAGAAAGAGCAAACACAGTCACTTGTCAGCCCCAACGTCAGCCCAGAAAGACCAAACACAGTCACTTGTCGGCCCCCAACGTCAGCCCAGAAAGATCAAACACAGTCACTTGTCAGCCCCCAACGTCAACCCAGAAAGACCAAACACAGTCACTTGTCAGCCCTAACGTCAGCCCAGAAAGATCAATCACAGTCACTTATCAGCCCTAACGTCAGCCCAGAAAGATCAATCAGTCACTTGTCAGCCCTAACGTCAGCCCAGAAAGATCAAACACAGTCACTTGTCAGCCCTAACGTCAGCCCAGAAAGATCAAACACAGTCACTTGTCAGCCCTAACGTCAGCCCAGAAAGATCACACACAGTCACTTGTCGGCCCCAACGTCAGCCCAGAAATATCAGTAACTTGTCAGCCCCAACATCAGTCCAGAAAGATGAAACAGTCACTTGTCAGTCCTAACGTCAGCCCAGAAAGATCAAACACAGTCACTTGTCAGCCCTAATGTCAGCCCAGAAAGATCAAACACAGTCACTTGTCAGCCCCCAACGTCAACCCAGAAAGATCAAACACAGTCACTTGTCAGCCCCCAACGTCAGCCCAGAAAGAGCAAACAGAAACGCATTCACTTTGGAAGCCCTGAGAAATATCATTCTGCACGATTCACTGATCTCAAAGATATCCAACGTTTATTCTTAGTTCACAAGGTAGGCCCTGAAAGCCGCCATAGAAAGGATTCTGACCGAGGAGAAACTGGACAACGGTGATGTATGGGGCAATGGATCCACTCAAATCTACCCGGCCCTTCAACGTTGACAGCCTGCTATGTACTGTTTCTGTCATGTTGTGGCCTTTGTCCAGCTGGCCGGACAACAAGTCCACACAACAGAGGTCACGCACAGGGCACGTGGGAACGGTCAGCTTGGGAAGGAGGAATGGTGTACCCGCACACTTACCACACACACACACACACACACACACACACACACACACACACACACACACACACGCACACAGCACACACGCACGCACACACGCAAACACGCATATACGCACGCACGCACGCTCGCGACACACAACACACACACCACACACACAACACACACACGCACACACGCACGCGCACGGACGCACGCGCACACACACACACACACACACACACACACACACACACCACACCCCCAACCCCCCCCCCCCCCCCCCCCCCACACACACACACATACACACACACCACCACCCACACACACACACACACAACACTTTCTAAAAAAATGTCTGCATTTTCAAGGGTTGCAGATGTAATTCTGACAGATAACAATCACAACTTCAGTCTATGATTGGAACGATCAAAAACATTTCATCCGTTTTTCCAGTCGGAGGCCTGTCTGCAGACTATGTGTGTTGACGGCGGATACTCCTACAAAGCGTGTCATCGACTTACGCCAGAGGATCAAGTCCTTGCCCTTCACGGCGGGTGTGTGGTGGTAACCCGGGCTTCCCGTGAAGGAATGAAAGGGTATCATAGGGCATTTAGTACAGAGTCATTGTTGTGGTGGACATGCGGTGCAGTGCTTTCCTGCCTAAGTCGTAGAATTCGGTGGAATGAGCACGAACAGAGTGAGCTGCAAGGCAAGCACCACGAGGTTAGGACAACCAGCCACGGCAAGCTGGCATACCTTTCGTTTCTGTGACCGAGATAAAGCACTCCGTGAGTTCTTTAGGGAAAATCAAAGTAAATAACACAGGAGGATTTCTTTGGGGGTGGGGGTTGGTGGGGGGTGGGGGGCGGTCCTTAACAGAAGACTGCGCGCGCACGTGTGTGTGTGTGCGTGCGTGCGTGTTGTGTGTGTGTGTGTGTGTGTGTGTGTGTGTGTGGTGTGTGTGTGTGTGTGTGTGTTTTCTCGCACACACGCGTGCGTCCGCCTGTGTGAGATCATATGATCAAGATTTTTTTTCAAGGATTACCTTAAACACAGACAACAAACAATGAGCTTACCAGGGGACCTGGTGGTCCGCGGCGTGGTCGGGGTGGTGGGGCGGGTGGGGGTGGGAGTCGTGGTGACGCCATAGCAATGCTGCCAGAAGTCGGGGCAGCAGTCGTAGGCGGTGTCGTTGCAGAAAATGTCGCAGTAGCACTCCGTGCCCAGGATGGCCACAGCGCAGTTGTCGTCGCGGCCCGCGCAGCAGTCCTGACCCTGGGGCCGCCGCGCACACCACGGGCCCTCCAGGTCCGGGCCCCACTCCGCGAACACAGAGACCGTCGTGGGGACGAACATCATCAGACACAGCAGGAGGGTTGAGACGACCAGCAGTGACCTCATGATGGCTGTGTGCTGAATGGGCACTGATCGTGAGGGCGTTTAACCAACAGAACTGATCGGGAGGGCGTTTAACCAACAGAACTGATCGTGAGGGCGTTTAACCAACAGAACTGATCGCGAGGGCGTTTAACCAACAGAACTGATCGTGAGGGCGTTTAACCAACAGAACCAGGCGTTAACCAACAAAAGCAGGTATCTTTCCACGGGTTGCTGATAACAGCATTGATGGCTGAACGAAGCTTGCGTCCAGAAAAAAGAAATTCTACTGATTTCAAGTAGATCTCAATGTTGGCAATACTTCAAAGACTAAGTAGACAACTGGATGACCGGCGATAATACTGAGCTGTGCAAAACACGAGTCTTTATTCCATGTTTGTAAACAAACACCATCTATCTACACTGTTTTCTTTC
>CM065726.1:55877579-55880079 GCA_033310375.1 Conus canariensis
ATCAAAGGGTAGCCCCCCACCCCACCCCACCCCCCTCCGAATATTTTCATGACAGGTATGCTCTCTGCCCTCCCCCCCCCCCCCCGCCCCCCTCGGTTAGATGTACGTGCGCAAGTGTGTGTGTGTGCGCGGCGCGCCGCGCGGCGTGTGTGTGTGTGTGTGTGTGTGTGTGTGTGTGTGTGTGTGTGTGTGTGTGTGTGTGTGTGTGTGAGTATTGTGTATGTGTGTGTGTGTGTGTGTGTGCATGTGTGTGCGTGCGTGTGTGTGTGGGGGGTGGGGGGTGGGGGGTGGGGGGGTGCGTGTGTGTGTGTGTGTGTGTGTGTGTGTGTGTGTGTGTGCGTGTGTGTGTGCGTATGTGTGTGCACGCGCGCGCACGTATAAACAAGCAAGAACAGTGGCAGCAGGGTCAATTATTGTTGGCAATGTCTGACTGATCATGGGTCCGGTACCACAGAAGGTCACTACAACGGCCCGGGCACTGCAATTACCAGGCCAGTTTCCCTCTGCATGGATCACATAGCTTGCCATTAGCGGGTGGATTTTGGCACCCCTCGCGTCGCTACATCTGACAACAAGCAGAGGGCCGACAGCTTGGTCTCAGAAGCTAGCGAGTGCGTTTTGGACAAGGAGAGTTTATGTGCGCGCGAGCGCGCGTGTGTGTGTGTACGCCTTTTAAACCTTAACTTGTCCGCCATTGTTGAATGGGGTCTTTTGCTGCGGTTTTCTGCCGTTTGAGAGTTTGTATTACGTGTAGTCTCTCTCTTCTCTCTCTCTCTCTCTCTCTCTCTCTTCTCTCTCTCTCTCTCTCTCTCTCTCTCATTGTATTTTGTCGTTTGTGATGTGGCAATTTTTCATATGCTTCTCTTCTTCTTTTTCTTCTCTCTCTCTCTCTCTCTCTCTCTCTCTCTCTCTCTCTCTCTCTCTCTCTCTCTCCTCTCTCTCTCTCTCCTTGTGTCACAGACTCCGTCTCTTTATTCTGTGTCTCCAAGTCCCCACTCACCCCTCTCTCTCTTCTCTCTCTGTCACTCTCTGTCCCCCCTCCCTCCCACACTCTCTTCCTCAAGTTACATTGTGCATTCTATTATTCTAAATTCCTATGTACTCATTGTTCTTTATGAGTTTATACGCAGTTCTATGCAATGTTTTCTTCCATATATTTAGATACTTTTTTTTCTTGTTTGAGGGCTGGATGAAAAAAAGTCATGACTTGCTGATTCCTTTCCCTCATTAAGTAAATTTCGTTCGTTCGTTCTCTCTCTCTCTCCTCTCTCTCTCTCTCTCTCTCTCTCTGCGTGAGAATTATGCATCGGAGGAGAGGGGGGGGGGGAGGGTGAGTGGGAAGTAGGGGAGGCACTGGAAGGGGCGGGGGGGGATGTGGGGGAGGGGGGAGGTAGAGTGTAAGGCGCGTGAGTGGAAAATGTATGAAGGGAGGAACGGAAGCGCAGTCATCACAACAAGATCTTCAAAACAATATTCTATCATTTTGTAACCAAAGAGTGTAAATTGGAGCTGTATTAAATCACTTCAAAAGCAGAGAGTGCTCATACATTTGGAGTACACTCTGAGTGAGTTCTGACATAGAGGGGGAGGTAACAAAAATATACCGAAAAAAAAAATACTGAAGAAGAAGAAGAAGAAGAGAGGAGAGAGAGAGAGAGAGAGAGAGAGAGAGAGAGAGAGAGAGAGAGAGAGAGAGGAGAGAGAAGAAGAAAAAGAAGAAGAAGTGTATGGTCAACATTGTAGCAAAACAGAACACGAATTTCTCTTTCTCGATGAATGTCCATTATACGATGATATTCGAAAGGATATGTTTCATCAGGCTGAAAACAAGTTCGGCAATTTTGGAAAAGAAGATGTCAAAGGAACCGCAGTAGTAAACAATGGACATCAACAGACGGCTGTGACGAAATATACTCTCGAATGCTTTGATAGAAGAGCACGGATGAATCAGAAATACATTTTTCTTAACGAACATTTTTACAGGGCGTTTACTGTTGCTGTTAAAAGAGTGTTTATATCAAATTAGTCCATGTAACATCCTTCCCTTCTCTCTCTCTCTCTCTCTCTCTCTCTCTCTCGCATGTGCATGCGAAAACACATGCGCGCACACATTCCCAGGCACAGAGAGGAGAGAGAGAGAGAGAGAGAGAGAGAGAGAGAGAGGGGGAGAGAGAGAGAGAGAGAGAGAGAGGGGGAGGGTAAATGAGGGAGGGGGAAAACGGAACGGAACGAGAGAGCTGGTTTAAAAAAAAAAAAAAGAAAAAAGAAAAAAACGAATTCCATAATGACAGGCGATACCAGACAGCAAGCGGCGCCACAAGGCGTGAAGGGCCAGACACAGCACTACAGCTGGAGTGAGGGGAACGACTCAGAAGCGCGGAAGGAGCGTAAGACCAGACACAGCTGTACAGAGGTTGCAGCGACCAGGCAGGGCATTGACCGGATCGTCACCATGGGAAGCGGAGCCTCCAAAGACACGCAGGTGGAGGATCACCAAACC
>CM065726.1:55890079-55910079 GCA_033310375.1 Conus canariensis
ATACCTCAGGGTCCACAGACAGGTCTTCGCTAAGGAGAACTGACTGCTGGGGTCTGTGTTCAGGCTGCAAAGAGACTGCACTGTACTAATGGACCGAATTCTACCACAGCCCCAAAAGAACTGTTCTCGTGTTTCAGGTGATTTGCTAGGCAAAAGTAAGACTTATATGTCATCGTTCAAGTAATGTTCATGTTGTGGTCTTCAATAGCTTTTTGATGCTTTTTTGTTGTTGAGAAGATTAGGCGCATCCTAATGGATCAGTCCTCTTTTGTTTCAAACCAACCACAGAGAAAGAAATTCATTAATTTGTTTTGCCATTTCCTACGTAAAGCTGCCTTTTTTTTTTTTTTAATCCTATTCCTTCTTCACTTAAAAATCATACATTCAAAAACTTGTTTCATTCATTATTGATACTGTCAATCCATCTCCCTCAGAAGGCATAACCCCCCCCCCCCCTCCCATCCACCCCTACATCCTCGATTCAAACGAGCTATGTGTTGTCACATGGGTGTTGGAAAAACAACATGGCATTGACTGTAATGACTTTAATCAGCAATGCCAAGCCTACGATCCATTTCAAAGGTATTTCAGAAAGTTGTGTCGAAATGTTTGTGGAAACATTTGTCCAATATTTGTCTTCCTGAAACTAATCGGTCTGCTTATAGGAAGGATCGCAGCACTGAGACTGCAGTGCTGAGTGTCATAGAGACTCTGCTGACGAATGCAAATGAGATTTATCGGCATGATTGCTCTCCATGACTTCAATGCAGCATTCGACACGTTGGATCATTCCATCCTTTCAAAGAGGTTAAAAATCACTTTTGGTGCTCAGGACAAAGTTCTTGATTAGTTTGAGGCCTACGTCACTGGTCATTACCAGTCAGTTGTCATCGATGGTTGCATGTCTACCGAAGTTCCTTGTGTGTGGTGTTCCACCAGGGCTCAGTATTGGGACCTATGCTGTTCACACTTTATTCTCAGTCCTCATCCGACAAAATTTCGTCATAAGGTTGTGACCCTCATAAGTATGCAGATGATACCGAGTTGTCAAAAGTTGCTGCACTTGACTAATTTTGTTATGTTCTGTCCAGCAATGAGCTATGCATTGATGAAGTTCTGTCCTGGGTGAACAGCAACAAACTCATGCTGAAGTCTGACAAAACAAATGATATTTGCTGGCATTCTCTCACGAATCAAGCATGCAGGCAGTGGATAAGTAACCATTCAACTGATGCAACAGGAAGACTTCTCAGTTCACTAATTACTTCTCGGCTCGATAATTTTGTAATTCAGTATGGCCTGCAGAACAAATTTCGCGGGTCTAGCGAATTCAAAACAGCGCAACGCTGCTCTGCCTAAATATGAAAGCAAGATCACATCATACCATTGCTGAAGGAGCTCCACTGGCTATCGTCATCAGTATAGGATAGCTACTCGTGTTTTCCCTTTCATTGATGATTCTTTTCCACCGTGCTGGTCCTCTACGCTCTGTGCATACCTGTCATCACATTCCTTCCGTTCTTCCAGTCAGAAACTCCTGATGATTTCAAACAGAAATCTAAAATCGGTTTGTAGGCGTTCCTTTACTTTGCCGCCCCAAATGTTTGAGTTTCACTGCTTCCCATTTTACAAAACCTGTCCACCTGACCTGTTTGCACATCAGTTTAAAAAGAACAAAAACTACACTTTCAGCCGGGTATTTTAGACAATACTGCCCCCACATATATGAACACGGTAAGTTCTGTAGTAAGGCGATTTATTCCCCCTTGTATTATTGTCCGTGCAACTCCAGTGCAATGCACCATGCCGCTCATTTCGGCTTCCCCTCCACGCCCACAGCCTGGCTTGACCCGCCACAGCCCCGGCACCGCAATCCACAGGGAGCAGCCAACATCAAGTCATCACGAGGCAACCCACCAGAGGAGACACTGCACTGCTGCCGAGTCATTTTGGTGGTTTCCAGTGGTGCCCCTTTGGCCCAGCGTACGCATGACATCACCTACTAAGCCCCCTACTGATGACAATAATTGCTTAGTCGGGTAGCCGGCGTGAGTGAGCTCTCCCTTAGGAGGGTGCCAACAAGTCAGTCCATTTTCAGTCTCCATGAACTTGCCATTACTGGTGAGTCCAACATAACCTCACCAAGGGCTTAGACGTTGGGAGGAATTCGAAACCAGGAGAGCAGGGCATGAAAAGCCACAGAATTTGAGACAGTTTAATGTTTATTCACAAGGACGAGGATGATGAAGATGTTGCGGATTTCCATTCCAGGCTGAAACTGCATGAAAGGGCTGTACTTTACGTTTACTTTCATAACATATCTTGGCCTCCGCAAGACCCGCGAGATACAGACACCTGCAGTGCTGGTCACGAAATTCGAGCAACACGATCAGAGACGCATTCCTTGGGTGGATGAAACTCGACTGCGTGGATCCAGTCTTCCCAATTGAGCCTATTGCAAATTCAGTCGGGCAGAGAAATCCCACAAATAAATGGCTCTCATGGAAACTGAACCCACGATCACCCTGCCGGGACTTCCGGATGCTAATTTCTGTTGTATGTTAGCTGATACATGTGAATGCATAAAGGTATGTATGGTGAATGAAAGCACAATGGGTAGTTTACAACCAGAATTGTGCTATACCAATGCTGTTTTCTTCTTCTTCTTTCTTCTTCTTCTTCTTCTTCTTCTTCTTCTTCTCTCTTCTTCATCATCATCATCATCAATCATCATCATCATCATCATCATTATTACTACTGTAATTATTATCATTGTTATTGTAACTATTTTATTATTTTATTAATGTCATTATTATTATTATTATTACATTGGCCTCTCTCTTTCTTCGAGCACATATACTGTATCTGTTCTGTTTGGGGATAAACATGTATTATGCTTGTCTTGTTCAGTGGTGAACACATACTGTACTTGTCGTTAGTGGTCAACACGTACTGTACTGGTCTTTAGTGGTGAGTGTGTACCATACTTGTCTTTAGTAGCAAACGTGCACCGTACTTGTCTTTAGTAGTACACGTGTACTGCTCTTGTCCTTTTCGTCGCCTACTTCACACGTCCAGTTTGGCAGGATGTCGGGCATTCCCTGTGAAGTCGTCAGCGGCATGAACAAGAGCGCCGCCTACGAGATCGGCAAGGAGATGGACCGGAAAACGATGACCGGCCAGTGGAACGCCGTGTGCGTGGCGGGGGACTGGCGCTTCGTGGACGCCTTCTGGGCCTCCACCTGCGTGGTGGGTCGGAAGAGCGCCGAGTGGGCCCTGATGGACGCGGAAGGAACTTCTGGAGAAGACGACGAGGAGGTAGGCCCCGCGTTCCTTCACCGTGACGCTAGCGGGAAGGGGCGGGCGTGGAGGGGTGGGGGTGGGGTGGGGGGTGGGGGGTAGGTGGTGGTGGTGATACGCGCTGGGATCCCCTGCAGATCTCAGTTCTTAGCGCACAGCGCAATGATATCGCAGTCAGTCTGAGTCTTCACGTTGTGCGTTCAGGACATCGTCTGTCTGCTTCAAGCACATCCATCCTTTGTCGTACACTGTAGTATGCTTTTTGACAGGCAGTCACGAGCCCGCATCACCATCTCTTTCATCGATTCGTCTTTTAAAAAATAAATAAATAAAAAGAAGAAGAAAAAGAAAAAAAAAGAAAACCTCTGTTCTTAATCTTATCATGGCGGTCTGTGTCTCAAAAGTGGAAATCGCCGGAAGTTGTATAATTTTTCATGTTGATATATTTAATGCTACCCACTTCCCCCAAACATAAAATGTAGTTCTCATTTGTGATGAAAAACAGATCCCCTTGAAAGTCCCATTCGCCTCAGATTAGTCCTCGTCTTTCAAGGGATCAGTGTTCTCCATGTGAACTTAATCTTTCTTTGAGACAAGATGTCTGAACATAAATAGTGTAAAAGAGGTGTTTTTTTTTTTCTTTGTTCGATGTTAAGTTTCTGCTCAGACTGTCAAGTTGGCTGGGTGGTTGTTGGTTGTTAAGGTGACAGGTTGACCGGCTTGTTTTCCACCTGACAACTGTTGGTCGACTAAGGGAAAGCGACAATGTGATGTATAGAGCATATGCTGGTGTCCACGCCAAACATACAGTTTTGGCCTCTGAATTTCAACGTATTTTTTACCATGCATATGACTTTTACATTTGTTCAATATTAAAAACGAAAAACTAAATGTAATCCTAAAACAAAAAATCTTTTCAAGCAATTCAAGATTTACATTTCCATGTAGAAGTAGAATTCGTCCTGAATTCTTGCGGAATCGCAAACTGAAATTACGTAAACACACTTATAAACTATAATTCATACAAAATCACTAATGCCAAAAAGACCAGAGATATAACATCAATATAATTATAATGGACGCAATCAGTATGTCTGACAGACAGAATCATCATCAGTTGCAGACTCAGTCCATGTTTGTAGTTTAGCCACAAAACACTATGCATTTCCCATTATCTAAAGAAATGTGTGCAACAACTAAAAATAAATGACCATTCACTAAACACAGCTCTTGGTCCACGTCTGACATGCTTTCTGAACCTGTGGTTAAACATTAGCAGCAGACTAGAGGAGGAAGAGTGCGCGAGCGACAGAGAGGGGGGTGGGGGGTGGGGTGGGGGGGGTTGGAATACACTCCCTATACCGCTGAACGATATTTGTTACCGGTGCTCTTTGACCTAGCCACGGTGTAGGTGAGCTTATCTCACACGGTGACCTGCCCTTGCTCTGTGAACCAGGAGGCCGAGGGCACGGCCCAGCACCGCATCAACGAGTTCTACTTCCTGACCAACCCCGAAGAGCTCATCTGGACCCACTTCCCCGACAAGGAGGAATGGCAGTTGCTCCAGACACCCGTCACCTTGGAGGAGTACCAGAACCACTTCTACGTCAGGGAGCGCTTCCACATCCTGGGTATGAAGGAAACCCCCCTGTCCTTAGGCCAGTGCGTGCACACCACCACGGATGGCGAGATCACCATTGAGTTCGCGCTGCCGCCTGCCCACAGCGCCACCTACCGCTATAAATACATGTTGTACCGGTCCAGGACCAAGTCGGATGCGCCCATAGACTCCTTCCTGGAGAGGTTCGTGTTTTTTGAGCAACTGGAAGACCTCCTCCGCCTTACTCTCCGCTTCCCCGTCAGTGGCACGTTCAAAACGGACATCTACGGCCTGGACATCAAGGACTCGGACATCTTCGACCTGTGCTGCTCCTACATCATCGAGTGCCCTCAGGCAAAGACCAACTGCCTGCCGCTGCCCGACTGTCCGGCTTTGGGGTGGGGTCCAGGGCAGAAGGCCAAGGAGGCGGGACTCACGCCCGTCACTCACAAGTCTGCGCGGGTCGTGGCGGAAAACGGGTACGTACTGGAAATGACTAATTTCAAAATGTATGCGTTGTAAAGTTCATCACAAGAAAAGTGGCTTTAATCCTGACAGGAATACGAAATAAGATTATTATGCACCATACACACGTTTAGACTTACAGTGCTAAATATCTTGTTCTGTTATCATTGCTTGAATTGGGTTGGATTGGGTGATTGAAAAGTGATTTGGCAGGAAGTGAACCATTATGGTTTCATTATGGTTCATGCGTGTATACACCAAACGTTTTGCCGCAAAATGTCACAGTGCCCTTGGAAAGATAGTGCTTAAGGCTGGAAGGGAATAATGTCCATAGATAACACTTCATTGTGGATGTGACGAATTGGCGTAGATAGCGCTTCCTCGCGAACTTCACTTGTGGTGGAAGAGAACATATTGTTTTTGTTTTTTCTTTTGATGTAATATCATATTGTTGAATAGTCTTTTTCATGACTATGACAAATAGTGTGTGGATTTTGGGCTCTCTCTCCACAGAAAGTGCATTGATATGACTGGGTGCCGGTCACTTCTTCGCTGTTTTTATTTCATTTACGCTGTCTGTATGTGTGTGCGTGTGTGTGTGCGTGCGTGCGTGCGTGTGTGTGTGTGTGTGTGTGTGTGTGTGTGTGTGTGTGTGTGTGTGTGTGTGTGTGAACCTATTAGAGTGAAATCATTGACAGAAAATCGACACCGACAGCTCTCTTGTCCCTTGGGTCCTTACAAGTGCAATATGTCAGTTTCTCATACCGGACTTTAGCTTTTAATCTCTTCCGAGAGACTTGTGTTCAGTCCACTATTTCAGGTGTAGTGGAGAGGGTAATCAACGAAAATCTGCCTCTCCTGATACTTCATTAATCAGTCAGAAAGATATATGTATAGATATATATATATATATATATATATATATATATATATATATATAATATTTGAGATTTCTTGGAAGAAATAGTTTTATAGCAATTTTGTGCGTTTTCAGAAAATCCGTTTCAATGAATTGTGAATTATTTTTCTCTGTAAAGAACTCACCCTGGCGAGTTGACAGCCCTGTTGTTGGCCGTCGTGGTCAGCTGGGCATATCAACATTATTTGACTACCGATGATTTTTTTTTTTTTAAATGACAGAGGCTTTCTGTTTCCGTGAAGTAATTGTGGATCGATTAAGATGTGCAACAGCTACTACTGATGATGATGATGATGATGATTTTTTACATATTCATTTTTTTTTTTCTTGGTATGATTGATCCTTTCTGTCTTCGGGGAGTAATTGACCACGTGGATCGATGAACACGTGCAACAGGTACGCTACGATCCGGCTTGGCAAGGAGAAGGCGTTGACCTTGCACCAGCAGTTGAAGCACGCCGTGTTGGATGACACCACCCTCATCAAGTACTGTCTGACCAGCCTGGACGACGACGAGGTCACCATCTACCTCAGACTGCCTCAGAAAGGTCGGTGGCTTGCACTGTTCTTAGATCACTGGTTCAGGCGAAGTATTACACCATTGCTAACTGCCCTCGCAGTTGGATTGTTTTAAAACAAAATATGTCAAAAATGTACATTGCATATGTGGTCATAGCATATCAATTGATCATATCCTTTTGTGTAACTTAATAAAAAAAATAAAAAATTCGTTCAAAATACATCAATACAGCCTATTCAAAATGTTTTCCTGTCACCAAGTGAAACATGTCTTTTCTTTTTGCACTTAGCTAAAAGTCCAACTGGCAAATTGGTTATAATAGATAACAGTCAGTGGTGAGATGAGATAGAAGAGTTATGTGTTTTTTGTTTGTTTGTTTGTTTTTTTGTTTTAAATCTTTGATTAAGTGGATTTTCTACTTTTGTGTTATAACTGTAGATAAGTTAATTCTTTTGACACGTTGTGTTTAGCTTTTTTTCCCCGGCCCCGATTTTTTTTCTTTCTTTTTTCGTCTAATATCACGTAATGTGGAAAGACGTAAAACAAAACAACAACTGCCCTCGCGAGCTTAGCTCGTAAGGCCGCCACGAGAAATGTCCGCCGCCTGTATTGTGCTGGACTTGCTGACTTCCTTCTAGCCGGGGAACAGTCGACTGTTTTAACGTCATGCTTTTCATAAGTAACACTTGACATCACACGTTGCAACAGGCAGCGTGACAACAGCGACATGTGACATCACACATAGCAACACTCGACACCGTATCTAAGAACACTTGACATCTTTCGTCATCACGTTTTCACTCACATTGTTAAAGCCTAGCCATACCACATAGGGCCGTGTAAGGGCCGTGAACACGTGGGGACAATGGACGAAAAGAACAACACCAATACCTAAACCCACAATGTGCATATTCAGATGAGATTTACGGCATGCATGATGATCAAGCTACCGAGTTCTTGGGGCTGATGACATCAGACGGTGTAACCGGGGGTACCAAGCATTCTCCTGGGTTCTCTCCCCAGTTAACAGAAACAAAACTAATTAACCAAATGAAACAAAACGAACGAAAAAGTTTGAATGCAATGGAAAAAAAATGAGAGAAAAAAAGCAAAAATGCCATATGGGCAAACAGATTCTGCAGAACATCATGCTTGTGTCCATTGTGGACAGTGTGAGCATTTTCACTACCTAATTGTTATTTCGTTGTTGTGTAATTTTTGTTGTTGTTTTTTTTTTGCATTGCAACTCATACACTATACAAGTCTATATGTTGTGTTGCTGCTAATGGACATTTTCTTGCTGACTTTATAATTTTTTTTTTTTTGCGTTTGATACAGAGCGTCAGGGTTTATTTTATGTACTAATGTTTAGTATAGTGACACTTTCTCTCTGAGCGTGACAAAAATATGAAAAGGAACAAAAAAAAAAAAAAAAGGAGAAGTAAGAGAGAGATCCGGCCAGCTCCCGGAAACCATCTTTGAAACGAAAAAAAGAAAACAAGTATGCAAGGATGATGCCAGAAGTGCGTGAAGAAGGACAGAAGGAAAGGGAGGAATAAGAAGAGAGAGAGAGAGAGAGAGAGAGAGAGAGAGAGAGAGAGAGAGAGAGAGAGAGAGAGAGTTTCTTTGTGAATAAAATGATTGAATGTTATAATACTGCGACGTGCAACTTCAAATATACGGGGAGTGTTCAAATACTTAGTTCATTTTAAAATGATTTATAAGAAAGAATCCGTTTCCAAGGTACTCACGCATATCTCAGCCAAGGGAATAACAAAGGATTTCCCCCCGTATTAACAACATACGCTCACCACGCAGAGTCTGTATGATTTACTGCTGATGGACAATAACATGCAAGTTTTACTATTTTGTCGTATGATGCAAGGCGTCTGGGTGATGATTCACAACCTAGTTGTTGGATGAGTAATGGCTAATGTTGCTTACAGCCCAGCCGACCGCAAAGGGCCATACTGCATTGGAGTCAACTTACAAGTCATTTGAGAAAGAAGAAAAAAAAAGAGGCTTATTCACACAACCCTTTAAGACACACCTGATAACGCACCGGAAAATTTGTTGGATCAAAACAACAACAATGATAACGGCAACAACGCCAAAGCTGACATGCTATAAATTCTGCCAGGGGAAAACAGCGTAAAAGAGTACAAGTAACTTTCCAGAACAGAGACAGGAGAATGGGCCACACAGGCATGGGGAGAACATGAGACAACACCACAAAAAAAGGTATGCAGTGAAGAATACTACAAGTCAGAGCAAACGAAACTGACAGCAAAGAATAGGCAATGGGTGGGCACATCAAGTCATCACCTTTTCAGATTAATGTCTTACCCGCTCTGCTATCGGACACTTCTTCTAGGCTGGGAAATGTAAGCCTTATCATGTTCACTTTCGTTCCTTCTCGACCCGGAACCCCGAACTGTTTGATGAGATCTCAGACTGATGAACCTACAACCCCCTTGCTCCAGCGTCTGTGGCGAGGCTGGCGTGGAAGCTGGATTCCCTTCAGCTGCTGGCTAAACTAACATACTTTTCACTCTCGTAGATGTGAGTTTGCTTTCCTATGGCACCGTCAATTCAATCAGAATCAATTGTTGTGGTGATGTCTGCGTCACTGGTGCTGTTCTACCACTGACTGGCGTTTTTTTTAGCGTACTTGGTCGAGTCATATTATGAGAATTCACAACACCTCTCTCTCTCTCTCTCTCTCTCTCTCTCTCTCTCTTAATTTACCGACACTGATGTGTATGGCAGTAAGAGCAAATCATATGGAAAAAAAATTGAACCAACCACGAACTTTGCGGCAATTATTCGTGAACAGATCTGCATTGTAGAACGACAGTAGGACTTTTCAACCTGTGACCCACCACCTGGCCTTCCGACCTGTTGCTGCCAGGCTCCTGTCTGTGCGTCATCTTTGTCAAGGAGACCATGACATAGTTCACTGAGTAGTATAGCCTACAACTCTCACACTGGCATGGATTTGATTACGTACAGCAGAAAATGTACTTTTTTTTTATCGCTCCTATTTGTACTTTGCGGGCACCCGTGGCTGTCTTTAATGCTTGTATACCGTAGGTTTTTGTGATGTGCTTTTCCATACCTCAATGTCACCCCAAGCCGGCACTCATTGTTGTCACTCCAAGCTACAAATACAATTGTACCAGTAATTACCTTTTCGGGTTTTCAAACAGAGAGAGAGAGAGAGAGGGGGGGGGGGGGGGGGGGAGAGAGAGAAGAGAGAGAGAGAGAGAGAGAGAGAGAGAGAGAGAGAGAGGATGTAAGCAAGAGCTTGATTTCGCCAAGCCAGACCGGAACTGAGGATAGGCTATATCAATTTACTTGAAAATACATGATAGTGATGATTGTCATGCTGCTTCATTGATAAGTGGGCTACTTGTTATTCACTTGTTTGTTGATTCACTTAATCATTTATTACTGACGAAACCAGGGCACATGTTTACGCTGAGTTGCACGTTGAAAGAGCATTATGGCTGACCAAAAACATTCTTGCACACCATTTATCACTAAAGCCCCTCCTCTTTTCACTCTTTCGCCAGAGGATTATGCTGATTCCTCTTGGTCTTTTTTTTCTGTTTTCTACTCCCTCCAGATCCTATCACCCATCATCATTATCATCATCACCATCATCCACATGATTGTCGTCTGTTTCTGGTTGTGTTTAATACCAGTAGTTGCTGGACACTGTCATTCCTGTTGTGAAAAACATTGATACAGTGATTTTTTTTTAAAACAAAAGTTATTAGTTCCGCAAGACAATCCAGACAAACAGATTACAGTGATGATAGTGTCTTGTCCTGTAATCTGTTTGTCTGGGCTGTCTTGCGGAACTAATAACTTCTTTTTTTTTTTTAAATTTGCTTCAATTCCGGCCTTCAGTCACGTCGCTTTGAAAGTAACAGACATATTGATTACGACATGTGTGACATGCCAGGGGAGTACGCCCTCAAACTCTTCGCCCAGGAGCCCGGAACAGAAGGCGAGGCCGACAACATCCTCAACTACCTTGTGCAGTGTCAAGGTGATCTGGAGGAGAGCCGACCCTTCCCCAACACCTCCCACGGCATCCTGGGCAAAGGTCCGGACGCCGCACGTTTTGGTGTCCGGCCTGTCAGCCATGAAGGGGGCACACTGGACACCAATGGAGGAAAGGTCGGTTTATATATATATATATATATATTATATATATATATATATATATATATATAGTAACAGCAGCAGCAGCATAGTAGTAGTAGCATAGTAGTAGTAGTATTCAATTTTATGTTTTCTCACAAAAGCATGTGATATCAGGTAGTGTGTGTGTGTGTGTGTGTGTGTGTGTGTGTGTGTGTGTGTGTGTGTGTGTGTGTGTTGTGTTGTGTTGTTGTTGTTGTTGTTGTTGTTGTAAGCTGCTCGTCAAAACTCTTCACACGATTATTTCACATAAGACACTGCTGTCTGCTGCAGAAAATCATTTGTTTTTATTTTGCAGAGGACTTTCGATGAGGAAATTGCCATTGCGAGGTTACGGATCAAATAGATCCACTAGTATACTTTTACTGGTATTCAGGTTGGTAGACATTCAATCAAATGATCTGATTTTGAGAAAATGTATCTGACCATTATGAAAAAAAAGCCACCTTAGAACGAGAATCGGGAATAGTAAAAAAAAAAAAAAAAGAAAGAAAAAAAAAGAAAATTCCTCATGGGTGAAAAATGTCCCACATCTTTTCATAAAGTTACAAATACGCACACCATCTCCACCACCCAGGCATGCATACACATAGACACATGCAGACAATCCCAAATGCACCTATATTGATAGGGGTTTCCACCCCATCCCCACGCACACCCCTCACTCCCGCGTTTTTTCTCTCCCCTCATACACACCCTCAAGCGTCCCCTTCCAAGCATAAATTCCTCCTCTACCACTCTCTTCCTTTCTTTTTCTCTATCTCTATTTCTGTTTGCCTCTTTTCCCTTTAAACACGTATTCGTCCGTTTACGTATATGTTTTTATACGTCATTGTCCATACGTATGCATTTGCCTTTCATTTGATGTCATCAGTCAGAAGACGGTCTATGACTGAAACGTTGAAGATTTTTTTTTTTTCTATTGTAAATCTTCTGAGCATCCTCAAAGACAGTTTGTATTGTTGACACAGAAGATCAGCAGTCGAAAATCATCTGTATTTTTCATGAAGTGCTTTATGTTATGCTTCCCTTTCTTTAGTGTACCCAGTGACTTTAATGTCACTCTGTAAAACATTCGGTCTTTTGCTTGACTCTGTGGTTGTCAAATATTAGGATGGGGGTGGAGAAGTGTATTGGTGAGGAGAAGGGTCGTGTAAAAATGCATTCTTGAGCAGCTGGAAGTTAAATTTCCGAGACATTAAAACTGCTGTGGCGTTATCAGTTTACTGTCTTTTATTATTGCGGTACCAATTCTTATATTATCACTGCAAAACGTAGAACTCGAAAGCAGTTTGCACAGGTTCTTAAGTATTATGTAAATGCAAAATATTCTGTGAACTTTGAAAATATGTCAGCAAAACATATTGCTATTTTTGACGATTTGTCCCAACTACTGGGGCGTAACGTCCATTTTTTTTTCTTTTCTAGAAAATGGAAAACCATCGCCTATGTTTGTTTTTGTGATTTATTCTTGAACATTTCTTTATTTTTGGCAATTCTAGACCAAATGCCATGTTGTTTCCTTGGAAACGACAGTCTTACAACAAACTTAAAGCCATATTGAGTTGTGAGCGGAACTTCGAACGTTCGCCGAAAACAAATCCAGTCAAACACAGTCGAAAACAGATGACGTAGCTTGTTCGTAAGGGCTGTTGGTCGTCTGGAATACGTTGGGTTGACCTAGATTCCCACACACTCGATTGTTTGGCATTGGATGCTTGTTTAAATGGGATGGAAAAAAAAACTTTTGTTGCAAATGTCGCAATGTTCTCAGCTTTTGATTAGAACTTACCTTCATGTGTAATTATGTAGGCTATGGATATTATTTCTACATATGATGAGGAGGAGGAGGAGGAGGAGGAAGGAGGAGGAGAATAAGAACAACAAAAACGACAACAGCAATAGTAACAACGGCAAGAACAAGAAGGAGAAAAGAATACTATAACAATGATAATGATAACCGTAATCGTATTTATCGTAATCGTAAACAATATGTATATAGCGTTTCATCGTGCCCAGCAAGAACACTGAACATTACCAGTTTACGATTAATCAAATCAATGAGTCAATGCACCTTACACGTTTGGGGTGGTGTAAGCAGGGTTGGGGTGAAGGGTGGTGGTGGCCGTTGTGCCATTTGCAGATATGCTAAATAGGACTCTTAAACTGGCGCGACGTTGAGGTCCATGTAGTCAGTGTTGTATCATTTGTATTTCAACAGACAAAACTGTGATTTAAATTTCCATTCAACGGACGTTAACCGATTCGAAACTATTGAAAGGTGTTGTGTCGATTGTGGTCCTGGTTTCACATACATTTCTTCAACTCTGCAGTCACGGAGGGGTGTCGATGTCGCTTCAGGTCTCCGTGAAGTTCGAAGTCGACTCTACGGCTGAGCTGGTGTGTGAGGTACACACGGTGAACAGTGCGGCCTTAAAGCACGTGACCGTTGCGGACAGGATCGACGAAGGAGAATGGGTGTTTGACCTTGACCTTCCTGACAGCGGGGAGTACTCGCTGAACGTGTTCGCCAAGGAGAGGGACAAGGACACGGAGATCTTTAACGTCCATACCTACCTGGTGCAGTCAGATGGACATGACAGAGACTCCCAGGACGGTAAGAGCTTTATGATCAGGGTCATTCAGTAGTTGGTGTTTCACAGACAAAAGCAAATCTAAATTAACAAATTTACTACGTCTGTTTTTTTTTTTGCTGTCGTTGTCAGTGTGTGTGTGTGTGTGTGTGTGTGTGTGTGTGTGTGTGTGTGTGTGTGCGTGCGTGTGTGCGTGCTGTGTGTGTGTGTGTGTGTGTGTTGTGTGTGTGTGTATGTATGTATGTGTGTGTGTGTGTTGCTTTTATTTTTCTTTTTTTTGTTTGTTTTAATTGAAGTCCCCCCCCCCCCCCCCCAACATCGTTTGATGAAGTTATCTAGTTATCTTAATGGAAGTGGTATATCTTTGTTACCTTTTGAAGAAATAATTTTGATTGTGACATTTTATGTACCCTTTGGTGTCTGTAAAAAATGTCTTCCCTTGGCTTTTGTGTGATGGTTATACCTCACATAGGAAATGTAATGCCAGGCAGAATATTGCACTTGATCTTTTCTGTGACTTTGCCTGTCAGTGTGTCTGTCTATCCGTCTGTTCGCAAGACATTAAAAAAATTTTGGCGGATTTTTTTTTCAATCGTGTAGGTGGTTCCTCTATGAGGATGTTCTTATGAAGAAGGAATCCCTGTATTGTTGAGTTTGTGCCGGTGTAACCGGCAACCCTTGGCCGTTGTAACTATGCCTGTCTTTGACGAGGGTTCCTAGTGGGTGTTCTGGTGTTCTGCAGAGGTGGCCGGCTTCCCTCATCTCTTGGGCTGGGTGTATAGAGTTAGGAAGGCCTTGGGCAGAATGGCGGGAGCTTGGCCACTGGCTGCATATCTTGTACAGCGTGGTGAGTCAGAGCTATTTTCGGCAGTCTTCCAAGAATGGTAACTGGGGTTGTTCCAGCATCTTGATGACCCAGCCTGGGTCTCCAGGATTATCGTCGCTGGCAATGAAGCAAGCATCCTGTTGCAGGATTCACACCAGTCAATCTCCGTCCCACTTCGCATATAGGTCCCACACTATTTCACTATACACTAAAGTGAATCTGATGAGTGCAATATAAACAATGCAGCGGCATTCCTGTTGGCAGTTCTGAGGGTTTCGGCATAGAAAACTCAAGGTGGATCCAGCCTCTGGCGAAGCCCAATGACATGAGTGGAGCTTTTGAAGTTGAAGAAGATTTAGTCCTAGGCTGGGTGGGATTCTGGCTCTCTTGTTCTGGGACAATGCGTATCGTCCAGACGGGGAAAAAATGGTCAGCTGGTTCTTGGTGGAGAGAGCTTGGCGCTCCTTGGCGTTTTAAGTGCATTCTCCTCTGGTTTCCCCATCACTCCAGATTCTTGAGGTCTTTCTGCAGCGCCAGGTTGGCGTTTAAGTGCATTCTCTCTGGTTTCCCCATCACTCCAGATTGTTGACGTCTTTCTGCAGCGCCAGGTTGGCGTTTAAGTGCATTCTCCTCTGGTTTCCCCATCACTCCAGATTCTTGAGGTCTTTCTGCAGCACTTAGATTGGCGTTTAAGTGCATTCTCCTCTGGTTTCCCCATCACTCCAGATTGTTGAGGTCTTTCTGCAGCGCCAGACGGTCTTGGGAGGAGCACATCTTCCTGTACTGCTGACTTCGCTGATTTGGCGAGGCCAGTATTGTGGCACAGGAATGGCATGTGGCAAGCACTGCACTTTTCCGGACCCTGGAAAGGACTGCCGCTTCCTCAGACACTTCTCCTCCTCCCGAAACAACTTTCATCTTTTGTCTGGTCAGTGAGGTCTGGACCATTGTGTGTGTGTGTGTGTGTGTGTGCAGAGCGAATGCGCAACTCAAGTTTAATACAGCTGTATAGCTGGGTTGTGAGGCGCTCCTTTGAGACGCTGTAGCTCAGTGGTTGTTCCCCTGGGGGTCAGTGCCCGTGCTGTGTTGTCGTCTGGATCTCACGTGCTGCCGTTGTGTGAGGCGCTCCTTTGAGGCGCGGTGGCTCAGTGGTTGTGCCCCTTGGGGTCAGTGCCCGTGCTGTGTGGTCGCCTGGATCGCACGTGTTGCCGGACACGTGTAACCTTGTTTTCCATCAGGCCTTCCTCAATGGTTCTATGAATGAATTTCCACACAAACTGCTGTCTGTGCTTTTTTTTTTACTGAATAAAGTGGTTGTTTCTCCACTTGCAGGTACGTTTGGTGTGGTAGCACAGTCTCTTCTTGAACTGGAGTAGTTTTCACAGCTGTCTTTAATCAAGGGTGGCTTGTGGTTTGGATGTCAAAGATCGGAAAGTATATAACTCTCCATAGCTGACGTCGTAACTTGGAGTGCGCCCATATCGTTTCGACGTCACATTCTTTTTTGCTTTCGGTAATGTCGGCGACCAGCGAGTTGAGGGCAGTAATGAGCCAATCCTGGTTTACGTGGTTGTAGTGGTGGTGTTAGGTGTGGTGTCTTCTTGGTTCTCTGACATGTGCCCAAACAGAAAGCCCTTACACAGGTTAGAGTTGTGTGTGAACACTAGGTCTTAGACACTGTTTTCCCCGGCGGTGTCACAGGAAGATCAAAGTAAGGTATGACAACGATGTGATCATCACCAGTCCTTCATACATGACTGTGTCGTCTGGTACAGATTTTACTACTGCGCTGTCCCAGTTGTTGTGTGGGCAGTGGTGTGTGTGGTTGTGTGTGTGTGTGTGTGTGTGTGTGTGTGTGTGTGTGTGTGTACGGGTATTGCCCACTTTATAGTACTTGTCTCAGTGAAGATGCTTGCCTCTGTAAATTTGAGAGTGTCAAGCACATTCCATTGTGATGCACAGTTTCAGTTTGTCTTGATTCTTGTCTGCAGATAATCATTTACAAAACGCATATTCAACTGCCTTTTTTTTTCTCACGGTCACCCATGTAAAGTCTTCAATCTGGAATTTTGTCATTTCTTGGGCGCTTGTCAGTCTGAACATAATAAGCTCCCTACAGTCATATTATTGCTCGTGCTTATTTAAATGAAGCAGTTTTCTTCTTCCTCGTTCGCTCCCCCTTAGATGAGCAGCCCGGTGTCCTCGATGAAGGCTGCCGTCCACCGCAGCTCCTCCAGGGTGCCGTACAACTTGGCTTCCACTGCTGTCGGTGTTGGCCAGTACTTCTTTCTGGATGCTGCATGCGTCATACAGTTTTGAAGGATGTGGTCGGTTGTTATTGGTCCCTCACCAGAAGGGCACTCTCCACTCTGTCCAATGCCAAATTTTGTGTGCATTTGGTGGAGCAGGCGATTGTGTCCAGTCCTCAGGCGGAAGATCTTGGCCTGTTCCCGTCGTCCCAGCAAATGGTATTTGTCTTCTGGGTTGTGTCTGGGGTGCTGGAGGCGCCACTTTATTCCTTGCTGTGCCTTGATGATTGTCTTGATTTCATCGTATGACACCAGGTTGTTAGCCTGCTCCTTCTGTGCACCGTCTTTTGCCAGAATATCCGCTTTTTCGTTGCCTCTGATACCACAGTGTGCTGGTACCCATTGTATCACCACTTTCTTCACTCTGGCACTCAGGGCAACAAGGGCTGAAGTAAGATGGTTCTGTTCTTTGCAGCGGGAGTTTTTGAGGGCTTGGAGCACGGAGAGAGCATCTGAGAACACCACCACCTGCCCTGTTGTTCTTGTGGAGTTCTGCGAGACTGTTGTGGCTGCCTCACAGAGAGCTTCTCGCTCAGTTCGGAAGTTGGTGGAGTATTTTCCTGTTGGGATTGCAATTCCTTCATATCCGTCTTTGTATCGGAGGAAGATTCCAGCTCCACCATCCCTCGTTGCTTCTGTGGCGGAGCCATCTGTAAAGACATAGGTCCAGTCTTCCTGGGGGTACTGGTTGCAGATGTACTCCATGGCCAGGGCTTTCCTTTGGGTGTCTGACTGTGTTCCTCTCTTCTCCACTCCAGGAATGCTGGTGACGACTGTTGGGAACACCTGCCTCTTCCAAGATGGGTGGGTGACATTTGCCGGGATAGGCTTTGCTTCATGTTCCATCAAGATTGGGGTTTGTCTTTCAAGGCGTCTTGACTGGTGGTTGAAGCTGCCTCTTTTCAGCCGGCTCTTGTTGGGTCTGCTCATTCTGTTGTTCATTGGATGGTTTTCAAGGCGTTTGAATTTTGCTGCCTGGATGAGGATTTTTGTGTCCCTTCTGTCCTCCAATGACTGTAGCCCAGTGGTCTCCTCCATCTTCAGGATTGGGGTGGATCTCATGGCGCCAGTTATGACACGCTGAGTTTGGTTCTGTATCTTGTTGAGATGGTCGAGGTTAGACTTTGCAGCTGATGCCCATGCTGATGTCCCGTACTCAACTACAGGTCGGACTCTCCCCGTATAGAGTCTTTTCAGGATACGTTCGTCAGCCCCCAGGTCCGTCCCTGCAAGTTTCCTCATGATCGCCAGTCTCAGCTTGGCCCTGCTACAGCATCTGGTGATCTGCTGTTTCCAAGTGAGCCTGCGGTCAAAGGTCACTCCCAGGTAGGTAGGTAGGTGTGGGTTCCTCTGCAAGCCTTTGGTTGTTCAGAGTCAGCTTCGCCTCTTGCTTCTTGCTGGATAGGCTGAAGACTGTGCACGTTGTTTTGCTTGAGTTGACAGAGACAAGCCATTCCTTGGTCCAGTCGCTGATCTTATTGAGCGCAGTCTGGAGGCGTACCTGTGCTGTAGTGGTGTACTCTTCAGAGCACCATAGTACCAGGTCATCTGCGTAGATCGCTCCTCTGACCTCTCTTGGCAGTTCTCTGACGATGTCATCTATGAAGATGAGGAACACCGTTGGCGAAAGGACTCCTCTTTGTGGTACTCCCTGTCTCAGCACCTTCTTCTTGCTCTTTTGGCCCTGAATCTTTACTCGGGCTTGGCGGTTGTGTAGGTACTGGCTGATCCAGGTGTAAATCCTCCCAGACACACCACATCGCCGTAGTTTAAGCCTGAGTCCGTCCTTCCAGACTTTGTCGAACGCCTTCTCCATGTCAATCCAGACAGCAAGCGTGTTCTTCTTTTCTTGGAAAGCGTCCTCTATGCTTTTAGTGATGAATGTGATCTGGTCTTCTGTTGATCTGTGTTGGCGGAAGCCTGCCTGTTCAGGGCTCAGCAGCTGATGCTCCTCAAGGTGCCAGACAAGCCTTGTGTTGACAAGTCTTTCCATCAGCTTTCCTAAGCAGCTTGTAAGGCTGATGGGTCTGTAGCTGTCAGCCTTCGACTTGTCCTTTCCCTTTTTGTGAATGGGGATCATGTCTGCTTCCCTCCAACACTGTGGTACTGATCCTGTCTTCCAGCTGGAGTTAAAGATTTTTAGAAGAACTGCCTTGCTCTTCATCCCAAGATGCAGAATCATTTCATTGGTGATTCCGTCTGGTCCAGGTGACTTCTTCACGTTGAGGCTCTGCAACGCTTCCTGCAGCTCTTTCTCTGTGAAAGCTGTGGTCATGACTTCCTCTTGGGGCTCTTCCTCATGAAGTTCACCTTGGGCCCTGTGCACTGCAGCTGTATGTTCAGGAGGGACTTCCAGATTGCTGATGTTTTCATAGAAGTCTATGAAGTGGTCTGCTGCTTTCTTTCCAGAGAGGTAATTTCCATTCTCTTGTATTGTTATTTTGGACTGACTTGTTGTTTCGTTACTGAGGGTTCTAGCCAGTTTCCACAGCTTGCTGCCATCCTTGTCGAGATTCAGGCTTTCAGTTTTCTCTTGCCAGCTTTTCCTTGCAGCTTGTGCGTAGGACAGCTTGTATCTGGCAGTTACTTCCTTCAGCGCTATGTTGTTCTCCAGTGATGGCTGCTTTCTGCTCGGTCCCTGGCTTCCGTAACAGCATCTTCCAGATTCTGGAGTTCCTCCGTCCAGTAGGGCTTGTAGTCTTTGCGTGCTCCTCTTGGGATGTATTCTGTAGCAGCTTTCAAGACGGCCTTTGTGAAGTCTTGAACCATCTTGTTTGAGTCCTTCTGCCTGATGTTGATTGGCTTTGTGTATGTATCTGTGAGGGTCTCGAAGAGAGTCCAATCCGCCTTTTTATAATTCCAGCGGGGAAAACACTTTGCTTGAGGAGCCTGCAAGTTGATGTTGATAGAGAGTTTGACGGGCTTGTGGTCACTTCCTCCAAGCGGACTGAGGACTGTTCTTTTGGTCCTGACGAACAAGTCGTTGGTGGCGAACGCTCGATCTGGTGTTGATGTGGTCATCCAGCGTCTAGAGTAGAAGGTGGTTTCATCATCTTCTTGGTTGATGAGATGGAAGATGTGTGTCAATCTCCCAATCCTCAACTTCTTCGCCTCTCTTGTCCGTCTCGTCATAGCCCCATCTCTCTGAGTGACCGTTAAAATCTTCCACCACCACGCAGTTGTTGTCTGGGATGTTCATGTATGTGAGGGAAAGATCACGATCTTGAGGGCAATAGACACTGTAGATCCTGATGT
>CM065726.1:55917579-55920079 GCA_033310375.1 Conus canariensis
TTCCCATTTTCAATTTGCTGATCTTTTTCTCATTTCTCCATCCCGTGTTTCTTATCTGCACTTTCAGTGTATTCATTTTTGACGTTCCTTTAAATTACAATCCCAGTTTATGTAAATGTTGTCCTTTTAATCCTTTGCTCTTTGTATGCTTTTTGAACACTTACATATATATATATATATATATATATATATATATTTATATATATATATATATCCTTTTTTCATTCATTCAGTTGAAGGCATCAGTATCCAGCTGGTCCTGATTTGAGCTTGCTGACCTGCCCTTTTAGCTCCGAAAGACATCAATTTCGACAATTGATCTTTTTCCCTTTCACATTCATCCAATTTGGTGTCCGTAAGGGGATGGGGGTGGGGGTGGGGTGGGGGCTTTTAAGAAAAGCTGACTCATGTTTTTTCGCTTCCTTCTCGTTACTTTTTTCAACTTTTGGTTTGTTTGTTAGTTTCTTCGTCAGTCGTTGTCCAGGAGAATCCCCAGTGCTTTTCCTCAATGCCACCGATTCATTTTTCCCCATTAATCCAAATGCAGCCCATTTTTCTATATAGGCTCTTCTCTCTGTCTGTCTCTGTCTTTTTTTTTTGTCTCTGTCTGTCGTCTGTCTGTCTGTCTGTCTGTCTGTCTCTCTCTCTCTCTCTCTCTCTCTCTCTCTCTCTCTCTCTCTCTCTCTCTCCACACCAGCGAGGCACTTTTGCGAACCAACTGAATTCTCGATTGTCAGACTCTCGCTCACACAACGTCGACAGCCATTCAGACAAAGCAAAAGAGAGTTACCCTTTAGATTAACAAATAACTTTTTACACTATTTACATACAAATTCTTTCTAATTTTTCACTAAAAGAAGTTAATTACACATATTTAAAAAAAAAAAAACATCAACATCTCCTCACGGCCTAAAAGAAAAAAACTTTTTCTTTCAAAATTTATACCCACAGAGCACACTTACACACACACACACACACACACACACACACACACACACACACACACACACACACACACACACACACACACACACAATTGCTTCCATAAACAAATGGTCTTTATAGCCCTGTCACAATTCTTCAATTTCCAGTGTGTGTGTGTGTGTGTGTGTGTGTGTGTGTGTGTGTGTGTGTGTGTGTGTGTGTTGTGTAAAAAACTCAGAGATCGGCTTTTCATTTCTTTCAGATATTGACCATTCAATAGAAAAGATGGCTTCTCCAGAACACAGTGAGTATATCACCATAAGACGTTTTTGAGGGGAATGGGAAAAGACGGGATGGGGGGGGGGGGGGGGGGGGGCGGAGAAGGAGGACAATTGAATGAGGGGTGTGGGGGCATGTAAGAGTCTGTTCGATAAAATGTCTGATTGACCAAATTCATCCTTACCAGTCATTTAAACGCGTGCACGTGTGTGCATGTGTGTATGTGTGTGTGTGTGTGTGTGTGTGTGTGTGTGTGTGTGTGTGTGTGTGTGTGTGTGTGTGTTTGCTTGTTTCTTGATGTTTGCTGTGAGTTTCTTGTTTATTGTGTCTTGCCTGTTTTTTTTTTTTTCATTGTGATCAGCTCATACTATTTAAGAGGGGACTTCTTGTAACAATTCTTTTATTTCTTCGGTCAGCCACTTGGACATTGGATGCAATGTCAAACAAAGCCCCCCCAATGAAAAAGCATCAAAGAACAAAACAACTTGACGACTCAACGAATGAATGAATGAACACTGAAGCAAACAGTAAATATTCAAATAAATCACAAAACAGTTACGCGAACAGTATGTAAGAGCCAAAAGTAAGGCTTTATTTAAAACAGAATACGAAACTGTGCGTTTAGTATTGTGTATTATGATAAGCATCATTTCGTGTCTCGTTTTGCGTGTTTGTGTGTATTTCACCTCGTGTTCAGTATCACTGCTTCGCTCTCCAGTACAGACGAGAGCATCATCCCGGGGATAACGTACCTCTGAATCTGAATCTGAATCTGAGAGTTACGTCGCTGTCGCCACATCTTAGGCCATTATCGCGACGGTTTGGGGGTGTGCGTAGTCTAGTTAGTTAGCTGTTGTGATGCGATCAGTCTTTTGAAACTATCTATGCCAGATCTCCTCACAACAGCCACCAACCAACAGAAGAGCCTGGAGAGAAGCGGCGGCTGCCTCATCACGTCCCCCCCCCCCCCCCCCCAACGACCCCAGCGGTCAGGGGAATGACTGACTGACTGATGGATGGTTCCCTAACGATATTTTCTTCAAGGTGGTTCCAGTCTCTTACTGCGCTAACACTGTTTGAATTGCTCTGTCTGGCATCTGCTGACTCAGAATGTTCTTGTGTTGTTTCTAATACAGTCAGAGATCGCACTGGTGGTATAGTACTTGCCAGATGGTCGTGACCTCGAGCAGCTTGAGACAGCCTCTGGCTGCCATTCTTCATCTATTCGTCCCCAGGGTCGCCCATGCAGCAGTAACCAGTGCGCGCTGTCTGCTGTGTGTGCAGAGAAGCTGCAGGA
>CM065726.1:55925079-55940079 GCA_033310375.1 Conus canariensis
GTCTTGATTTGTCATTCCTGTTTTCTGTCTCTCGCCCCCGTCCTCGCCTTTTTTTGTTTGTTGGTGGGTTTTTTGTTTTTAACACTTTTCTTTTTTTTTATGAGTCCCTGCAAAGTCATTAAAATAATAAAGGAGGAATTGTTAGCCTGCTCTTGATTCCCCCACTGCTAAATTGTTCAACATATCATTGGTCAGTCAGTCGGAGACTGCATCTCCTAGGAGATCAAGCAATGTAGTTCAATATTCAGAAGGAATATTGTTTTGAGATGGTCGATGTCACTCGAGTTCTGCTCATTTGACATGAAAACTCCATTAGCTAGTATCCGTTGGTCTCTGATCTGCAAGTTCCGCCATGCTGATCTTATTCATTTTGTGAAGTCACTCACGGTCATTGAGACTTTTCTTATTACAGCATGTAGGTTATTCCATTAGGTTCAGGCTTTCGCTCGGGCTTCTTAGCCACTTCTTTTTTGCAGCAAGACACCCTCCCTCCCCCCCCCCTTCGAGATTAAGCACAAGTGGTTTTTCGATTTCACTTGCAAAAAAAAGCAATCTCATACCGACAGGAAGTAAATTCCCCATGCATACGCTAAGCCACGGCTGTCCTGAACATGTTGGATGTGGAGTGGAACTCTCTTCTGATTTCCTTCTAAGCATGCACCTGTGTGTGCGTTTATGTCTGTGAGTTGCTTATCATGCAGGTGTGGTTTGTGTAAGTGCTGCTTAACATTCAAGACAAACTTCGAAGTGACATGTAGTCAGCGTGATACCACGTTTATTCCACAGTTTGATTAGTGTTCACAAAAAATCTGTTCAAATGCTCATTTTTGTAATGAGTACAAGTTCAACCTATGCCGTAACCCAACGGTACATTGTTTTCAGATCTAAGTAAAATAATTGTGAAGTGTTGTAGCCCTACTTAGGTTTCTTTTTTCTTCTGCTGCTGCGATGAAGTTTTTTTTTTTTTTTTTTTTTGCTCTCTCTCTTCTTCTGGTGTGATGAAGGTTTGTTTTTTTTTTTTTCTCCATCTGCCGTGATGCAGTCTTTTTTTCCTCACTTTTCTGTTGTGATGAAAGATGGCTCAAGCGAGGCAAAGACGGCATCGGACTAAAGAAGGCTTAGCGTTTTGCCATCGCCTGCTAGAAGGGGCATCCACTCAAAGTCGCGTTGCAACTGCCTTCAGTGTAATTCACAGCGTCGTCAGCAGGGCTTGGCAGAGGTACCACATGTCTGGAACTCCAGCCAGAAGACGCGGTCGAAGCAGACAACAGATGAAAACCCCGAGAGAGAACCAAATCCTATTCCATCCAGATACGGTGATACCTCTTCCAGACGGGGGGGACTTGGCTGGGTTCTGACCTCAGGCAGGCCACGAGAACCACCAGTTCTACCAAGACTGTACGCAGTCGACTTCACGCAGCAGATCGGAATGCCAGAAGACCTCTCAAAACGACTGTGGCCACCGACATCCACGACTTGCTCGGGTTCGAGACCACGTGACCTGGACAGTCTGCGATTGGGCACCTGTCTTATTCACAGACAGGTCCTAGATTTTTTCTCGACTTCCGTAATGGCCGTGTGGAGGTGTGGCTGCAGCCTGGGGAGTGACACCAAGACGTCTGCATCACGTGTCAGGACCAGGACGGTAGAAGGTCTGTGATGGTGTGGGGTGGCACCCGCATGGCAAGCAAGACGACCTGTTCATTCTCCCACAAAGCTCCATGACCGCCATCAGGCACTGGGATGTTGTTCTCCATGTCTACGTCAGCGCCTGTGCTGATGCTGTTGTTGACGACTTCATCCTCACGGACGACAAACCTTTACCACATCACGTTGAGATCATCAACGCCTGCCTGAAGCTAGACACCCTCATGTGAATGGACTGGCCTGATAGATAGATCCCTGCATTTAAGGCTCATTGAATTCTGCTGGGACAGGCTCATACGGCCCATAGAAATTCGTCTTCACCAGCCACAGTCTCTCCAGGGGCTCCAGGATACCCTCCAGCAGAACTAGCTGGAAAGCTTTGGAGCAGGCGGCGCTCCAGAGGCTCATCCGCAGCGCAAGACGGCGCTTCCAGGCTGTGATTGTCACTGGGAGACTCTATGCTGAATTCTCAAACATGACACTTGACAAAGTTGGTCCATACAGTAAAAATAGTGTTATTTAAAGCCCTGCGTTTGTTTCGTATATGAGCAGACAATACAATCTTCATGACACCGACTGTGAGAAATTTCCAACAAAATGTTTATACATGTGATTACGATTTTGGATGGCCAGAATAACCGTTTTCAGTTTCATCAGTGTTTGTGTTTTCTGTTCTTTGAAACTGTTTAGCTATATATATAATATATATGGTACGAGACAGGTTTGATATATGTAAGAGTTGGAGATTTGTATTTAGATACAACTCTGTGAATGTGTTGTGTGTGTGTGTGTGTGTGTGTGTGTGTGTGTGTGTGTATGGAGTTATAAGCATACACACATGAACTCAAGTGCACAAATATATTTCATGCAAATGTGAAAGAATTAAAGAGATGAATAAGTGAATGTGCATGCATCTGATGAATTTAGTCTAAACTATTTATACCCCTATGGACTGTCTTTCAATAATTATCAGGTAAGTAAATGCCATGATCCAGCTGTCATTTTCAGGCTCAAGGTATGATCGAGGAAGTTGAGAGTTATGGAGGAGCAGAGAAAGACGACAAGCTGAGACTTCAGAAGTGATTTCAACTCGCTGCAACCCCAGCTGTAGTTTCGTACGTCACATTTTCCCCCCCCGTCTCCTGCAAGGTCTTCTGCCTCTTGCCGACTTTCTCTCCCCCGTCTCCTGCACGGGCTTCTGCCATTCCCTCTGACACCTCTAGCCCCACCCCCTCCCTCCGCCCCCTTCCCATATTACCCTCCGCTTCCAATTTCCTTTCTACCCTCCTATATTGATTTATTTGCTCATGACAATGATGGAGAGCGAGGGTAATTGTAATGATTATTGTTAGTATGATTATTATGATTGTTGTTGTTTTTATTGTCTCTCCCCCTCCCAGCTCATTTCACCATCTTCCCTCCACTTCTCACTCTTTGCTTTCCACCCTCTCCACCTTCACCCCTCCCTCCTTTCCCCTCCCTTTTTTCCATGCCCTCCCACAGTTTCCCTTCCATCCCCCCTCCCCCAGTGAACTTTTTCCGGTGAACTTCTTTCCAAGTGAACTATTTTCCAGTGAACTTTTCTCAGCGACACAACCACAGAAATCTGAAGTGTTATGTGTGTCAGTTGGCCAGTGTGGCTTGAGAAAGGTTGAAATAAACCGAAACATTGCCGTTGTCTCATGGGTGTTATATGGCTTCAGTGTTTCATCTACTTTTTTTTTTTCACTTTTCCCAAATACAAGTTTGAGGTCATTTGATGAATTACCATTATAATAAACAACATCATTTAGATCTTTTGAGAAATATAGACTGAAAAAAAATCATATTATCAGAGAGAATAGATCTTTGGATTTCATTCTTACCCTTTTCTAACTTTTTATGATTTTGTTGTCATGATTTTAACAGATAATATCACTGAATATATTCATGAATTAACAACGTACACAACAAAAGAAATGAGTTTAGCAACCATGTTTTAACTCTGTTCATGCATTCCTGAACGTTGACAATATTAGATGTGCACGACAATCACCCCATATATTATGTACTATTTCCACGTCTTTAAAATGCTATGTCATTCAATATCATTACGTTCGTTCATAAATTGGCGTGTGTATCTAATCTACGATTACATTTTATATGTAAGAAAATCTTCTTTTTTTTAGTTTCAAAATCATCAAATGATTCTGCGTGCATGCAAGTTTGTGTATGCTAGACCCCACATGTTACGCCAGGAAAGGCCACAGTAATCGATCCATAGATTTTGCAAATCCTCATATCTGATCACATTTCTTGAAATGTATGACAAGAATGTTTTAGTGTGGACATATGTAATTTCTATTTAAATGTTGTATGATCAACTTGTCAAACGGTCAGAGCATTCGGTGCACAAACTGTTATGTATAGCTAAAATTTTAATGGTCATTTTACAAGCCCTTTTTAAAAACATATTTCTGTAATGAAATTCTTCTTTTTCCTTGGTCTTGAAGAAGTGACAGAAGGCTTTGTCTCATGCCTGATGCAGTGTGATGCATTACTGATGAACTGAATATTCATCATTCGCTACTCTTGACTGCACAAGTCCAGACATAGTGGATCCCCCAGTACCCCGCACTTTTGACATAGGCTTCACTGTGTGTTTTTACTGTGTTTATAACTATTCTTCCATTACGGGTCCTGGTGGACTCACACCCGTCAAAGCGTCCTCAAGACCATACTTTAATGGATGGTGCAGGTCCACCCGGACCATACTCAATGCGCTGTAGTGTACAATCGCCGCACTCCAAAGTATGAGTCCACCAGGACCCGCGCTTCATCGCAAGCGTGTAGTTTAAATGACAGAATTGGTTACGTCTTTTCCATTGGATGCACAGACACCAGTGTGTAGTTTAAATGACGCAACTGATTACGTTTTTTTTCCATTGGATGCACAGACACCAATGTGTAGTTCAAATGACGCAACTGATTACGTTTTTTCCCTTTGGATGCAGACACCAATGTGTAGTTTAAATGACGCAACTGATTACGTTTTTTCCCTTTGGATGCAGACACCAATGTGTAGTTCAAATGACGCAACTGATTACGTTTTTTCCCTTTGGATGCAGACACCAACGTGTAGTTTAAATGACCCAACTGATTACATTTTTTTCCTTTGGATGCAGACACCAATGTGTAGTTCAAATGACGCAACTGATTACGTTTTTTCCCTTTGGATGTACAGACACCAACATTTACCGATGAAGAGTCAAATACATATTTGAACTATTTAATTCTTATTGTTCCAGAGCTATGAAGACTTTTTGTGTCCGAGTGCGTGGGTATCCAGAAAGCACGGTGAGGGTTAGGCACTGAATGTGGTTGTGCTGAATATCATTCTCCCAATGTTGGTGTTGCGTTTGTTTGTTGGTTTGTTTTGTAATAAAAACATAACAATATTCTCTTTTATTTGTGTGTTAATTACAAGCTTCACTTATCATCCCAAATTAATCAGATTTATCATTTGTTGTTTTGGTCAATAATGCACCACACTTTCTGAACAGAATCTTTTTATCAAACTTCTCTGAGAAGAGGGAAACTTCCCTGAGCTAGAAGACCTCATATTTACAGACGAAGGAGTGTGTATACTGCTGAAAAACCTCAAATCTGACAAAGCTAGCGGTCCAGACACTATAAGTTCGATAATCCTCAAAGAACTCTCCACAGAACTAGCGCCCGCCCTCATCATCATCTTCAGGGCCTCCCTTTGCACCGGTCAGGTACCTTCAGACTGGAGAGATGCCCAAGTCTCATCAATTTTTAAAAAGGGAGAGCATTACAACCCAGCAAATTACAGACCAGTGTCTCTAATCTGCATTGTATGCAAACTCCTGGAACACATTATCGTTCACTCCTTGACGGAACACCTGGAGAACAATGAGATACTCTGTTATCAACAACACGGCTTTAGGAAAAACAGATCCTGTGAAACACAGCTGCTAGAACTAGTCGAGGAGTTAACTACAAACTTGGCAGATGGGCTTCAGACAGACATGCTTATCCTTGATTTCGCGAAAAGCATTTGATAAAGTAAACCACAGCCTCTTACTCCATAAACTTCATGACTATGGCATCAAGGGCAATATCCACAGATGGATCCAGAGCTTCTTATCTAACAGGCGCCAAGCTGTTGTTGTTGACGGAGAGAAAGCAGAGTTTTCCAGCGTCAAGTCTGGTGTACCACAGGGCTCAGTTTTAGGACCATGCCTATTCTTGGTCTATATAAATGACCTCCCCAAGAAGCTATACTCAAAAGTAAGAATTTTGCTGACGACACAGCGATCTACTCCATCATAACAGGAACTGGCGATATACACCAGCTTCAGGAAGACCTGCGAAACCTGGGAGTATGGGAGAAAAATGGGACATGGTTTTTCACCCTGACAAATGTATTACTCTCCAGTCACAAGAAACGAACACCCTATTCTAAGCGAATATACACTCCATGGTCACACCCTAGCGATTGTGCAGTCAGCAAAATACCTAGGAGTCACCTCCAAGCAAACATGGAATGGGACAAACACGTAGACAACATAGTGGCAAAGGCAGGATGCACCCTAGGATTCCTCTGTCGAAACCTTAAGATAGCCTCTATTAGGCTCAGAGAGAAACCGTATCTTGTTTTTGTGCGACCGCTCCTGGAATATGCTAGCTCAGTCTGGGACCCCTACCTTGAGGGTGACATAAAGAAGATAGAAGCCATTTAAAGGAGAGCAGCCAGATTTGTCACCAACCGCTACCACAGAACAACAAATGTGACACAAATGTTGGAAAGACTGGGATGGCCATCTCTGCAGCGACGAAGACTGGCAGCATGACTCGCCATGCTGTATAAAATACATCATGACCTGGCTCGAGTCGATAAAACCAAGCTGATACCTCTTCCAGAGCGAAACCGCAGAGGACACAACCAGCAGTTCCAATGTATCTCGTCCCATGGTGCCAACAGATACAGGCATTTCTCGTTCCTGCCACGCACCATTCGGGAATGGGACCAGCTGCCACAGTGCATTGTTAACGCCGAGTCCATGGAAACATTCAGGATAAAAATAAATAACCACCTGAAAGACACTGTCCTGGATGGTCTCGCGACGGGCCGCCAGCAAAAACTGTTCTGAGTCATATGTAGAATGGGGTGGGAAGAGGGGAGGGAGAGGGTGGGGGAAGTAAATACATAAGATGTAGTCCTAAGGCTCTGCCTGGCTGACCTGGGTCACCTGGTCATTCTGGGGATTAACTCTGGGGGGCCCAGGGGAGATGAGATGGCAGAGCAAATCTCTAGTAGAAAGGAAGGAAGGAAAAGGGAAGAGGAAAAGGGAGGGAAGAGGGAAGGGAAAAAGAAAGGAAGAGGGAAGGAGAAAGAGAAGGAAAAAGGAAAAGAAAAAGGGAAAGTTTCACAAGGCAAAAATCTGGAGTGGATCCTGTGAGAGGGGATTCCCAAAAGCAAAAGACTGAGTGGGTGTCTTGGTGGCAGCAAGACTGGCTATGTGTGTGGAGGGATCTTGTGAGAGGGGATTTCCAAAAGCAAAAGACTTGAGTGGGTGTCTTGGTGGTGAAAGACTGGCTATGTGTGTGGAGGGATCTTGTGAGAGGGGATTTCCAAAAACAAAAGTCTGAGTGGGTGTCTTGGTGGTGAAAGACTGGCTGTGTGTGTGGAGGAATCTTGTGAGAGGAGACCCCACTGAGGACTTGATGTGTCTTGGTGGCAGCAAGACTGGCAATGCTAATGGGAAACTTACTTTCTTTTTTTTTTTTAAAAACACTGAACGCTGACTCGTGGGCCCCCTTCTTTATATAGCGACAAAAGAATCAGAATGTTGATTGTGGTCGCTCTACGGAAGAAGAAGAAGAACTACTGTGACAAAACTACCACACCGAAATGGATGGTAGACTTGGCATTTTATTTGCAAAGAACAAAAATCACAGCAAGCAACTTTCATGAAAACACTTTTCAAAAAGTTTGATAATTTGTTGGTGTACATTACTATGACCATAATGTTGCGGCATTTATGCCCTTTCTATTCCAAATATAAACCAAGACAGACTGATGAAATAAATCAGGTATGATTCTGTTTAATGTCATTAACTTTTCTCCTGTGTATGATCGGATATAATCAGCTGTGCAAGACCACAATCAAAGTGTTACAATGACCTGAAAATTCAGTCACAAACTTTCTCATGACCTGAACAATTAATTCGATGATTTCGACCTTGTTAGTACATGTACGCACCAAACATGCCAACAGTCAACAAGTTCATCAGATCAAATAATGTAAATATGGCCAAACACACATAAACAAAACATTTTGAATAGTAACACTGGTTTTCTATGTCACTATCCTCAAAGAGATGACCATGATTCATTTCTTCATTCTCCTCTCTTACGGTTGACACAGTGTTCAACAAAAAATGAATACTGGGCATTATCTAATCTTGTCGTCACCGACATTTTGGTATTTTAAAAGTAAATACCATCTCTAACACTCTACAATAATTCCAATTTCATGCTGTTTGCCATTTGTGGGGAAAAGCATATCTGAACTGAAAGTGTTTTTAATGACAATTTTCACAGAAAATCACCGAATTTCAACTTCAAACTTTTTCTCAAACAAACAGTACATGACAAAGATATACAGTTTGTGTTACAAATTCTTTATCTAGTTTACTTTAACTTAAAAGAATTTCAACTTTAAACTTTTTCTCAAACAAACAGTACATGACAAAGATATACAGTTTGTGTTACAAATTCTTTATCTAGTTTACTTTAACTTAAAACTATCTTTTACCTGTGATCATTTAAAGAAATACGTACAGAAATAAACTGATAAAAATATCAACTTATGAGAGTTGGTCGTCATGTTCACTGCACGCATCATGCTTCATGTGTCTGCATATCAGAAACATTGCGAGTTGAATTTAATATCGCATGCTACTCATTTGCCGTATTCAAAAGAAATAGTGTTTTGAACAAGCTTCCATGTAATCTTGAATATTCACTATTATGTTTACAAAAAAAGATAAAGTCCCAAAACCTAATGACTGTTGGAACACTGAACTGTCAGCGCTCCAACGTACCAAGACCACTGCTGTACTCAAGGGGAAGCTTACACCTTTACCACAACTATTGCCACAATCTTTCCGCAACTACATCGGGTACCCGTTTACTGTGTGGTGGACAGAGATGATTTACAAACTGTAAACATCAATCCTCACCAGCAGATCCAACTATCTGACTGCTACACAACTGCATCCAGTTTTAAATCAAAACGATCATTTCTTATGACTAGGTACACCACAACGACCAGTAAATAAGAATTAGTGTGTCAGTTCCCATGCTCGTAGACTTAGAAAATGTAATTGTGTAATCACTGGGTCCGTGCGCGAGTCTGTACACACCAGTGTATGTGTGACTGCAAATATACACATGATATGTGTTGGTATGACATAATGTATGTAAAACTGTATGTGCATAAACAAACATGCATGGCATAATATCTAGATATCTGTGTATGTGTGTGGAAGAGTGTGTGTGTGTGAATGTGTATGTGTTTGAAAGAGTATGTGTGTGCGTGCATGTCTATGTGTATGGTTGTGTCAGCACAACCACAGGTTAATCTGACAATAAACTGGTTTTAGTCAGTCAGTCTGTGACAGAGACAGTGTGTGTACGTGCATGTGTGTGTGTGTGTGTGTGTGTGTGTGTGTGTGTGCACTTGCATGCATGCGCACACACACACAAACGTATGCATATTCATCTGAAACTGAACGCTGGTAAGACAGGAAGCTTGTGAGAGATGATACAGATGTTGTGTGTACTCGTGTTGCTTTGACTGATAATATTCATTGCTGCCATGGCAAGCTAAACTGTAAATGCATGAAGAATCTACAAGAATTAGAAAATATAAATGCAAACCATTATTGAACTGAAAATATCAAAAAGCAGCAGCCAGTTTTCTTCTTTGCTTCAATACACGGAGATATGAGGAAGCCGTGACTGAAGTTCATCAAAACTGAAAACTGAAGATCAGATTCACAATATACACAGACAGATATTTCTTATAAGCAAAATAACATATGAAAAAATACACACTCTCACCAGTTGTTAAATGAAAACACTGAGCAGAAAAAAAAAATGTATTTATATATGGAGCAATGAAACAAAACAAAAGCAAACAATATTAAAAACATGAAAAAACAAAGCGAATATATATTTCACACCTTTAGAAAAAAAACACACATCTCAAACATCATACAAAACACACACACACATATATATATATATATACACACATGCATGCGTACATGCGCTCAGCACACAAAACCAGTCTACATAATCTCATACCTTTATATCCGATTAACAGAAAAATAATCCACCTCTTTTTTTCCACAGCCCATCCTTCCAGTCAGTGACAAATACAATTCCAGTGCTGCCGTCACCAGGGACAGCCACCTCCAAGTTCATTTGTTCATTTTGTGCAACGAGGCATACTTTCCCATGCCTGATTAAAGAACCAGTAAATCAACTTATATGAAAATGCGCGAGTGTGTGCATGCGTGTGTGGATTTGTGTGTGCTATAGAGAGTATGACACATATTCTAAAATGAGACAGCTTAAAGTTTTCCCCTCACATTGGCAGCGCTGTCACCGAGTCAGTCTGCAGGACACCTTATCACACAAAAACAAAATGATAAAAAAATAAATAAATAAAAACTATTTGTTCGTTTTTATTTATTTATTTATTTATTTTTTTTTTTTTTTTTGGCACCAAGAAGAAAAGAAAAAGATACACCTGAAGGTGCAGGTAGGACCCAGAGAAGTACTGTCCTCAACTGCCGAACAAACCAGCTGGGAGCAATCCTGCACCACCCATGGAATCCTGCGCTGTGTTCACACAGGGTGCAGGCACCCACAGGGCATTCCATTAACATGTGAAAGGACATGACTGCACCCTGGCAGATGCCACTGTGTACCTTCGGGTGTATCTTTTTCTCTTTCTTCTCTGTTTTTTTTCTTTTTTTTCGCACCACAAATGAGCACTATCATGACTCGGTTGAATTTTTCCAACAGAACAATGGAATGAAAAGATGCTGAAAGCCCAACATATATCTTACAAAATCTCAGATTTCATGCTGCATGGCCAGCGTGGTTAAGTATTGGACTTTCTGTTTTGACATGAAAGTAATTGTGAAATAGTTCCATTTTCCAATGAAAATTTTTCCAGGAGTAGGTGCCTTGTTCTATTTTGGATGGCAATGTCCTGAAAAGACAAATACAAAAGGTAAGAGAAATGAAAGCTAAATCCAGCCCCTCTGTGTGCCTCAATGCTTCTCTCTGGCTCTTTGGCTGATCTTCCTTTGATGCATGCATTATTTCAGTCTGTCATGCCTTTCCTCCAGTAAGGTGAGAGGTGGGAGGGGTCCTTGTATTTGGGCAGGTAAATGTTTCAGAAAAGTTGTTTTAGAAGGGAAATTCCTTTTTTTCTCATATTTGCCTATCCGAACAAGGGCCAGATTCTTGAAAATGAAGAGCGCAAAGATCAAGCTTACCATGCTAATGTCCTTGAGCTGACTGTAGTGACAGTGACAACCGTGAGCAGCTTGGTACTGGCCACCCCTTAGAAGCAGCAAATGCTTACGCCGTCAAGACCCAATGCACCAAATGGATTACCCCCCCTTACACATAAGACGCATAATAATGATGACTCAAATTCGTGGATTTGTCTCCTCTCTCTCTCTCTCACTGTTCACATCCACCCCTCTTTTCCACTGTAAATATATTTTTTCTTCTTTTGTTTTGATATAAAACACTTTGAAACGGAGGGCGCACACACACACACACACACACACACACAACGGAGGGCACACACACACACACACACAGAGGGTTTCCCTCTCACACAGGGGCAGGTGTGATGCGCTGAAACTGCACTACCCGCAGTGCTGCTATGCTATCCAAGCAACCACTAAAATGCCATCAAGTTTCAATCGCCACACTAAGAAGGAAGGTGTTGCCATCTAAGCAACTACTACCCCCTTAAGTAAATCCTGGATGTTGAGCCAGCAGCTCCGACAATGTTAGTGACTGCATTATTTCGACAGAGTCGTAATATTGCCCAGACTGGATGAACTCTTTGGTGAAGGAGGAGGGAGGGGGGGGGGGGGGGGGATTTAAGGTAGAAGGCATATGCTCGTCTGCTCACAATTCAGATCAAGGAGCTTGCAATCTGGGGTTTGATGTTGGCATTGCTCACGTTGTGCAGCAAAGCGGCACCCTGAGGGCAAGGCTCTATTTATTGTAAATAACTGTTTAAAACCCTCTCAGGGCTAGGCTCTATTTATTGTAAATAACTGTTTAAAACCCTCTCAGGGCTAGGCTCTGTTTATTGTAAATAACTGTTTAAAACCCTCTCAGGGCTAGGCTCTATTTATTGTAAATAACTGTTTAAAACCCTCTCAGGGCTAGGCTCTATTTATTGCAAATAACTTTTAAAACCCTCTCAGGGCTAGGCTCTGTTTATTGTAAATAACTGTTTAAAACCCTCTCAGGGCAAGGCTCTATTTATTGCAAATAACTGTTTAAAACCCTCTCAGGCAAGGCTCTGTTTATTGTAAATAACTGTTTAAAACCCTCTCAGGGCAAGGCTCTATTTATTGTAAATAACTGTTTAAAACCCTAACTGGACAGCTGACCTGCTCCACCTTTGACTTACTGGGGCAAAGACTGGATGAATAAGATGCCAGCAGAGGCAGGATTAGCATCAAGGATCGCCGCTGCTTGGGCTTCAAGCTCCTGGCCAGGGGAGATTAAAAAAAAAAGGCGGACAGAGTGACTGAACCATCAGCTCCAGAGCATGATCTTGAAAAAAAAAAGGACTTCACCGACTCAACATGTTGAAGCAGGGGTCCAAAGAAAACGTGTCTCATAAGATTACAGTTAGATAGAGAAATAAAAAAAATTTTAAAAACCCATACCCGTAATGATTCCAAGACATGAAAAAACAAACCTGAAATCCTACAGGGGGTCAAAGCTGGCACTGTCCAAGAAGATAAGATAATGTTGCTTATAGCCCAGCCGACCGCAAAGGGCCATATCAGGGCTGTCACCATGTTAAAATCAACTCACAAGTCTTTCATTCACACAATTCTTTAAGATACATCTTCTAAAAACCCATCACTGTCCAGGAAAGAAGTAAGATGAAGAAACAATTCAGTATTGCATACGACACATGCTTATAAGGAAGATCAGTGACAGAGCCAGAAGAAAATACAAAGGTATGTAGAGGAGTATGATTCAACTCCCATTTCTCTCAATTTGTTTTGGGCTTCTTAACTGTCGTAGGCACTGTCCATGCCAAGGATGTATATTGCTTATAGCCCAGCCTGGGATAAGGCATTTCACTGGACAGGTGAGATTGTGCAAAACTTTAGATAAGTCTTCATATTTTGCCTGAGTGATACCAACTTGTTGAGATAACATAATCTCATAGATATTCTCCTCCAAGGAAACCTTCACAAGTTTGCAATTCTAGGCTGTCAAATGGGGTTTAAGAAAAAAAAAAAACTCAACAAAGAGAAAAAAACTGCTGTGTATTCTTACCCAGGTGGTGAAGTTGTTTTCTGTGCTGGGTACAAAAAGATTTCAAAAATCTTGAACCAAAATCATTTGATAACATCATTCCAGTCACCATTTCTCCCATTTACTGGCCATGATACTGGGCCAAAACACGTAAAATGTTGCAAATAAACACGTCTGCAAACAAGTGAATAGCAGATCTAAACTTTTAGCAACAATACCACAATTATACTAAAAAAAATGCTATTGCTTGAAGAAAAACACTATCACAGTGATTATTGCTTGAAATAAAACCTAACAGAGTAATAATAAACAAACTAAAGCCTGACAATAAGCAACTTGTGAATCAAATAAGCGATGTTTTAACCGAAACAACCAAGAAAGCAGCTCAAGCAGTTTCCAATATCAGAACATTACATACCATCACGCACAAAATCCTTGAATGCCCATCACAGTACATTTTAAACAGTCATAGAATACATCTTTATCAAACGCATTTTGACTAGTGTACTTTTCCCCCCTGTGCTATTGCTACTCCACGGAAAAAAATGTTAACTACCAAAGATACGAACATTCTACCCTCAAAGAAAAAAAAACACAGTCAAGGACTACAATTAATCAAACCATCACCTCAAACCAAATGCAGTGATAAACACAACAGATTTCTCTTTAGACAGGATTAACTTAAAAATCATTTCTATTATAGCCATTCGATATAATTCACGTTGTTTACAGCCCTGCAAACCCCAAGGGGCATATCAGTGCTGGCACCTCGTCAAAGTCAGCTTCTAGCACTGGTGTTAAAAAAACAAACAAAAAAACATTCATTACATCAGATTTTGTAAAACAAGCAAAAATCTGTGACATCTTTCTTCTATGAAATCTCAGATTAGATGAAAATTATTCATCTCTTTCAGGAACTGATGAATCACTTCTGATGGAACGTCCCTGAACAAGGTTTTCATGTGAGTCTGGAATAAAGCCCGTTTATTCCTGACATCACTTTTGATCTTTCATAAGATACGAGTAGGTTAAAATGAATAACCTGCACAAAACTGCTTCTTCTTTATAGCCACTTGTGGTAGATGGTAAAAACTCGCTGAGGTTTGGACAGATTTTAGAACGTTTATCACTCTGCGTTTTCGTGTTCTCTTGTCACAGGCTTTTGGCATAAATCTGCACTTATTGGTGGGAGTGACAAAGAGAACAGCACAGCTAGGAAAGTAAGGAAGTAATCAGTGATGCATTGACAACTGTTATCAAGCTGAAAGGGAGAGTGACACTGAGAAGAAAACACAGTTTGGTCTGTGTCCCTCATGGTCCGCGACAACACTGAAACTAACGGTGTGGGAATGTGTCGGCTACAACTGAATTGGTCCAGTATTGTTTGTGGCTGAAAATATTAAAAACAAAAGGTATATCAGAATGCTTAAAAACACTTTTCTGACCTCCTTTGTCAACCAGACGCTGGAACCTCCATGTTAGTTAGTTTGTCATGTTCAGATTTGATGTCTACATCCACCTGAAGTGATATGGCTGACTATCCCATCTTACTACTTTCCAAAAGGGCGCGGCAGGGCAACGTCACTTCCCTGCAGACGTGTGCACCACACGTGCTTACAACCGTTGCAGACGTGCAATTGTCACACATTTTTATTTTATTTTACGTCTCCTAATATAAACCTAACATGCAATTGCTATACATCAACAGAAAGGGTAAAACGCGAACTTTGTCATGAGCA
>CM065726.1:55945079-55997579 GCA_033310375.1 Conus canariensis
TTGACATTTAAGGAAACTTAGGCTTATTCTTGGTTTTCAAAGGGATGGCGGTTTCAAGAGTCAGCAAGTTGCCCATGATGGACAGGTTCGCAAAAAGAGACTAATAACATCATATTCGATCCCCGCATAATCACTGGAACCTTCATCCCAGGTCGTGTGGCGCCCAGAGTGACCGACACGTTCATGGAATTCATGGAGCTTGTCAAGATTTCTTCTCTGTCGCCACTGGGCAGGATGTTTTTCTTTGAACCAACATTTTGTACTTTTAAGTTTCTGGTACACCAAAATTTAAACAAAACACCTTCCGGGATTATCTCAACTTTATTTAACTGTAATGCAGTGACAGCCATGGCATGGTTTTCTTTCATGAGGAAAATGTTGTCTGGTTTCTTACCTGCATGTTTTCAAACGTAACTGTCTGAAAGCTCAAAAAATGTTTCTCTTTGAGCCCCCATTTTGTACCGCTAATCTGGCTTTCCGTACCCACAAACTGCTGTTAGAATCCACATATTATTTGAAATTTTCACCAACTAGTGGAAACACTACAAGTTATTGTAATTCAGAAACTTCTTTTTATCATGGGCAAAAAATAAAACAATGAATAAAAATGCCTTCAAAGATGCATGCAGGCACACATGTGAATGCACACACACACAAACACACACACACAAACACACACACACATGCACAAACACACACACACATGCACAAACACACACACAAACACACACACACAACACATACACAACACACACACACACACGTGCCAACACACACACACACACACACACACACACACACACACACACAAATTGGCCCAGGACCAGTAAAGGGATATCTCGTTGTTATGAATTAAGTCTCTGGTGTGACTGGCAATCGTCCCATGCATATCACACTTGTTAATTGCATCAGCACGATTTAAAATTATTTGGGCGCATTTGCCAATTCTTATTACCCCAGTGCAGATCACAAGTGCCATTTACCCAAGGGCGATTGCTAATCACACCAGATTCTTATCTGCACCATGACACACATACACACACATGTACACACATTATACACACACATTATACACACACATACATACACACACACACACACACACATCACACATACACACACACACATACACATACACTACACACACACACACATCACACATATACACTACACACACACACACGCACACACACGTACACACACACACACACACACACACACACATATATTCACATATACACATACACATCCTTAGGGCTGGGAGGGAAAATGAGCATAAAGTATGATGGCAAGTTTAGACTAATGGCGCCGACAATTCAAGCAAAACGGGCCAAAGGTTTCAGTTTTCAGCAACACAAACAGATCACAATCACTTGAACAAAGATGACTATCGATTCACTCCATGGTGGAGGGTCTTCTATGCTTTGTGCCAGAGCAAAGAAAAACAGACATTAAACAGCATCAGGTGAGGTCAATTCTGGAATGAGGGGATCGGGCTAGATTTTAATTCTGCAGTGTACATTCTGTGTGGTGTTACTTTGGAAAGAAACAAATTGTGCAGACTGTACTTGAACTTGACAAAAACCAATACATAACACTGCATGACAAGTGACCCAGTAACAATCATGCCGGAGAGAAACAGAAAATGAAAGTTCAAGTGAAAGCTTAGAATGACAGAATGAAAAAAGAAAACACAGCTGACGACCGCACCGTGGAGGCATGCAATCTGCAGATCAAGTTCACAGATGATACGTCACGTACAGGACTGATCCAGGACTCTGATGAAACCAAGTACCAAGAGGCAGTAGGCGAGTTGGTGGACTGGTGCGACAGGAACTTCCTCCAGCTCAGTGTCACCAAGACAGAGGAAATGGTCATCAACTTCTGCAGGAACCCAAGCAGCATCCACCCACTTGTTATCAAGCAAGAGGAAGTGCGCATTGTGCGCACCTACAAATACCTCGGCACAGTCACTAACGACAAGCTGGAGTGGACCCCTAACATCGACATGTGCTGCAAGAAGGCCAACCAGCATCTTTTCTTTCTGCGGAAGCTCCCACAGTTCAGGGTCAACAGCACCATCCTCAACTTGTTCTCTCAGTCGGTGATCCAGTCCATCCTCCTCTACAACCATCTGTGTTTCTTCAGCTCCCTGAGTGATGCAGACAGGGCAAGGCTGGAGAAAACTGTGTCTGCTGCAGGCAAGGCAATCGGCCGAGATCTCACGTCTCTTGCTGACATTCACATCAAGGCAAGCTCCAAGAAGGCCCTGGCCATTCTCCAAGATCAGAGCCATCCGCTGAACCCTGCTCTGTCGGCCTGCACCTCCAGTCATGACTCTGGTCGACTGCTGTCCATGAGATGCAGGACATCCAGACATAAGGATTCTTTCCTGCCATCAGCCATCAGAACCCTGAACGAGGCTTGCAGGCGGAAGTGAAAGTCGATGCCCTTGCTGGCAGAAACAGTAATCATCCTGCCCTCTCCCCCTCTCCTCACTCCAGCCAGTCCATCCTTAAACTACCCTCTTCCCCCGTCTCCATCCTCATTCCCCCCCCCTCCCCCCACCCCCTCCCCCCAGCTTCCAACCACAATGTACTGATCTCAGGATCATAATGTTGGTGTAATGATGATTGCAGTGATAATGATAATGATAATAACAGAATTTTGGAACCCACACACATTTACACAGATGGAGATCTAGTCCTTTGATCTTATGTTCATACAATGTTTATAACCATGATATGTTGACAAATTTTAGTTTATGAATCTCTGTGTGTGTGATAGTGTGTGTGTGTGTGTGTGTGTGTGTGTGTGTGTGTGTGTGTGTGTGTGTGGATAGAAGATGGATTGTGATGTGTAGATAAGTAAATAAGTGGCGAGTGTTGTTCAATTTCAAGCTTATTAATTTAATTTTATTCTATTGTATTTTACTCATTAATAATGTGTCACTACAAAATAATTTTCCTTCATGGACAAAATAAACAACTTGTGAACTTGTGAAATGAAAAAAAAGTGAAAAGAACACTTTAATGAAAAAGAAAAAAAAAAAAATAGATAGATCCTGTTTGTACATACCAGCTCTCTGAATTGGCTCACTGTCATATCTTGTTGAGGGTAAATCGGTTCACCAAAATGGGTGCTGAAAAATCAATACACAATTTTGAACTCCACAGTTTCAGGATTTCATCAGAAAACAGGTACATTCATTACTAAAACAAGGTTTCAATAAAATTGCATAGAATTATGGTGAGAGAGAAAGAAAGAGGGAGGGAGATAGTGTGTGTGTATGTAAGTGTGCAGCCCCTGGAGGGTTAAAACTGATCAACCAAGCTGCTGATGATTCCCATCTGAAAGTCAACATGTGTTTGAGTTGGTCTGCAGCAGAATGCTTGTGAACAATGTAAGCATTAACTGTAGCCATGTCCAAGCAGAAGAAAAAAAACATATTTCCAACACTTTCCGAGTTTCAGTTGGATCCCACAGTAAGACTACATCTTATCATGTTTGTCAATGCCTTTGCTAACCTTTGTTGTAGTCTGAGACTGCCAAAGGTCTAGACAGTACCAGGCTTTTTCTGTATCCCCTGCTCACTTCTCAAAACACCACCATCTGATGCATCATCAGCACACTGTATCCCCTGCTCACTTCTCAAAACACCACCATCTGATGCATCATCAGCACACTGTATCCCCTGCTCACTTCTCAAAACACCACCATCTGATGCATCATCAGCACACTGTATCCCCTGCTCACTTCTCAAAACACCACCATCTGATGCATCATCAGCACACTGTATCCCCTGCTCACTTCTCAAAACACCACCATCTGATGCATCATCAGCACACTGTATACCTGCTTACTTCTCAAAACACCACCGTCTGATGCATCATGAACACACTGTATCCCTGCTCACTTCTCAAAACACCACCATCTGATGCATCATCAGCACATTGTATCCCCTGCTCACTTCTCAAAACACCACCATCTGATGCATCATCAGCACACTGTATCCCCTGCTCACTTCTCAAAACACCACCATCTGATGCATCATCAGCACACTGTATCCCCTGCTCACTTCTCAAAACACCACCATCTGATGCATCATGAACACACTGTATCCCCTGCTCACTTCTCAAAACACCACCATCTGATGCATCATGAACACACTGTATCCCCTGCTCACTTCTCAAAACACCACCATCTGATGCATCATCAGCACACTGTATCCCCTGCTCACTTCTCAAAACACCACCATCTGATGCATCATGAACACACATCTGCTCATTAAACCACCTGTCCACTTTTACTCTAAACACCACCATCTGATGATCATCACACACTGTATCCCCTGCTCACTTCTCAAAACACCACCATCTGATGCATCATCAGCACACTGTATCCCCTGCTCACTTCTCAAAAACCCACCACTGTCATCTGATGCAACCTTCATCATCAGCACACTGTATCCCCTGCTCACTTCTCAAAACACCACCATCTGATGCATCATCAGCACACTGTATCCCCTGCTCACTTCTCAAAACACCACCATCTGATGCATCATCAGCACTAGACAGGAGAGTCATTTCATAATAAGAAATGTGCATTTATTGAGATCCACTGGGAAAACACGTGAAAAACAGTCGGTAGGTGACTCACAATCCACCAGTGTATTTGATGAGCCATTGTATGCCGTAAACGGAAAGACCTATACCTGCTTGCTCTAACTGACGAGTTTGGACTGCAGGTGCATGGCACCCCTGACTGTCAGGATTCAAAGGTGAAAGTTGACACACCTGTTCCTGGCACCTCATTCCGGTCTCTGATGGTGGTAGGGAGAAAATTGGTCTTTCTGTTATCTGACTGGCACTGGATTTGTCTCAGCTGATGGGGGTGGGTTTCATACTGGACATGTTTACAACTGCCTTGTCGTTGATGATGAATGATTTTGCCAAGCTGGAGGGAAGGCGACTGCAGTTTCTCAACCATTGCTTGGCAACACATCTTGCAGCTCTCCTTTAGACAGCCTTAATCTTGTCAATATCACGCTGACCGGGGGGGGGGTCTCACACCACACGAGCATAATCGAGTATGGGGCTGGCAAGTGGTCTGCCAGCAACCTGAGCCAACTGATCCACAATGATCTGTAACTGAGCCACAAAAAGTCCAGGTTCTTATCTGCTTTTGAGCAAATGTTATTAACAGGCTTGTCCTTGCTTCATCTAATGTTACATAATTTTGTGAAAAGACATAAAATGAAAGAACTACTACTTCTGCTATAACTAGTCCTTGCTGAAGTCTCATGTCACAGTAACACCAAGATACTCGGCAGGGATGACACAAGATCTTCTACGTTAATGTCCATGGTGATTTGGCGTACATCATACAACCTGGCAGGCAACTTTTCCTTAGTGAAACTAGACGCTCTGTCATTGTCACTGTCAGATTCAGTCAACCCTATATACAAACAAAAAAAACAATTTGTTTGTTAAACCAGCAAACAACTCTCCTGCAACAACAAAAAGAAGAAGAAAAAAAAAAAGGTTGTTTGAATGGAAAGAAGCAGACATGCCAAAGATTGATGTCTTAGTACTCAACCTTTCCCAAATGCACAAAATGAGATCAAACACCAATAGATGTGTGAATCGGTAATTGAGTGGTAAAGATCAATTAACAAATTGGTGATTCAAAGATTTTTAAAAAATCATAAATGATAACAATCCCCTGTTCTATTATTTTTTTCTAATGTTCACTTCTCAACTTACACGAGTTTAACAGGAAAGAACCCATAAATGGGAACTAAGGGTAAGCGTGACCACTCGTAGAGATTTCGTAACAATCCTGAAACACACACACACATGCACACACACACACACGCGCGCACGCACAACACACACACACACACACACACACACATACACACAAACACACACACATGCACACACACACACACACACACACACACACACACACACACACACACACACACACACACACAAATGTATACACACACTCATACAAATGTTCATTTGCATATATACATATACACATATATACGTACAAATTCAAACACACATGTGTATGCATACACCCATATTACACACATCCACACTCAGATCAGCAAGAAAGTGAGTCTGAAAGTCATATATCAGACAAAGTAAATCTGTCAAGTTTAAAAAAAAATTTTTTTTTAATGGGCATCACCAACAAATGTGGACTACGAAAAAGATCTGAAAAATATTTTCCTGATTTGTCTTGTGTATGCATATGTGTCTCATTAAGTAATATGCTGGAAGTCTATAACAAAAATATACCAAAGAATAAAGTATGTCAAAATAGATAAACAAAATACACATCCGCAAGAATACAGACACCACTACACAAGCTCGCAAATACTGTATAATTTTCTTTTATCACACATACGCACACACAGACACACACAATACACACACATACACACACATGTACACACACACACACACACACACACACACACACACAACCAGAAAGCAGAATTGTCAGATTACAACATGCTTCACACAGATAGGTCAAAACAATGGAGATCTCTACTGCTAATGGTACAGAAGAGTGGAATGTACATGTATGTCTCTTGATCTTTTTATTTTGTTGTTTTTTACTTGCTTTGTGGAAATCTGTTTCCTTCCCTTCTGAACTCTCTATGTGTTCATCTCACAAAGTCAATCCACACTGAGAGATGACCACGCAGTAAGCACTCACGTCTTCCCCACTGTGGAGTGCGGAACACCTCTCTGCAGTTCTCTGTAAACATGGGTATTACAGGCTGCACAAGGGAAAGAAAATACAAGCATTAGAGAATGAACGCAACCAGAAATAAAGTTAAACAAACAACAACAAAACAGACAATGGTAATAAACACACATGCTCTCTCTCTCTCTTTCTCACTCTCTCTCTCTCTCTCTCACACACACACACACCACACACACACACACACATACACACACACACACACACACACACAAACACGCATACACACACACACACACACATATGCATACATATACACACACACACACACGAACACTTGCACATATAACCAAAACACAGCACAAATTTACTTGCAAGCTCATATTCACACAGACACACTCATGATACAGATATGCACCCCGACACCTTTTTCACAATTTTTTCATTTTCCAAGAAACAATGTGGCTGTTGCAGAATGATACACATGTTTGATTTAGTAACCGGTCTAAGGAACATGGCGGGGTATCTGACCCAGACATGTTTGGTGTTAGTATAGCATGTTATCAGCCTAACATATCATCCTTTTGTTACTTGCCTAGATGCATTTTCTTTAAAAAAAAAAAAAAACAACAACAAAAAACCAACAACACCACAAGATCAACATTTTGTGCTCAAAGGAAAACTAAATGTAAATAATCATAAAATGCTGTTTAGTTAAGTATTTTACTCTAACAGTATATTTACTTTTCTTCATACTTAGCTGTTCAAATAAATGCCTTATCTCCATTAACCATCCAACAACACTGTATATCAGGATTCTCATAAAAAGATTAATAACGGAAAACAGGAAGCTAACTCTTTAATTCAACCATCAATCCAACAGGAGTAGCCTCCTTTATTGAGTTCACAATATTGCCCCCTGTGTGACTGAATTCAATTTTCTCCGTTTCCTCAACAAGGAAACATGCCCTCGACTTGACTTTTTGTTCTGTTTCCATCATGGATTCTCAGAATCGGTTGTTTGAGTCAGCCTTCACCACTGAGGAGGAAAACACTTCATCTTGGCCAATGCAGAACATACCAGAAAACCTAGGCTTGGCTTCGTCATTAAAGACACTGTTGTAATGGAGCACTTTGGCATCCACAATAGCTGACTGGCGTTTCTTCTTCTCCTCGTACTTCAACACCCTGCTTTTCATGTCAGAAATCTGCCTCCGACCTTGACTCTAACAAAGCCTGCATGAGCCGCACCAGCTGTTCTTCATTCATTCCATACAGCTCATGCGAGAGTTGGACCACTTCAATAATGTGCATAATTTTTTGCTCTAATCTTGAGCATCTTGACAGTGCGCTGGTTTTGGCAAGGGAAGCGAACGACACTTCCTGCTTCATGTCCAGCCCAATATCAATCTGGCCTCGGCAGCTACAGAGCTCATTCCACTGGGTCACCTCCATCTGTGCCTGCTTCAGTGGGCATGAGCAACGTCTGGTCTCAGACGACCTCAGATGAGGATATTCAAATTCCGGTTGACATTCCCCTTTGTTTCCGCCCTTCAGCTTTGGCTGGATTATAGACATCAGGTATCCCTTTACAACTCCCTCTGTCGTCGCATACGCTTTTTGTTGGGGCAAGCGAATTGGGCTAGGAAGCCCACCTTTACCCCCTCTTTTTGGAAAGCAACGTCTTTGGGAAGATTGGTGCTCCAAGGACATAAATCTGCTAGAGATGTGGGCAGTACTATTCGCCCTGCACCCTGCACAATGGGTCTCAAGTCTTGAGAAACAAGACAGTGACAGTGTGCTCAGACACTTCAACATATCTGAAGAGCCAGTGGGGTACTCACTCCAGACCGATGAACAATCTGGCAGCGTCTCTGCTCTTCTGCAAGTCGATAGGAATTAGTCTTTGTAAGACCCATCTGAGGCAAGCTGAATGTGTAGCGGACACTAGGTCCAGGAAAGGTAAGGTGCTCCCATCAGAGTAGATGTTCAACAGGAGGGTCATCCGCTCCATATGTCAGTGTCTGGGGCCTCTCATGTGGACCTGTTTGCGACCAAATGGAACAAATAGCTTCTGGTTTTAGTATCACCTGTACCAAATCCTCTGGCACTAGCTATGGACTGTGGATCTCTTGGGAAGGGAAACTGACCTACAAATTTCCCCTGTCCTCAGTCAGAACAGTTCTCAAAAAAGTGTCGAAGGAGAAGTGCCTGTTGGTACTTGTCTCCACACAGAAATGGACGAAGAGTTGGATCAATCTTCTACTACTGCTGGTGAACGTCCCAGCCGCACCGCCCTCTTGCAAAGACCTCCTATTCCAGCCCAGGTCAAAGAGAAGGCACGCTGATCCAGCATCCCTCTGTCTCCACTCCAGTCTTACATCAGGAGATACCTCTCTGAACACAGACATTTCAGCCCCCATGCATGGAGAAGTAAAAGAGTTACAGCTGGGCAAAGACCATCCACTCTGAAAGTGTATGACAATACATGGAGAATCTTGGCTATGTGGTGCTCCCACACTGGTGTTTCACCAGGCATCAGCTACAACTGAAGATGCTGCACACTTCTCTGAAGACCTCCATATCTGAGGAAAGAAAGCCAGCACCTTGTGAGGTTTTTGTGCTGCTATCGCTAAAAACTTCAAGCTTATGGGCAGAGATACTGACATTAGCCTTTTTTTTTTTTTTTAACAGTATTGATCTCTTTGCTGCCTTGGGCTCCCCTAGACTAAGCTCCCAAGTGCAGCCTACCCCTAGTCTTGGAATACCTGGCCTCTGGAGACTTTCAGCCAACCACTACATGCTCTGTTGGGAATTTCATGCTAAAGGTCTGCTTTCTAGTCACCCTGGCTTCAACCATTGTCCTTGATGTGACATGATGATGGCTCAGTCACACTGTCCACACTGTCCAAATTTCCAAGCCAAGACCACGGAGCCCAGAGAACAGCCCCTGATGATAACCTTCCCTCTGCCGGCCCTTTCATCATCCAATTCCAGATGTACAAAGGTGGAGCAGGTGAACTGTCCTGCATGAGCACCGAAAGAATAAAATTCAGAGGACACATTCAGGCTCCTGCTGCATGAGGTTGTGGCAAGATAGGCTTGGTGTCGCCACTGTGAAACTCCAGACAATGAGCTCCTGGCTTAGACAGGTCATCTGCCAGACTTATGTCAACTGCCAGACCTCTTCCCCTAGACAGGCTATGCTTAAGTCTGTGACCAGAAACCTTTCCCTTCCCCCCCTCCCCCCCAGAGAGGATATCAGGGCACATGAAGTCCAGGCTCTTTCCGCCAGTTACACCCTCGCGAGGAGCACTGCAGTCACTGACTGACTGACATATGTCAGGTTGCTGGTTGGAGATGGATGACCTCTTACAGGTTTTACCCAAGAGACATGGCAGAGCACATGGAAGCGCTGGACTGTCTAGGGGTAATAAGGGTGGCTTGCAAGGCTACTTTTCCGGAGCGAAGCTCTTAACCCCCTTCTACCTTGTATGTATCTGAAAGAAAAAGAGAGAGACCTACAGAAAAACCTTAATGACTGGATAACTCTACGACACTTTGTCACTACCTCCCTTGCCACCAGGGGACTGTGTCTGTGCCATGACACTCTCACAGATGACACTTCATGCCATGTTAGTTTGAGCGTCCATAGCGCGTTCCGTGACCAACTCCAGTGGGGACCCTAACTCTCACCTCGTGATGTTTGAGTGGTCATGGCGCACTCATATCCATTTGTTTGCGTGCAGTATTGCCCACAATTGCTTGTGTACATGCCTGGGTTAACCACGTCTTTTATTTACAATGGAGCATGTTTTGTGGCACAGCCATTTTGTAAATGGCTCTGTAGCCCTCTTTCTCTTGTATCTTGATGGCCAAGTGCTTTGATGGCTGGTTTTCCATATGGATCATGGCGCTTCTTTACTCCATTATGTGTGTTGTTAGTGGTACAACTTATTTTGTCTCACTTGTACATAGTTGCCACTGGGCAAGCACCGGGCAGACAAATTTCTTGTACAAACCTTTAAAAAGCACTTAGATTGGTGCGATCAGTGGCGCACCCCATTTATTTGCTTGCCGGCATATGTATTGGCCCATTTACCATGTTTGCTTGGTGTTCATGGTACACCTATTATATCACTGTCATCTATATGCACACAGCCATCAGTGTACTTATCTGACCTTCTCATGCTTGTGGTTAGACTTAACCTGCGTACTCAGAGTGTGCGCCCCTGCCCCTTAGGCAGCAATCCCTTACGTCTTTTCCTTATCCTGGCTCATTTCATTTTCCATATTTGCCTCTTGTTTACAAAGCCATGATGGAGGGTGAAGACTACCTAACCTCCAGGAGGCGGCGGAGACTTGGGGCCAGTTGGCTCTTGGGCACCGAGCTCTGAGACGAGTTATGGTCAGTCTCGTGCATATGTGCGAGTCTGAGGACTGGACTGGCATCTCGGATGAGAATTCCCACCATCTTTTTCGATATTCTGGCATTTCTTTGGACTGGGAAGAATGAAGAAAAGGAATTTTATTACTGCAAGTAGTTTTATGATATACTCACCAGTTTAGATACTAAGACATGCTACCCCTTCCCCGCATGGCGGAAAAGGAGCAAACACTGAATTCAATCACTTACAAAGGGAGGTTACTCCTGTTGGCTTGTTGGTTAAAGGGAAGAGTTAGCTCCTGGCTCTCCATTTTTAATCTTTTTGTGGATATCCCGATGTATGGCACTGTTCCATACTTAGTGGAGATAAGACATTTTTTTGAATAGGTAAACATGTCATAAAACTATTTTCATTTGTTGAATTCCTTATTCCTCAGCTTAACTAAATGAATTGTAAACCTGAACTAAAATTTTATTAAATGCAAATGTATCATGTATAAACTTATGCAACTTATGCAACAGATTTTGTGTCTTAATTGACTTCTAACTATGCAATCTGTCAAACTGTGTGTATGTAGATGTGCACACATATCTCTTTGTGCATTTAAAGAGAATACCGTAAAGTTCGGTCTATTGAGCGCACCTGTATTTAAGCCGCACCCACTAAATTTTTTTAAAATCTGAACTTTTTTCACAAATAAGCCGCACTGGTTTATAAGCCGCAGATATATACAACACAGTCCGATGTGAAGCAGGCGGCAGCTGGCCGAGCACTGAGTTAACATAGTGTCGAAAATCAACACATACAATGTGTTCATTGCATTCATTGGCGTTTAAATAGGTCAGAATACAAGAGCATGTTTCCAGCTTTACTTCAGTTTTTTTTTTTTTTTTTAGTACGATGTGTTTTAAATCAATTAGAATCAAAGTTTTTATGAGGCTTCTTACAAGTGTTGTCTTTCCAACATCATTGCTTAAAAAAAAAAATACTGAAAAAATCCAACACATTAACGATGCGCTAGAAAGGCAGTTCTCTCCTGCATTCATTGGTGTATCAAGCTAAGCGATTGGTTGAGTACTCAAAAGCGCAGGCCAATCAAAGCGAAGGTATCAAATGCAAACCTTCACTCCCTGTCCATGATTTCAACAATGGCGGAATGAAGCCAAGGTCTGACAATGACCGAGTCGAATGCACTAATCGTTTTTGAATTGCAAGACGCACTTGGTAAGATAACGCATATAATAACAAACCAGAACATTAATGAAACGATTCGATTGTTTTATTTCGCTTAATACCGTGCCAATGCTTAGTTATTTTGTTCGTAATTCAGCTAGTGTTGGTCAAGATTAAACAGGTCGGAAACGGCCCACACATTGCGCCGTTCGAAGCGATCCTATTTTTGTAGAAGACAAGCTGATGAAAAAAGATATCAGTAATGGGCTTTACTTATGTCAATTCCTGTATTTCTGAACGGGTTACTGATTCCATTACACGATTACAGAGAAAATCGTAGTTAAAAGCATCATAAAAATTCATGAACAGTAAACACGATATGGTGAGTTACAGAGAAGCTAAGAATAGACGAGGGTGTGATGCTCCTGAAATCGGAAAAATCTGCAAATAAGCCGCATCGTCGTTTAAGCCACAGGGTTTAAAGCTGGGGAAAAAAGTCGTGGCTCATAGTCCGAACTTTACAGTACTGTTGAATCAACATCCCTTTTATTAAACAGCACAAAACAAACCTGTGGAATGCAAAGACACAGTTAACTGTTCATGTGAAACAGACAACTTTGTTTTCAACACTGCGCAGGCAGCAATGTAATGTATTACTCACAACGTTGGCCTGCATAGCAACCTGAGCAAAGCCAGAGCGCCTGCTCCACAACAGAGAGTAGTTCTCGTCCCCAAACAGGGCCTCCCGTACACCTCCTGCAGACACATGTCAGCGCTTACAGCCACCAATGTAAGCACCAGCCACAGCTAATTATCTGTAGCTTTCTGAACAGTTTTAGCAATACTGCTGTATTCACACACACACACACACACACACACACACACACACACACACACACACACACACACACATACAGACAGACACACACACACACACGCACACACACACACACACACACACGCACACACACACACACACACACACACACATTTGAAAGAGCTTTCCTGCTGGACCAACAGCTGACAATGAAACATTGTGTTCCATCCACATACTGTTCAAAAGTACTTGTGCTTGAACCACACTTTCTCCTGCAAATGGGAAAGATTTTCTGTTACATTCCATCTCCTTCCCTAGGACACGATGTTTCTTTACATCAAACATTACAGTTAATTCACTGGAACATACCGGCACTGTGCATTCACTCCGCATTTTAAACTGACTTTGTGACGGAAAGAAACTCTTGTACAGGTGAGATGGTCTTCTTTTTCTTTGCAGTACAGGCTGATGGCAAGAAACTCTTGTACAGGTGAGATGGTCTTCTTTTTCTTTGCAGTAATATAGGCTGATGGCAAGAAATTCTTGTATAGGTGAGATGGTCTTCTTTTTCTCCGCAGTATAGACTGATGGCAAGAAATTTTTGTACAGGTGAGATGGTCTTCTTTTTCTTTGCAGTACAGGCTCATGGCAAGAAACTCTTGTACAGGTGAGATGGTCTTCTTTTTCTCTGCAGTATAGGCTGATGGCAAGAAATTCTTGTACAGGTGAGATGGTCTTCTTTTTCTTTGCAGTACAGGCTGAAGATTCTGCTGCGCTTTGACACTTGGGGACTTTGGTACAAGAAACTTGGGGGACTTTGGTACAAGAAACAGAAAGAAGAAAACAAAAGAAGAAAGAAAGACAGATCTAAACAGATACAGGATCCCTAGGCTGTTGTGACGCTGTGTGTGCAGCCAAGGTCACTGTGGTTCTTAAAGAAGGTTGACAGGTGAGCTCGCTTCCTTCTCTCCTTCAAGGCTGTCTAATCCTAGCCTTGGAAAATAGTCATCCACACTAGAGTCTACCTGTATCGGTCAGACACCCACCTGCTGCTCTTCTCTCAACTTTTTCGAGGCAAGAAGGCCATTAAGAGTGTAGTCTGCGTGTGCAGCATCAGTCCAGTAGTGCCTGTTAATCACTGAATCTTGTCACCTTATAAGATGAAAAAATACAAAAGGGGGAGGAGTGGGGGGGGGGGGGGGGGGTGTGTGTTGGGCTTTGGCATTTCAAGGAGGCATGAATACGTATAGTCGATGGTGGTTATACTCACAGCCAATGAGTATAGCATGGTGGTAATTCTGTCACCTTTTGTATTGCACATTCATCAGGAAATGGTATGTGCGCTTGGACATTAAATGACCTTACCACGACAACCAGAGATCTGCATTACAACAATTCTAATCTTGCACACAGCGGAAGGTCTCTGTGTTTTTTTTTTAAATATTGTTATCATCACATCCATGGAGAATGGCATGGTGATAATTTTATCTCACATCCGTTGTAGAATGGCTCTTTGTAACTGGAACATTTTGCTGACTCGGCCATCAGAGTATGGATTACGATAAGCTGAGCGTCTCTTGAGCACATCCATTGGGGAATGATATTAAAGTCAATGACATTAAACTGTTCATCATCGAGACGTTTAAAAATCAGAGTCCACTGATTCCATACCAAACACATACAAACACAGATGTGCGCACAAGTGCAAGCAGGCACACACATTCTTTCTCTCTCTGTTTTTCTTACACATACAGAACAAGGAACGCTCTGAGAAAACTCACCTGGCGCAATAGCCAGGAGGTTATTGTTGGACAGAATCTCCAGGCATTTTGGTGCCGTCCCTGTTGTGATTTTGAATACCTCCATCATCCGACGCCAACCTGAAATCAGCGATTCCAGATTTTCAATCCCCTTCTGCCTTCTGAACAACAGAGCAGATATCTGGAGCTGTGTTTTGTGTGCATGTGTTATGCCATGATTCAATATATGTGATAGAGCACATATTCTCTGTATGTGTGTGCTTGCACATCCACTGTTGAGAGAAGGAGAGAGGCAATAATATAGCTCAATCCCGTATCAATAGATAAAAAACTGATAAATCAGAGAAAGAAAGACAATAATATAACTCAATCCTTTATCAACAGAGAGACAATTGATATATCATTCATGTTATGTTTTATTCCTTATAGTCCAGCCAACTATTAAGGACTTTATATCAGAGCTGACACAACACAGAAGATAACTTAAGCTTTAAAACAAATATATACACATAAGTTTTCAGCATCGGGCTGATCCAAAGTAAACCACAGCCCCCTGTGACGACAGCAACTAATGTGTAGGGGCCAGGCACAGCCGTTTTTCTGGTATTTTCTTCCTGAGCAGACGACAAAGTATTTTCCTCTTGAAAGGCAAAGGCTGGCTCAAAAGATCGCTTCTGAGAATCCATGAAGGAAACAAGCTTGAGTCGATAGAAGAGGGCACACTTCCTTGGTGAAAGTGAATTCAGGCTTCAAGGGTGAACTGAGAGTGAACTCACTTATGGAGACCACTCTTGTTGGCCTGATGCTTAGATGAAGAGTTAGCTCTCCCCTCTCCATTTTCATCTTTTTATGGGAATCCTGATGTCAAGTCAAAAACACTTTATCTCCAAAGAGAAATTAAGAGTGGCCATAAATACATGACCATGGACCTACATTTAACAAATCACACCCACCCACTCACAAACAGAGAATAATACACACACACATATTTACACAAACAAGCTTTCTGAACCAGATCTTATTAAAAGTTCAGTTTTGATACAGAGTTTGATGGAATTGGGAATTAAACTGTTTTTAGTTCTTTTTTATTTTATTTTGGAATTTGGAATCTTCGTCCAAATGGTAGAACATTGTAGTTTTTTGGAAGAACATGAGAACTGTCAGCAGCAATGTTCACAGCTTTTTGTGAGACAAGACATTCATACAATTTATCTAACTGTTCTTGTTTTTTGCCAGTAATCTTTCCACCTGTATTCACCACTCTGTTTCAAATGTTTTTGTTTTTCATGATGAAATTAGGCCAAAGGACAACACTGATTCTACAAAACAAAGATAAAACATATTTAAGATGTCATTTTTAACAGCATGAGACCGAAGTTTCTGAAGACAGTATATTCTAGAGTGGCATTTTTTTGTAGATAAATTGAGTATTTGCATTAAAATTCAGTTTATCATCTAAAATAGTACCCAGATACTTACATTCGCTTACATGTTCCACTTTTGTGTTTTCGATATACAAGTGAGGGACAGAAGCTGGGTTTCTTCGATTAGCATTAAAACAAAACAAACAACCTAACAAATGCTTTGGATTTCAACCACAGACATGGTAACGTCACATTAGGCTGGTACATTCATCTTGTTTCATTTCATGGAAAACTCTGCAGGGCCTCACCAGGGATTTTGAAGAGGAACTTGTCTCCCACCGCATGCAGCAGACGCCCTTTCTCCAGCAGACAGGTGGCCATGACGTAGTACATGTCGATGGGGATCACGCCATGGTAATAAATGATCATGGCAGAGCCTGTGTCGGGGATGTGCTCCAGGCCATCCACCTCAAACCCTTGGACACAATGGTTAAAAAATGTAAACACACGCACACACACACACACATGCGCACACGCAAACACACACACACATACACACACGCACGCACACACACACGGGCACACACACACACGCATGCATGCACGCGCGCGCACGCGCGTGCACACACACACACACACACACATGCACGCACGCGTGCGCGCGCGCACACACACACACACACACACACACACACACACACACACACACACACACATACACACACACACACACACACACACTGTAGGATGTGTAGTTGAGAAATGAGAGAGAAGAAGACCGGTCGACAGCGCCGTACTTACAGTGAGGCTCTGTACGAAGCGAGCCTCACAGTCTGTGTCAAAGACATAGGAGGTGTCTTGTATGATTGTAAATTGAAGGCTATGGCAGGTCATAGTAAGGAGAAAACCATCAGGAACTTTTTCCCCAGTTGGAATATGACTATAGCCTTTTTGTTGATAGGGACACAGGCACAGTCTGTTGTTTGTTTTGTAAGACGACAACAGGTCGCAGAGACAAGAAACTGTCGGAGAATTGTTATAGGTCAGTGAGGACCAGAAAACTTTGTTTATGGAAACAATTTTTTTTTTAAATATGTGGCACTGTGACTGCAAACTTTGAAAGGAAAAGGGGTTGTTGTTTTTTTCATTCACGAGTACTTGTTAAAGTAATTTTGAAAACTATGCTTACTTAACTTTTTGCAGAACAGAGCTGAAAGAATTTGTATGTAAACGCTGTCAAAAGTTTAGTTGTTAATGAAGAGGTGAAACTCTCTACTGTTTGGTCTGATGGTTACTTGTCAACATTGTGTGAACGAGAGTCTGGCAGCCAGGAAAATGCCCATATGACAGGATTCACAGAGCTGACCAGCATCATGAAGAGTGTGCTCGACTTTTGTTTCATGTAAAAAATGCACCAGAACCAGGCCATTATGAGCACACAGCGAGAACAATCATACATCATGTCACAATTCAAAGTTCAGCATTGCAATTGTCCACTTTCAACCTTTTCAATAAGGGTGAAGGAAGTGCTACATCTACAAGCAGAAAGGCGTAAGGTAATGTCGCTCCTTCAAGTGCCTATGTTTGCAGGCACATTCTGGAACCAGTAGGGTAATTGTTTTATGACAGAAACTGGATAAACATAAAGGAGGGAAACTGTATTAATAATAATGGAAGATCTTTTTCCACATTCGGCTTCCACACAGATATCTAACACAAGCAACATAAGCGACACAATTTCACAAGAAACAAGCGAAGTGAACAAAAGTAGAGACAAAAAAAGAAAAAGAAATAACATGAAATAAACTGGAAAAAAAAACAAATAAAACAAAACACTCGTGATGCAAAAGTGTATCCTAAATTAACAAAAAAGACACTCTTGATCAGCAAAGTAAAACACTTCAACAGTCTAACAGGCAATAGAAGAGAATGATCTTTTTTTCATACATGCTATACGTTAATTAACAAACAAGTTACGACATTCAAAATACAATCACGCTTGTGTATGTGCGTGAGTGTGTGTGCCTGAATTTGCATGCATGCATGTCTGTTCACAATGCAAATAAGCATGCGCCAGCTGTTACCGTGGAAAATATAGGCCTGCCCTGCCCACAGTGCTGCCAACGTTTTGCGAGCACCGTCCCATATGTCTTGCTGGTACGCCGCTCGAAGACGTTCTCGGTATTGAAAGATCCACAAGAAGAGGGCCGACGCATACAGCAGAACCAGGAGAAGGAGAGGCAGGAGGAAGGAGATGACAAAGGGGTAAAAGATCCACAAGAGCCAGGAGAGATATGTCAAATCCAAGGACATCAGATACTCCCACAACTGTTCAGCCAAGGCAGAGAGCGTTACGAGCACCATGGCCACGCACGGCTGCAAAATCAGAAAGATCAAGCCACATGAACAGACAAATCCATTATCACTGACCAGTCTCATTGCCACATGTCTTTCCTCTATTATTATCATCATTACTATTACGAATACTTATACAGCGCCTATTCTCAGCTAGAGACCAAGCTCTCAGCACTTTACAATTCACACTCGTTTACACAACGGGCTGCCTACCTGGGTAGTGCCGACTGAAAAGCTGCCAGCTGGCACTTCATTCAGTCGTTTCCCCGTGTCATCCAGTCAATATCGTTCACTCAATTTCCTTACTTCCTTCATTCTTTCAATTTCTCACGCAGTGTGCATGCTATGTGTAACATGTCATCCATACCAACAGCCAAACTGGCCTTCTCTTCCGAAAGCTGGTGATGGGATTTTACGTGTGTGCAAGATGTTATGTTCTCTCAGTTACGTAACACAAATATAAAAAAAAAACGATCGCAGGCCACCACCACGCATGGAGACTTATACCTGCATGCATTAAACACACATGTGAAAGCACACACACACACACACACACACATACACAGAGTTTTGAATTATGCAAACTTGGATGTATGCATGCATACCTATGCATGTCTGTGAACATAGCAATGAAATGTGCACAGCAGCATGGCTCACTAAACTATTACATAAACATGAACAATAGTTTTAAAATATTCTGAAAAATACTTTTGGAACCCCTTTTTTTTTATCTAACTTAATGAAGTAACTGACATAGTATTTAAACAGACCAAGAAGTCTTTGTAAAGTTGAAGTCGAAATCAAAGCTTTATTGTTTACCGATACACTGATCCTTAAAACAAGGGAACAGACCAAGTCGAAGTCAAAGTCGAAGTCGAAGTCGAAGTCAAAGCTTTATTGTTTACGGATACGCTGATCCTTAAAACAAGGGAACAGACCAAGTTGAAGTCAAAGTCGAAGTCGAAGTCAAAGTCAAAGTCGAAGTCGAACTCAAAGCTTTATTGTTTACGGATACGCTGATCCTTAAAACAAGGGAACAGACCAAGCAAATTGATGAGATGAAAGGATCAAATGGCCTCAAGTGTCTCGTACGACATCAGAAAGAGGCGTGCAGCATGCAGTGCGTGGGTGTTTTCTTCATTTTGACATTCACCAGAAAGCCTGGTGGCACTGAAAGAAAAAAAAAAGCAGCTCTATTAAGTAATTAATGAGGGCAAAAAAATCAACAACAACAAAAAGCAAAAAATTATTGCAGTTTCACCAAAAGAAATGTGTACAAACACACATACAACTTATAATAAACATGCATAACATGTATAAAGCTCAGAAAGTTGAAGTGATTCTGCAGCAGACCATTGTGTAATTAGTTCTGATACCATTTCTCTTTACGTGTGATTGTTACAGTTTCACTCACTGTGTTTTCCTCAATGTCATGGCGCGTTTTTCTTTAAATTCTAACAACACATTGCCAGCTAGATAATAAGATAAGATAATGTTGCTTATAGCCCAGCCGACTGCAAAGGGCCATATCAGGGCTGTCACCACGTTAAAATCAATTCACAAGTCTTTCATTCACACAATTCTTTAAAATACATCTTCTAAAAACCCATCCAAAAGTTTGTAAAAAAAAAACTTTCCACTGCAAAACCTCAGATCCGATGAAAAATGTTAATCTCTTTCAAGAACTCAAAGATCGCGTCAGGCAGAACATCTCTGAACAAGGTTTTCATGGAATCTGCTGTAAAATGTTTGTGTCTCACATCATGCAAGTCCCAACACTCTAAAAGAACATGTTTCATTGTGAGTGGCACATGACATGGAATGCACCATGGAGCCTCTTCACTCTTTAAAAGGTATGAATGGGTAAAATACGAATGGCCGGTGTGCAGCCGGCACAGAACTGTTTCTTCTTTACGACCACCAGACGAAGAGGAGAGGTACTCCTTTAGGTTTGGACGGATCTGAAAGAGTTTGTTATCCGTCTGTGTATTCCAATCCTCCTGCCAGAGGTCTCTGACATAATCATTAATTTTTGGTTTCAGATCTGAGCAGGGGATGATATGTTTGACAGTTTCTCTGTTGTGGCATTCTTGGCCAAACGATCAACCATTTCATTCCCTCCGATGCCAACATGACCAGGAACCCAAGCCAAAATAATGTTGTAACCATCCGCTTTCAACTTGGTAAAAAGTTTTTAAAAAAGTGTAAAAGTTCGGGATGCTGAAGGTTGCGACCAGCTATGGCCTCCAAAGCAGACAGTGAATCTGACAAAACCAGAAAGTCCTTCTTTGCTGATTGAGAGCTTATCCTCAATGCCAGAACCAGAGCTGTAAGTTCAGCAGAATAGGCAGAAGCATCTGAAGGAATATGTTCAAACATATTTGAGAAAGAGCACCAGGGTAATAGGCTGCACAGGCCACTCCATCTTCAGACTTGGAACCATCAGTGAAAATTTTTTGGTAGGATGGAAATTTTGAACAGAGGTCAGCATACAATGCCTTGCACTCCAGAGAGCTGGTGGACTCTTGCGAAAAGCTGCAAGGTCAAAACAAATTTTTGGTGTGGAAAAGGTCCATGGAGGCTGACTGGAAACTTGGAAAAATCAGACACAACTCCTAGGTCTAGATTTGCATTCTGTACATGAGACATTGCCAGCTGGTTTGTACATCTTTCTAAGCAACATGCACAAGGAAAACCTTGCCAAGCCATGTTGTCAGTGATTAACTAGCATCAATTAGTTCACATAAACAACTAACGGTTACAATGACTCAGCCTAAGTGTTCTCTTAGCAGTGACATTGCCCACTGTTTTTCAGACTTCTGCTAGTTACAGTAGATGCTTGGTTTTTGACAGTGTGGAATGCTATGATTGGATTTTGACAGTGTGGAGTGCTATGTTTGGTTTTTGACAGTGTGGAGTGCTATGTTTGGTTTTTGACAGTGTACGAGTGCTATGATTGGTTTTTGACAGTGTGGAGTGCTATGATTGGTTTTTGACAGTGTGGAGTGCTATGTTTGGTTTTTGACAGTGTGGAGTGCTATGATTGGTTTTTGACAGTGTGGAGTGCTATGATTGGTTTTGACAGTGTGGAGTGCTATGATTGGTTTTTGACAGTGTGGAGTGCTATGTTTGGATTTTGACAGTGTGGAGTGCTATGTTTGGTTTTTGACAGTGTCGGGTGCTATGTTTGGTTTTTGACAGTGTGGAGTGCTATGTTTGGTTTTTGACAGTGTGGAGTGCTATGTTTGGTTTTTGACAGTGTGGAGTGCTATGTTTGGTTTTTGACAGTGTGGAGTGCTATGTTTGGTTTTTGACAGTGTCAGGGTGCTATGTTTGGTTTTTGACAGTGTCGGTGCTATGTTTGGTTTTTGACAAGTGTCGGGTGCTATGTTTGGTTTTTGACAGTGTCAGGTGCTATGTTTGGTTTTTGACAGTGTCGGGTGCTATGTTTGGTTTTTGACAGTGTCGGGTGCTTGTTTGGTTTTTGACAGTGTGGAGTGCTATGTTTGGTTTTTGAGTGTCGGGTGCTTTGTTTGGTTTTGACAGTGTCGGTGCTATGTTTGGTTTTTGACAGTGTCGGGTGCTATTTGTCTTTGACAGTGTCGTGCTATGTTTGGTTTTGACAGTGTCGGGTGCTTTGTTTAGTTTTTGACAGTGTCGGGTGCTACGATTGGTTTTTGACAGTGTCAGGTGCTATGTTTGGTTTTTGACAGTGTGGGTGCTATGTTTGGTTTTTGACAGTGTGGGTGCTATGATTGGTTTTTGACAGTGTGGGTGCTATGTTTGGTTTTGACAGTGTCGGGTGCTATGTTGGTTTTTGACAGTGTGGAGTGCTATGATTGGTTTTTGACAGTGTGGAGTGCTATGATTGGTTTTTGACAGTGTGAGTCTATGATTGTTTTTGACAGTGTCGGGTGCTGTCTGAGAAATCTTCACCACCACCTATGCCAAACAGTGCACATTCTAGATACACCTTCTCCAGTGACTAAATGACCCATCAGAAAACACAAAACCTTTTGATTTTCATTCCCTGGTATCAGCATGAGTTCTCAGAAATGGACTAGCATCACTGACTCTGCACTTATGAGTGAAAGTGATTAAAAAAAAAAAAATGGGTGGTCTTTGGCAAATTGTCAAGTGTCAGAGAGTTCTTGGGGCACGGACAAACCATTATTGTCTCATGCCTGAACATTGTAAAACTAACCAGCAGCTTTCTATCAGACGAGCTACTGGGTTGCATAATTCATATGCTCCTGCCTAATTTCTACTTCCTTATCATTATTGGAAACTTTTGTAAATGCTTCATGCATTAAAGGTGTACAATATCCGTGTTGACCAGGACCAACTGTCTCTTCAGATCTTATACCCAATCCTGATCTCCAAAGTCTTTTCATGTAGCTTGTATCTAAAAACAATCTACAAAAAAAAAAAATCTCTAAAAATCAAAACCTGCAACCTATTCCATTGATATGACCCCTAATACAATACTTTTGGAATACACTAGTGTACATTCCTTCCATCTTCGACAAATAATGAGATACTGTCAGTCATAGTCATACTGGAATATATCTCCTTCCCTGTTCAAATCTACTGTCAGATGTGTTCTTAAGAAGCTTTTCCTTGACTGAACTGGCCTTCAAAATCATTGCTATGTCTCAAATCCACTGTGTGTAATCCTTCCCCAACACATTCAATTAGAAAAGATAACTGTTACAACAACTTGCTTATCTTAACAATCACATCCAGTACATCTCAGTCTGCTTTATGCCTGTATCAGTGTCACACCACTAAAACAAATCATCAACATTCTAATCACTCTAGGATGTGATGTCACTGTACTGGTCACACTGGATTTATCTGCAGTATTTGTTGTCACTGTTTGCCAAACCTCTATCACTGCCTGCAGAGTGTATGGTAAGGTAAGGTAATGTTGCTCATAGCCCAGCCGACCACAAAGGGCCATATCAGGGCTGTCACCATGTTAAAATCAACTCACAATTCATTCATTCACACAACTCTTTAAAATACCTCTTCTAGAAACCCACCCGAAATTTTGTTAAAAAACTTTCCGCTGTAAAATCTCAGATCTGATGAAAAATGTTAATCTCTTTCAAGAATTCAAAGATTGCATCAGGTGGAACATCTCTGAACAAGATTTTCATAGTGTACAGAATGCCTGGTTCAACCTCAAAGTGGTTTAAATTCTACCAACTTATCTCAATGGGTGAGACAGCCTGGGCAAAGACAAGACCCAGCACTGCTTGCCCTGAGGTCACAGCAGTGTAGGGGGGCAGCTTTCTGACAACACTCACAGCGCGAGCATGGGGCTTTTGCAAACTGAATGGTATAACCAACTATTTGCAAGGAGGTAGAATCAGAATTTTTGGGCAATTTGTTGATAAGAATTTTCATTGCGGATGAGAACTCAGAATATCTTAGAAAATGTACATATAATTATTTTCTGCCATAAAATTCAGAGTGATATTAACAGAAGAATGAATGGCAGAAAACAGGATGTCAGTTGTCAAGCACACAAACTGAACTCAGCGATAGACACAGGGCCATTACATGTGGTTCACTGATAGGTACAATTTATAACAGAGAGAGACAGACAGACAGACAGACAGAGTATCAATGTTGTGGCTCGTTCACACACACACACACACACCACACACACACACACACACACACACACACCACACACACCAGACGCGCGATGCACGCATATAACCATAGTTGATCACACACACACACGCACACACACACACACACACACACACACATACACATACACTCATAGTAAAAAGAGATGACCTTAACTTTAACGATCACATTTCTTTTTTACGATATACACACACGCACACACACACACACACACACACACACACACAAGAACATTAGAACAACTTGCCTGCTCTGTGTGTGTGTGTGTGTGTGTGTGTGTGTGTGTGTGTGTGTGTGTGTGTGTGTGTGTGTGTGCGCGCGCGCACGCGTATATGTGTGTGTGTGTGTGTGTGTGTGGCGTGCGTATGTGTGTGTGAGTGACTCTGTGTGTGTGTGAGTGACTCTGTGTGTGTGTGTGTGTGTGTGTGTGTGTGTGTGTGTGTGTGTGTGTGTGTGTGTTTCAGGCATGTGCTTGATCAATCTATTTTTACATAATAGCAGGTAGCACAACTGCTAGTATTAAGGATTATACTACAAAATAAAAGCACTAACACACATACATACACACACACACATAAACACACACACACACAGAGTCACACACACACACACAGAGTACACACACACACACACACACACACACACACACACACACACACACACTAACACACACACACACAGAGTCACAACACACACAATCACACACACACACACACACACAACACACACACACACACACACACACACACAGAGCAGGCAAGTTGTTCTAATGCGGTAATGGTCATTCACTCATTGTAGAGCTCACTGGAATTTAACAAGATACAATAACATCATATGTTAAAGGCACAGCACTCGATCCAGTGGTTCAGATGCCTATGAGTAGAACAATGCTCCTGATCCCAGAGGAAGGCCAGAGGCATCTGCATACCCGGTCAGAGACAATCTGCCTTTGCAACTGGGCTGTTCACTTATATACTCGTGCTGTGGCTTTAAGACCTGGCTGATCAATACCTCACTTACGCCCCCATCCCTCCCTCCTCCCTAAACCCTCCCCTGCAATCCTCCACCCACCCACCTCTCCACCCTTCCTGGCTGTCCTGCTTGGGGGTAGTCATTGATATGAGAGAGAGAGAGAGAAGAGAGAGAGAGAGAGAGAGAGAGGAGAGAGAGAGAGAGGAGAGAGAGAGAGAGATAGGAGAGAGAGAGAGAGAGAGAGAGAGAGAGAGAGAGAGAGAGAAATGTCACTTTTAGTCCAGCCGAACACAAAGGCTACAATTATCAGCGTGTCACCTCATTAAATCAACTCTTAACACCCAACAACCCCACCACACACACACACACACACACACACCTCACTGACACAAATCCTCCAAAAACGTGTTGGAATCTTACTAACATCCCTCTTGTGCAAAATCCAAAATCAGACGAAAAATGTCAATCTTGCCCAGAAACCCAAAAACTACATCCAGCAGGACATTCCCAAAACAGACCATTACGGAACCCACTTCTAAAAAGTTCACATTCAACACCATGCAAGTCCAAACACATCACAAAAACACAATTGACAGTGAGTGGCACACATCATGGAACCCATCACAGAACCTCCCCTCCCCTAAAAAAGACACCAACAGAGGCAAAATGAGCAGCCCATGTGCAATCGGCACAAGAACGTCCCCATCCTCTCAGCCACCAGTGGCACATGATCAAAAATCTTTCAGCTTCGATGGACCTGAAGGAGCCCGCCACTCCTCTGCAAGTTCCACCCCTCCCATCAGAGGTCCCCTAGAAAGAATTAGAAGAAGCTGCAAAATCTTTACAGGACAGAAAGTCTCCAGGTCCTGACAAAGTCACCAACGAGATGCTAAAACACCTCCGCACCAAAGCAAAGACCAAACTCCTTGCTCTCTTCAACAACAGCTGGAAGACGGGGCATGTTCCACAAAGCTGGCGAGAAGCTGACATGGTGCCCATCCATAAGAAGGGCAAAGACAGAGTCAGGGCTGACAGCTATCGCCCCATCAGCCTCATCAGCTGCATGGGCAAGCTCCTAAAGCGTATGATCAACTCGCGGCTAGTTTGGCACCTGGAGAAGAACAACATCATCACTCCAGAGCAGGCAGGCTTCCGCCAACATCATTCCACTGAGGATCAAGTGACCTACATAGCCCAGAAGATCGAGGATGGCTTCCAGGACAAACAGCATACACTGACAGTGTGGATAGACATGAAAAAGGCGTACGACAAAGTCTGGAAGGATGGCCTCCGGAGAAAACTCCAGAAGAGTGGTGTGACTGGCTGTATGTACCAATGGATCTCGTAGTACCTGAAAAATAGGAAGGCCCAAGTCCATGTCAACAGAGCATACAGTCGGAAGAAGACACTGAGAGAAGGAGTCCCTCAAGGATGTCCTCAGCCCTACCCTATTCCTTGTCTTTATCAACGACATCGGCAAAGATATGCCACGCAAAGTCCAAGGAGCCATCTATGCAGACGATTTTGTCCTATGGTGCTCGGAAGAACACCTCACAACTGCCAACTACAGGCTACAGCAGACGCTGAATGTTCTTGAAAGCTGGACAAAACTGTGGCTGGTAACAATTAATGCCACTGTTGTCAGCCTCTCACCCAAAGAACAAAAGGCCAACCTGAGCATCAATGGACAAACTCTGCTTGCTGAAAATAACCCCACGTACCTGGGAGTCACCTTCGACAAACGCCTGATGTGGAAGAAGCAAGCAGAGAAAGCAGAATTAAGAGCAAAAGTACATATGCCCTCATGAAGAAGCTGGCAGGAACAACATGGGGTGCAGACAACACGACCCTCAGGAGACTACTCTGGTAGAGTCAGGCCAGTGCTGGAGTATGGCATGACTGCATGGGGCACTACAGCCAAATCCAATTTTGAACAGATCAGCAAGATTCAGAATCAAGCTACCCGTATCATCACAGGAGCCATGAAGTCTACGCCAATTCAGGAGCTTGAAACCATCACAGAGCTCTAGCCCCTTGAGGAAAGCAGAGACGCCAAACTCCTGACCCAGGCTGCCAAGTTCAAGAGGTTGCAAGGCCACCCCAGAAAGACAGACGTCCACCAACAAAAGGACGGCTGAAGAGAGGGAGCTTGTACCCCAGACAGGATCCTAATAACAGCAACATCAAGTATACTTGACCATGACCCCAAAGTGTTACCCTGGTGTCTTGCTGTCCATCCCTGGAGCGAAGGAACCTTCCCTCATCCAGTGCAGCAGCCCTGTGTTGGCCCCAAAGATTCCCAAAGCGGCCCTGAAATCCCTCACCCTTGAACACCTCCATACCCAGTTCCCCAAAGAGTCCTGGACTAAATGTCTACACTGACGCTCGCAGCCGATGCCATTCAAAATGGAGTGGCAGGAGTCTATGTCCAATAATCGGGAGGCAGAGAAGAAAAGATACGCCTCGCTACGGCCTGACTCCATAAATTAAGAGCTGAAGCAGAAGCCCTGAAAACAGCAGCAGCTCACAATCAAGGTCAGCCCTATGCCAGCCACAACGTTGTCTTCCTGACCGACGCCATATCCATCTTGCAGCCCTTCAAGTCAACAGAGATCCAGAGCTCACGATCTGCCCTCATCTCTCGCCTCCCTTACACACACACACACACACACACACACACACACACACACACACACACACACACACACACACACATCTCACTGACACAAATCCTCCAAAAGCGTGTTGGAATCTTACTAACATCCCTCTTGTGCAAAATCCAAAATCAGACGAAAAATGTCAATCTTGCCCAGAAACCCAAAAACTACATCCAGCAGGACATTCCCAAAACAGACCATTACGGGAAACCACTTCTAAAAAGTTCACATTCAACACCATGCAAGTCCAAACACATCACAAAAACACAATTGACAGTGAGTGGCACACATCATGGAACCCATCACAGAGCCTCCCCTCCCCTAAAAAAGACACCAACAGAGGCAAAATGAGCAGCCCATGTGCAATCGGCGCAAGAACGTCCCCCATCCTCTCAGCCACCAGTGGCACATGATCAAAAATCTTTCAGCTTCGATGGACCTGAAGGAGCCCGCCACTCCTCTGCAAGTTCCACCCCTCCATCAGAGGTCCCCTAGAAAGAATTAGAAGAAGCTGCAAAATCTTTACAGGACAAAAGTCTCCAGGTCTTGACAAAGTCACCAACGAGATGCTAAAACACCTCCGCTCCAAAGCAAAGACCAAACTCCTTGCTCTCTTCAACAACAGCTGGAAGATGGGGCATGTTCCACAAAGCTGGCGAGAAGCTGATATGGTGCCCATCCATAAGAAGGGCAAAGACAGAGTCAGGGCTGACAGCTATCACCCATCAGCCTAATCAGCTGCGTGGGCAAGCTCCTAAAGCATATGATCAACTCGCGGCTAGTTTGGCACCTGGAGAAGAACATCATCACTCCAGAGCAGGCAGGCTTCCGCCAACATCATTCCACTGAGGATCAAGTGACCTACATAGCCCAGAAGATCGAGGATGGCTTCCAGGACAAACAGCATACACTGACAGTGTGGATAGACATGAAAAAGGCGTACGACAAAGTCTGGAAGGATGGCCTCCGGAGAAAACTCCAGAAGAGTGGTGTGACTGGCTGTATGTACCAATGGATCTCACAGTACCTGAAAAATAGGAAGGCCCGAGTCCATGTCAACGGAGCATACAGTCGGAAGAAGACACTGAGAGGAGTCCCTCAAGGATGTCCTCAGCCCTACCCTATTCCTTGTCTTTATCAACGACATCAGCAAAGATATGCCACGCAAAGTCCAAGGAGCCATCTATGCAGACGATTTTGTCCTATGGTGCTCGGAAGAACACCTCACAACTGCCAACTACAGGCTACAGCAGACGCTGAATGTTCTTGAAAGCTGGACAAAACTGTGGCTGGTAACAATTAATGCCACTGTTTTCAGCCTCTCACCCAAAGAACAAAAGGCCAACCTGAGCATCAATGGACAAACTCTGTTTGCTGAAAATAACCCCACGTACCTGGAAGCACCTTCGACAAACGCCTGATGTGGAAGAAGCAAGCAGAGAAAGCAGAATCAAGAGCAAAAGTACATATGCCCTCATGAAGAAGCTGGCAGGAACAACATGGGGTGCAGACAATACGACCCTCAGGAGACTACTCTGGTAGAGTCAGGCCAGTGCTGGAGTATGGCATGACTGCATGGGGCACTACAGCCAAATCCAATTTTGAACAGATTAGCAAGATTCAGAATCAAGCTACCCGTATCATCACAAGAGCCATGAAGTCTACGCCAATTCAGGAGCTTGAAACCATCACAGAGCTCTAGCCCCTTGAGGAAAGCAGAGACGCCAAACTCCTGACCCAGGCTGCCAAGTTCAAGAGGTTGCAAGGCCATCCCATGAAAGACAGACTGTCCCAGCCAACAAAAGGACGGCTGAAGAGAGGGAGCTTTGTACACCAGAGCAGGATCCTAGAACAGCAACATCAAGATATCCTTGACCATGACCCCAAAGTGATACCCTGGTGTCTTGCTGTCCCTCCCTGGAGCGAAGGAACCCTTCCCTCATCCAGTGCAGCAGCCCTGGTGTTGGCCCCAAAGATTCCCAAAGCGGCCCTGAAAGTCCCTCACCCTTGAACACCTCCATACCCAGTTCCCCAAAGAGTCCTGGACTCATGTCTATACTGACGGCTCTGCAGCAGATGCCATTCAAAATGGAGGGGCAGGAGTCTATGTCCAATATCCGGGAGGCAGAGAAGAAAAGATACGCCTCGCTACCGGCCTGTACTCCATAAATTACAGAGCTGAAGCAGAAGCCCTGAAAACAGCAGCAGCTCACATCGAGGTCAGCCCCTATGCCAGCCACAACGTTGTCTTCCTGACCGACGCCCTATCCATCTTGCAGGCCCTTCAGTCCAACAGAGATCCAGAGCTCAACGATCTGCCCTCATCTCTCGCCTCCCTCTGCACAAGTCACTCAGTCACCTTGCAGTGGATTCCCTCCCACTGCAACGTGCTTGGCAATGAGACTGCTGACTCGCTGGCAAAGAAGGGCACTATGAAGGAGCAGATGGACAGATCAACCAGCTACCCTGAATCCAGGACCATCATTAAGGCCAAGCTGCAGAACAAGTGGAAGCAGCAGCATCCACGCCACAACAAAGCAGACCCGTACAACCTGCTGACTTGACGAGAGCAGGTAGTCATTTTCAGGCTCAGGACAGGCCACAACCGCCTGAAACACCACCTATTCATTAAACTCCGCACTGGCAACACAGAGCAGTGCCCTTGCAGAACAGGCAGCCAGACAACAGAACATCTGCTGCAGTCCTGCCCGCTCCACCAAGCGCTCTGAGAGAAAACCTGGCCCGACCCAATACCAGTGGCCCGGAAGCTCTACGGAGGACTGGAGGACTGCGACGTACTGCCACCTTTGTCGAGGAGACAGGGGAATCCATGTGAAGAAATGACGAACGAGACAACAGAGGTCCCTTACATAAATGTGAGCTTGAGTTCCAGATCCATATGAGGGACAGATGTTCTGCCCGACTGGCTACCCATGGCACCCCTGGCAAGCCAATCAACCACCTCACCACCCTGAACACCAACACAACCTGGGATCCAAGGAAAAACTACGCTGCATCCGACAGACTTCAGAGAGGTGCACAGCTCAAACAACACCAGCATTGATGGTGTCCATGGTCAAAGTCAGCAACAGCTCCCAAACCAGAAAGGGAGTCTGACAGAATGAATTAAGTCCCCATGTTCCAACCGAAAGACCATCCCCCAAACCAGGAGTGACTCTGTCAGCTCAGCAGTGTAGATGGGGCTGTCAATGGAAATGTGTTTATAACATCTCTGGGAAGGACCTGCTGCTTTGCAGAACAGTCTATCCTCTCCCAAGCATTTGTCTTGAATATGGCGGAATATCTGACAGGAAGCTTCTCATCAGAGATGGCGCAAAGAGGTCTACTCTGACACTGAGATAGTCAGCTCTGAATGTCTGTGGTATGATGTATAAAATGTCAAAAAGAGTGTACACAGGCGGCGGAAGCAGGGGGGGCGGGGGGCCATGCCCCCCTCCAGAAAAATATTGGGGGGGGCAGCCTTATATACTGCCCCCCCCCCCCCCCCCTAATATTGAGCACCTCCAAAAAAATCACAGAGAGAGAGAGAGAGAAGGAGAGAGAGAGAGAGAGAGAGAGATGTTTGATGGTGCATCACCTTGTCACCATACTTGTCATACTTCCTGTCAAACTCACTCAGGAAAGATGTCAACACATTTCTCGGGAACCTCTCTGCAGCTGACCCACTTTGGTCACACATTACTGACCAGTACCTGACCAACATTGCCAAGAATGGCATATATGCTGATGCTATTGTAGTGCAAGCTATGGCGAGAATGATTGGTAGGGACATACACATCATAACAAGTCAGCAAGAGAGCTCCAGGATATGCTACCTGATGAATAAGATCTTGGCGGGAGACATTGAATCATCCCTTCCACCTGTTCTTAAAGGGCAAATAGGCGAGGAACATTTTGTGAGCCTAACACTTCATCAGTGAAAATGATGAAGGAAAGGAGGAAGAAAGTGTTTTCTCATCTCCTACAGAAGGTGCATCAATCATGCAGTCTCCTCGTGACGACGCCAACCGACCTGCGCAGTCTCCTCGTGATGACATTGACCGACCTGCTACTGTAAGAAAACCAAAATGTCAGTCTACTGTGCGCTGCAAGGATGCAGTCAACCCCCTTCAGCCACAGAGCGACACAGTCCTCTCCAAACTGACCAGGGTAAGATCAGGAAGGCCCACTATTTCCAAAGATCTTTGTTCCAGCAATACCCTTGGCTTCACCTATGCACAACAGACAACAAGGTATGTTGTTTCTTCTGCATGAGGGCTAATCATCAAGGCTGCAAACCTGATGCAGCGTTTGTATGGAGCGGTTTTGACAACTGGAAGAAAGCACTGGAAAAGTTCTCAAGCCACGAAAAATCATCTTCACATGGAGCAGCCGTGTATGACATAAACTGTAGGCAGTCTACAACGTCAGTGTATGCTCCAGTGACGTGTCAGCATGAAACAGAACAAAAGAAACACTGCAAAGCCTGGTGAACGAACTAAAGAGCCTTCAGTTTCTCCTGCGTCAGGGTCTGCCTCTCCGTGGACATGACAAGCAGGAAGGCAACCTTCAACAGCTGCTGAAGTTCTGCTTTGGAGAGGGCTGCAAGGAAAAAAACAAACACAGGTTCAAATTATCTGTCACATGATATTGTCAACGAGATCCTCGGGATTATGGCACATAAAGTCTTGCGATCTGTTGTACTTGAAATCAGAGAAGCGAATTAGTTTTCGATACTAGCTGACGAAACCCGTGATGTTGCAAACAGGGAGCAGGTTGTAATTTGCATAAGATGGGTAACTGAGCAGTTTGAAGTCATAGAGGAGCCTGTGGGACTGGTGCATGTTGACAATACCTGTGCTGAGACAATGTTTAATGCGCTAAAGGATTGCTTGATCAGGCTGGACTTGCCAGTGCAGAAGTGTAAGGGTCAGGCCTACGTAATTTTCAGGGTCACGTTTCAGGAGTTGCAAAACGGTTCAAAGATGAGGTCCCGTCAGCAGTATCCGTACACTGTTTGGCACACTCAGTCAATCTTGTGTTACAAGAGGCTTCCAGAAAGGTCAAAGTAATAAGAGATGCCCTTGACTTTGCCTCAGAGGTCATTCAGTTGATCAAATTATCACCAAAACGACAGATCCTTTTTGAAACAATCCAACATGAAACATCAACTTTGTGCAGCCCGTCCATTAAACCACTGTGTCCAACAAGGTAGACTGTTCGAACAAGAGCTTTTGACTCTCTCATTGAGAACTTTGAGGCTTTGCAAGAAACACTTGAACTAGTCTCACAAGGACATGATGAGTATGCCAGGAGGGCATCCGGCCTTCTAGCACTTATGCAGCAGTTCTCCACCTTTCTTGGGCTCTCACTTTCACAGGATGTCTTTGCTGTGACTGAAGAACTGGCGACTGCTGTTCAAAGGAAACAAACGTCCTGTGTGGATTCAACAAACGCTGCAAACCTCTGTCTGAGAACGCTTGAAAGTATGCGCCAGGATAAAAGTTTCCAGACGTTTTTTGCCGACGTCTCAACCACGGCTGCAAACGTGTGTGATGAGCCCCGCATTCTGAGACAGAGACAGCCTCCACGGAGACTTGATGAGGGCTCCCAGGGTCACAGCTACTCTGCCCCTTCTGCTTATTACAGACAACAGTACTATGAGGCCATAGACAACGTCAAAGAGCATATACAGCGCAGATTTGACCAACAAAGTCTTAAGTTGCCAAGGAAGATCGAAATTCTCTTGGGTGACGGAGCTGCAGGAAAGAATCCAGAAATTCCTCAAGAGATCAAAGACACATATGCTGCGGACATTGACATGGACAGACTCAAAACACAGTTGACCATCCTTCCACATGCTCTGAGGGACAACAAGAAGTCCATCTTTGAGGCACTGCTAGAAGAACTGACAGCTTCTGACACTGTTAAAAGAATGTTAAGTGAGGTAGACAAACTTATCAGGCTGTACTTGACCATTCCAGTTACAGCTGCAATAGCTGTCTCAGTATGCATGTGTTCAAAGACATGGTTGATCAGCTCAATCTCGCTGAAATTTTTTTCCGAGTTAGTTTGCAGAAACGAACGACGTCAAAGTTCCTTCGGAAAATTAAATGTGTAAAGGTGTAACCTCCCAGCTGTTGGTGTAACCTGCTAATGTTCAGACTGTGACAATCATGACTTAGTAACTGCATTTTACGGTGCCTAATGTCCAGTGAATATGGAGAGAAGGAATGTTATTACGTTATAGTCAGAAAGTCTGACAGTTGTCCCTCTCTCTCTCTCTCTCTCTCAGTTTCTGCAACGTTTTAATTGCAGCTATACAAAGTGTATTTCAAGTGTGTGTGTGTGTGTGTGTGTGTGTGTGTGTGTGAACTGAATATTGCATGCTGGATTTTTTTTTTTAAATTGAACATTGCCATATTGTGATTGTCGGAGTTCAATGACTTGAAATATCCATTGCCCCCCCTAATCCTGGACAGCTTCCGCCGCCACTGGTGTATTTTGTTGCAACTCCATCCAACCCTTTGTAAACAGTTTAAGTCATATACTGTCTCTACACTGAACCAAAGTCCCCAAACCACTACCCCTGCTGCTAGGAAAATCAACAACGGTAAACGAGACTAGACACATCCACATAGGATTCAAGTGAACAGTGGACGCCATCTTGTTAATCAATTTAAGTGCCATAATAATTAACAAACTGATTGTGGGTCTCCCCCCTCCCCCTTACAAACTGACTGCGTGGTAACATTTCTTTTTCTACACCGAGTCTGTGAGAAGTGCAAACATCTTATTAACTGATTGAACTGAAACTCTGTCCTTCATCCTTGCTGAAGCTATTCCATTCTCTCACTGTTCTGGGGTAGAGGCTGTTTCTGTATCATGTTTGTTGTTCCCTTGTCAATTTTACAACAACAGTTATTTCATTTGTGGCCCTGCATGAATGATACTGTTTGCCCCATATAATTAGCTATAGATAATTCTTTCTGGTTTGATGAGCCTTTTGTGAATTCATTGACGATACAAATTTCCACAATGCTGGAACAAATATTTCCAATGACAGAGGAATGGTTCTTGGCAAATATTTCTTCCTGTTTCAGTATAGGTATTGCTAGCAGTAACATTCATGTGTTAACCTGGAGGGGAAAAAAAAGTTAAAAACACGCGTTTTTCTCTTTGATTACAATATCGATACACCCATTTCTGAGTCATTTCATTATTCTTTTCAACTATGCAGTTCCATTGTGCTCTCAAGAACTGTCTACTTCAATGTTTCTTGATATCAAATAAAAGTAACAGAGGCACAAGAAAGGATAGTAGTGTCTAATGAGTAAATGTACCACTGCGAGCATGCTGGAATCGGTAAACATCTTCGGTGCCCTCGTCCGTGGTCAAACACTGAGAGTAGTCTTTCCTTTGTTAGTTAATTCATGATATGGCTACTTTACACTTTGCGCTTTCTGCCTTGATGTTGTTGTTGTTGTTGTTTTTAATGTAGTGTTAATTTGAAATAAACCTGTGTTTTTCTTTTTAAACAGTGCATATCATTTCCTTTTCTTTTGCGCGCGCGCGCGCGCGTGTGTATGTGTGTGCGTGTGTGTGTGTGTGCGTGTGTGTGTGTGTGTTCGTGTCGCCATGAAAATGCACTGGGTTTTGAGTTAGGCTACATGGATTACGATGTTTTCCAACAGGCCACACGCTACAATTAGGATTCTGCACCCAATCAATATATTATCCATTCCATGTAAGCCTTTTGCGGCCCAGCGTATATTTGAGCCAGCATTTCATATTAAACCGATAATTGATCAAAAGAACAACCACACATCAATCATTTGACAACATTCACAATCTTCAAATGTATCACGTTTTCCTTGCATGATGTCACATTTCAGGCAACGTAATTCCGGCATGCCTGTAGAAAATCTGTTTTACAGATTTGTACGTGTATGGTGTTTTTCTGTTTTTAGAGTTGACTTCAATGAGGTGACAGCCTGACATGGTCTCTGCAGTCGGCAGACCAATAAGCAACATACACACACACCCTCTAGTATGTTGCACTTAATTCCAGTTTGATCAGCTTTCAGGGAAATTCAGTAATCAAAGGATTTATCTTTGGACATTGTTTGTATAGGGGCATGGTTGTGTAAGAAAGACTGTGAGTCTGTGGATATTTTTGTGGTTAAAAATCAAATGTATCAAAGATGTTAAACAAAAATACCATATTTATGTTAATATTTTTAAAAATTGCCTTTAGGTTTGTAAAAAGGCTGATGGTGTTGATACTGAAAGGTAATTTGATACACTTTTTTCCCCATGCACAAACATGTTTAGGGGGTATGGAAGCATCTATAATATGTACAAATATGTTTTTATTATACTAAAATGTTATGGAATCTAAAAGTACAACATGCACTGATTTTTCTGGAAATGCATGTAAACAAGTGCCTTAAATTGAGCTTGTCAGTCAAAATGTTTATTACTAATGGTATAAGAATTGTCTTCCTTGTGTTTTTGTCTGTATAGTTTTCTTTAACTTTGTTCTTTAACTTTTTGTTTAGTGCCACTCCATTGATCACAGCCTCTACAAAGACACTGTGGAGGAGCGTTCAATGACCTATGTGTGTGGTTATCCACTTTGTGACAATCTGAGTTGCGTCAGGTGAGTTAAAGGGGTAGATATTCAGTGAACAAATAACGTCTCACAGCCAACATGGTGCAGGTATTAGCTCTGCAGACTTTGTGAACTGGGACTGGGAGCTTTTGAATTCAGTTCCTGTTAGAGGTATTTATTTGTGGGATTTTTTGTCTCTTGCCAGCTGTTATCCAGAGTTGCATGTGCTTATGAACTCAAATGGAAAGACTAACCACACAAGTCACAATTCATTCATTTTGTGGACAGTGATAATTATAATCCACAGACCAGCAGCTGTGGCAAAGTGGTTAATGTTGCAGACTCCCTGCTGGGAGGCCATGGGTTTGATTCTCATCAGAACCGTATTTACTTGTGGTATTTTTCCGGCCTGACTGGTTCCTATACTGCGGTTGTGTTTCATGGGTCATGTATAATTGATGTACATTGATCAGCTAACTCACTGAGGTATGCTAAAACACCCCTATCTTTAGTTTGCTCTGAAACTATGTGATGAAACTGCTAGGTGGCTGGTGATACAACAAACAAACAACAACAAACCAGTTATGGATGAGATATGCACTGAGGCAGTCACCAGGCTAGATATGTGTGTGTGTGTGTGTGTGTGTGTGTGTGTGTGTGTGTGTGTGTGTGTGTGTGTACCTCCAGGAGGTTGCAACTTTGTCACACTCGGGGGGGGGGGGGGGGGACTTGCATGACCCAGTGATCCTTTAGGTTCTGCTGACAAGAGCATCAATACTTTGATGCAATGTTAGTTTTTCAAAACTCTTCTAGCCCTGTGAAGTCACATTGGTGGCTAGTCTAAGCACAACGTGCTAAGAGTTTATGCCCATGGGAGGGTCTTTCATGTTGGACAAAGTAAAGGTAAAGACCCTGACAAGTGTAACTCTCCTTTTATATGTTCCATCTTCTGCCTTTTGTACTGGATCTGTTCTATTATCTACATCCCTTCCAGTCTTTTTTTCCCACATGATTCTGTTCTCTGCGATCTTCTTTAGACCCGTCATGTTTGCTTTGCGGTGTAACCAATGATGAAAGGTAATGAGATCCTGATGATTGAGAGAGCAGGTACTCTCAGCACATCTCCTTACTGGCTTTTTACATCTGTCAGCTGCTTCTGTGTGGGGCTGGGTCAAGATAAAGTTCCTTGGCTGGCCAAGGTAATCCCTGTAATGCTCAGCTCTCTGTCCCCAGGAACCAGGCATAATCAGGGGGGACAGGGTTCACTGCTTCAACCCCCTTCTCCTCTCACTAACTTCCCCCCATCTGTCTGGCTAACTTTGTTGCATGCCGACAGGCTGATAGGGAAGCAATGTCCCAAGTATTTTCTTTGCAACACTCACCACTACAAAAGAAGCTGACACGAATCTCCTCCTCTTCCTCACTCAATCTAGTGTCATGCACAGGCATGCCACAGTGCTCTATTCTTCATCTCATCAGTTTGTTACATGAATCCCGTGAACTGGTCAATGTTTTGTTGTCATGCGTGTCTGCATGTGACGAATGTGGTGACAACGTAGCTTTGAGGATCACATTAGAGGCTTAAACCACTGAGATCTGAGAAACTGTCGTCTTTGATGAATTTTATTAATTTTTGGCCCTGACTGCTCCCACCAAGAGGCGAGTTAGCTATGGGATCAAACACGGTAGACTGGAAACGCACAGCTGAATCTCTTCTACCTTAATGACCGTGTCTTTAGAGCATTGCTCAAATTTCCTGACTGACTCTGCAGGAATGTGGATCTCAGGAGGCTTGGTTTACCCCAGTATATATTCTGAAAAGAAGCATAGCATACACCTCTGTACAGTAGTCTCTGACCAGAATGGAAGTTCACGTCAATATTAGCACCACGTCGAAATCAGCAAATTCATGGGCATCGTTACTGGATGGAGGTGATGGCACTCTCCAGAGAGGGGGATGTTCGCTCATAGTACTCCGCCATGAAGCAATTATTGTTATCAGTAGAAACTTAGTAGGTGGTATCCTGCATAACTTGCAGTTAAAACAGGCACCGCTGAAGCCGCTTTGAAGCAGCGCAGTGTCATCTTCGGTGGGTTGCTTAATGTGGTGGATTGCCACCTGTGGTCAGTTGCTAAGTGGAAAACTGCCATTTCTAATTCATGTCACTGAGGCTGTAGTGAAAAAAAGGAAGTGTGGTTATGGACTGGAGAATGAGTGGTGCAGGTGTAATGCCTATGTAATGGTACATAAAATGAGACAGCAAAAGAAAAGAAGAGCGAGAGGGATTATTTTGCTTATAGCCAAGCCAACGCAAAAGGCCATATCAGGGCCATTTTCTCGTTGAAATCTCAAAAAGCACACACACACACACACACACACACACACACACACACACACACACACACACACACACATTCATTGAAACAGATTTTCTATAAAAAAATCATGCTGGAATTTTATTACAACTTTTCTTCCACAGAATCTTAATTGAAAAATGCTCTTTCAGAAACTCGAAAATCACATCAGGTGGACATCTCTGAATACGCTTTTCATGACGTCTGCTGCAAAATGTTTATGACATCATGTAAGTCTCAACACCCTATAAGAACATGTTTTATAGTGAATGGCATTTCATGTCGAATGCAGCACAATGGAGCTTCTTCACCTTCTGAAAGATATGAGAGGATGTAAAAGGAGGCCCGTGTGCACATGGCACAAGCATTTTCTTCTTTACGGCTACCAGTGACATACAATAAAAACTTGTTCAGGTTTGGACAGTTTTGAAAATTTTAATATCTATTGATGAGATCCACTCCTTTTGCCAGAAGCCTTTAACATACACCTGAGCTTTGGATTTCAGACTGTGAGTCGTGGAATTCTCAGCATGTTGATCTACCACTTCCCTGCCTTGAATGCTTCCATCTAAAAAGACATGCCTTGAGATACCCACCCATCAAGAAGTCGTTGGTTCAAATCCCTGCAGTGCTAGGAAAGAGACTGGCAACTACTTGTTTATCTGTAATCAGAGCGTCTGCAAATTTGAGATGATGAATGGAAAGATTGGTGTTTTTCAACATTATTTTCCAGGCTTTTTTCTTTGGTGTTTTTGCAGTCAGCAAGAGCAGACAACTGTCCAAGACTCGCATTTGCTTAGTTTCAAAGTACATCTTGATTTGGCAAAGGGATTTTGATGAGCTTGAATGTTAGGCGAGGTGCTAATGGTCTGCAGTACAGCCAACGCAACACAAAGGCTGTGAACCCATTTGCACCGATTTTTTATTTGTTGGCTGACAGGGTTAAACCATAGTGTTTGGGACTTCAAAGAGGATACCGAGGCTTCACAGAAGATATTGAAACTGTGGATATGGCCCATTTTGCAGGAATACCTGTAACGCTCTCTGCAGGTCTGCAGAACTTCTTCTGTCAGTTCTTTTAAGACATTTCCTGCAAAAAAGACTCTGCGTTTTGATACAGGTGTTCCGGTTTAAAAAGTAATTACTTTTATTCAAACTGTCTTGGGCAGAGCACTCATAGTCTAGGACCAGCAAGGAAATTGACAAATCTATACATGAAAATGTACCGGCAGAAGAATGGATATATGTTGGAGACCCATCATTCCAACAACTCGAATACAGCTCCATGATGATATCGTCAACAACAAGACCTATGGCTGAAGTATTCGCACTATCCCAAAGAGAACTTTACCCATTAAAATCACCCAACAGCAGAATCTTGGAAGTTCTTCAATCAGGCTCATCAGCACTTGTCGTTTAATAGATAGATGGAGATCAATATAAAGAACGCATGGTTACCATTTTATGCTAATTCATATAAAGAACACACATTTACCACTTCATGTTAATTTGCATAAATAACACACGGTTACCATTTTACGGAAAGTACTTCCAGTAGCTGCAGCTTGGAGACAAATATGCAGAACGACAGTGCTGGACAACATAGATCTGTGGACAGCTAGTAACTAGAGTACTTACATTACTCTCATTTTGCTGAAGGTTGTGCTGGCTTTTAGAGAAAACTGAAGCCAGAAAGAGTACAAGACTTCTCACTGTGAATTAGTGTAGCTTAGGAAGCAGTCAGCACAGATTTGATATTGACTGAGGAGCTGTAGCTCCTCAAAATTTTGATTTCAGATCACAGATATTCCTTGGGGGGGGAAAAGGGTACCATCCATGAAGATGGGATAGCGGCAGACTGTTCAGTCCACCTCCATGTCCTCATCAGGTACCTGTAGTATAGAGAAAGGACTAGACTCAGTTAAGCTTGATTGTTGGTAAAAGTCTCAAGTCCCACAAACTGACAGGCCAGCAGGCTGAGACTTGGTAGGAGTGGATGAAGGCTTTGGGGTCATCTCCACTCTTCCCCTGCTCTGGACGCGAGTGCAGAGGGATGAGGTCAGGTGGCTGGTTTCCCAGAACTCCCAGCACCAAACGGTTTGAACTGCTGGCTGGTCTGAGGGATGGCAGGTTTAGTACCTCCACCAGAGGTGTGCTGTTTAGTTGAATTGATGTGTTAAATGCCTCCGCCTGAGACAACGTCTTTTGCTTGCACTGATTTTGCTGACGGGAATATCAGGTTTGTCTGAGAAGAGACAAACACTGTCATGATTTTCTTCACAGCAGGTGAATACAATGCTGAAAGTTCACATTGACTGCTGCTCACAACATGTCATATATGCCAATCGTCCATCATTTTAAAGGAATTTCTCTGTAATAAAACAATTCCTAAAATCCCAAAATTGATGAAACACACAAACAAAGAAAACACAGAGTTTCAAATCAAATTTTATTAGGGATGTTTGGTACAAGGGTCATTTTTTGGTAAAGTTGGATTCAAAATTATTGTGTCATCAACAAGAAGTGGCTGAAACATGTTCTCTTCCTTTCCTTCACTGAAGCAGTTAAAAATGCTTTCAGTTCAAAACCAGCCTGACCCCTTCATCCCTGTCTCTGAAATTTCGACTGCAGAAGATTGTCAGCCATCCACATACCGCAATGCACATTTACGTTCAGACATGCGTACAGTTATCCGAGAAATAGAAATTCTATCACTTGCACAAGAAAAGGAAATCACATGAAGTCAGTTTTCTAATACTAATAGCAAAATAACACCTACCCACCCACCCTCTGAAAAAAAAGAAAAAGAAAAGTGTCCTGTTAAATATGATTTTCACATCCACACGTGGATCCAACAGCTTTTTTTGTCAGACCTAAAGCCAAAGAACAATGGCGATCTTTTCCACAGGCTCAGGTAAGAAAGTCTTGATCCCCATGACAAAACGGTGTTCTCTGTTACGGTCAGTTGTTGTGCAGGACATTGTTGAAAGCGTTATAGGAAGATTCCAGGTCAAACAACATCTGCCGCACCTGCCCATCGTCCAGTTCTTCCGATGCCTGCATGCTTCCAAGCGTGTCCAACCTGAGTACGGAGCAAAATGATAATTATATCTTAATAACAAAAGGGGGAACACTGGAAGACCTGTCAGAGATAAAACCACACAATATGTGACCAGAAAAGAACAAAAAAAATTTAGTCAAACACTTCAGTTCTGAATAGCATCTTACAGCATTTCCAGCATACCCAAACATTCCATTTTTACCCTATAAAAATGATTCACATTTTAAGTTTTATCTTTTTATGACTTTGAGATAAGCAGCTGATTTTATCTGATGTGTTCTAAAAAATCTTTTTTCTCTATTAAGTGAAAACGGAAGATTCATTTGCTGTACACCAATGCTGCGGTCTGATAGACACATGAGTTGTCGTCCATCAACTTTCATGAGTGGCCCGTATCTGAACCTTCCAATGATCTCAGACTGTGAGATGAATGATAACACGAACTCACCACTTCTGGACTTTGGATCGGCCCTCAAAGTCTGCAGGCAAAATGCTCATTCTATTCATAGTCTCCATCAGCTCTCGAAGGTCTGGGTGAATCTGGAAACACACATCTTCATTAAAAGACTGAACAACCAAATTATGAAGCATTTAATTCACAGACGGAAAAACGTTTCTTAGAAATACATATGACAAAAAAAGAAAAAAAAATTAAACGTATGAGACACAAAATTATTTTAAGCTAAAAAGCTATGCAAATCTTCTTGATTAGTTTTATATCAAAAAGATCAGCTAACACATTTTTCATGGGGAAAAAAAATCAGAAAGATAACGACATTTCCTGGATACATGCCAAGAGTAATATACTACAGGAACAGAAAAAGAGGAAATGAAGACTAAGTCTACAAGTTGCAAGACAATCATTACTTCAATAAATTGTTTCAATCTCTATTTTCTTTCTACAGTAGACTCCATCTGTGCGATTCAGTTACCTCATCCATTGCTCTGATCTCCAGTCGCAGCTTGTCCATGATGGTGATGAACAACTGAAAACATAACGCATCAATGACTTATGATTTAGTCTGCAACTTGAGATGCAGTCCTAATTTTTAAGAGACGTGTTGAGAGCACCTGCCTCTCAATCACCAAGATTTCATTCCCCTTCATCACAGGTCGCACAACATGGCAAATACAGCAGATCTTAAACAACCACAGTGAGAAGAAGAACAAGGAAAAGAATACTTGAAAAGAACAGAAAACTACTGAGAAAGGCAGAAAATATAACAGGAAAAAGGTGGGTTACACTTTTACAGGGCCCTCATTCTTAAGCAATCATGGCATTAACTCCTACCATATCATGCCTACGCCAGTCAGCAGCTTGACTATACAGGCCTAGAATCGTTTCCAAAAACTAGCCTTCCATCCAGGTACTGATGCCCAATCAGCGAAGGCCAAGGGATCATTGGACCAGGCAAGCCCACCAAAGGTTGTAACCCTCACCCCCTCCCTAACCTTGAGGAGTTCAATCATGCAGGCCAACAGACTGGTAACAGCTTGTTTAATCAACGGTAATCGAAGCATGTGCAAGATTCAGGTGATGAGTGGAAGTGTTGGTGTTTTTCCCTTTGATTTTCTGGACAATTTTCCAGACTTTTTATTTTTCAATGTTTTTAAAAGTCAGCCTGGATCGGAAGTCTCCTCTACTCTGATGTTTACCTATTTAAGAAGTATCTTTTGATTTGGCTTGCAGTTTCGATTGGGCTTGAGCATTGGGTGCTGATGGTCTGTGACACATGCCACACTGAGCCCACTTTTTTTTCAATTGTTAACTCACTTGGTAGTGGCAGTTTTCTCTCGTTACTTTCCCACATGACTGGCCATTTGTAAGGGGTATAAGAAAAAAGTCACATGAACAGCATGAACAACATTTGGCAAATTCAGATTTTCTATGCCACACATCATTACATTCATCATACTGCCACACTGCGTACGGAATATGTTGAAAGTGCACATTTAACCAGTCTGATATACGGAAGGCAAGGGGACACGCTATAAAGTCAGTGCTACTAAGGAACTAATCAAGCTACAAACAGACGAACAATGACTACAAAGGAACGAATGTTATATCAATTTGCAGAAGCAAAATTTGCTGTGCTTTTCTTTCATTGTACAACAACTCCATCTGTGTGATGAATGGTGCAAAAAAACGAGCACCTGTATGAAGCAGGTATCTGCCAAGAATGGCATGGTAATGCTAGCACCTGGTCAAGGCTACCAGGGAGGAAAAGAAACGAACCACTCACATTCTAAAGGTGGGTGAGAATGCCAGCAGGGCATGCTCGCCCTCCCTCCAGAAAAATGTTGGAACCTGCTTTCAAAAGGTGCAATTCGATGCAAATCTAGCATCAAATGGCATGCTGTCCAGTTACATCCAGGACCATTCGTAAAACTTTTGTCAATCTCTTGCTACTGCACTATCTTGACAATGCACTATACCAGACTATGATATTTTCTTTAACTCAACTGAGTAGACAAAATGGCGACAGCCAGCTCTTGTGAAATAGTTTGCTAGGTTTCTCATGCCAGCGTTGTTTGTTACATACAAAAAAACGGAACTATGTGACACAGATTCCTCTGCCACTATTGTCTTTTCCCTCGATTTTTCCTCTAATTGCCCTCCTTCCCCCCCCCCCCCCCCCCCCCCCCACCCCCCCCCCCCCCCCCCACTAAAAACCCTCCACTGGATTCTCAATTTTACATTTCACTCAAATCCATGAGTTAGCAGTAAAGTGAGTGGCCCACTGATCTAAAATAATTAGTTTGTCAATGTGCAAGCACACGTGTTTGTGAGGAAAGAGGGGTATTCTGTGGTAAACACTTCCTTTATAAAAAAAAAAGAAAAGTAAAGATCATACTAACGCAATCAATAAGCTTCTCTTTGACACAGTAGGCAGATTAGTCAGCCCATGATCAGTACAGGTTCCCTACTGTTGTACTCACAGAGACAATATCTGCAATGCATTTGCTGGTGTTCCCTTTGTCATCTTTGATAGTGATGGGTCGACCTTCCTTGATCCTCTCCAAGGCAGCCGGACAGTCTAACTGTTAGACAAACTGGGTGCATCAATTATCACTGACCGCAATGGTCATAAATCTAAAGGACACTATCAACAAACAAAACTATGCTAAACGGTCCTTCTTTTAAATATTCATCTTTTACCCAGCATTTTTGTGTGACTCTTAGCCCCACACTGCTTAAAATCAGATCTATCAATTATGATTTTACATTTTGTTCTGGTAACCGTATGCAATATAGTCTAACAACTTTGCTTGTAGGCAACCCAAACCCAAAAAACCACAAAGAACCTAAAAAGGGAGAAACATTTCGCTGTCCACTTTTGAATCATGTTTGCCTGTCTAGTTGAGAAAGACAAATGAAAAAAAAAACATATTATTTTGCTCATTTAACTGTGATGATAATAAGAATAGTAATACCAGTAAAACATTTTTCATGCTTGATCTGTTCAAAGCCTAGCAAGGTCCATTTTAGTCGACTCTATATTCTAAAGGTCTGTAGAAACTTAAGAAATAGACAATAAATAGCCACATGCAGCAGAGAAGAAAAATGTTCTAGTGACATATACTGCATGACATACCCTGTACTTTTTCATGAATTCCTCGACTGTAGTGAAGTCGCTCTGTACTTGTTTGAAGGCTGCTTTGTACTGAACGAGCAATTTGGAGCAGGTAGCTGTATACCTGATTTGAAATGAAAATAGAAAAGATCTCCATAAACACACATCACCAATAGTTTCTCATTTGTGCTGTACAATTACAAATTAATACACGCTATCTACTTTGTTCATATCAACATATCTAGATTTTAATTTCTTAAAATCCACTGCCCCAAAACCCATTCAGCTTTTTTTTTATATTTAACAAGCAATAAACAAAAAAAGTTAATATTTTTATTTTAAAAAAAAGAAGAAAATTCTCTCTCTTTCTTTCACACACACACACACACATACACACACACATTGCACAGAGTTAATTTTGACAATGCAAATTTAGCAAAAACACTCACAGATTTCATCCCGATAATACAAATCTATCAAATGAATAATAGGGCAAAGTGTGTGTGTGTGTGTGTGTGTGTGTGTGTGTGTGTGTGTGTGGAGGGGGAGGGGTGACAGGGAGATAAAACAGACATTATGATATCAGAACAGTTTGGATTTTCACTGTGTTTGGTAGCATGTGCAATCTGAAATCCAAAACTGTAAATTATATGAAAGCCAAGTGAAACAGTCCTATCCATAATGCATAAAAACAAACAGCAACACATTTGCTTCTTGAATATAAATCAATTTGACAGCTTTCTGCACAGAGGTAAGCACAAGCCTTACAAAACTGATTCTGAATTATTCAAAATGCTGCCACAAATTCCTATCCTTTTCTCAAAGCCACTCAAAATGAAATTGAAATGTTTCATTCAACCAAGTCCAGTGGCTGTATTATTATTATTGGTGGAACTTTGTAAACCCTTCCTTCAACACAGCAACATTAATCACTTTTCCCATTCACATAAAGGGATATGAATAACAGGTCAGCTCACTCTTTTGGTAGGACGGCATCACGAATATAGGCCTTTTCCAGGCTCTGTAAGGTGTTGATCACTGCGTACAAATCTGCCATGTTGTCATACCTACACACACACATGCACACACATATCACTAGGATATCTAGGATGCTTTACCCCTATCCCTCTTTCAAATCAAATTCTCATGGAACAGTCAATGGCTTTGCAACATGTTTACCTAATAAACATCACATTGGTTTCATCAGACCTCTTACAGCAGCTGTGCATTTAATTCTGTGCTGGAATCACAAATGATTGTAAGATGTAATCCACTTATGAATATTCTGTGTTGTGAGGATATGTATAATTTAAATAGAATTCAAGAGGAAAAAAGTATTAAGTACTAAGAATAGAAATTAAAATCCCAAAAACAAACTAATAAACAAACATTTACAACACATATCTGCCGTGTACTCACTTTTCTCTTTCTCTAGCTGTGCGGTACAACTTGACTTCCTGCAAAAGTGTTACAGAGGTTATAAATCACTGGTCATTATGACGTGGAGCAGGTTATAGAGATATCTTCCTTTTTCTGCAGTAATGTAATGTTTTACTCATGCACAGGCACACTTCATATTTCACTCAAAGTGATTCACTATATTTCTCATCTACTTAAAATGTGTTCATTTGACATGATACTGAATCCAGATTATTAAGGATGTTCTTTACAAAAACATTTCATTTTGTTCACCTTCATAAAATATTGATGGTCATTTATTTCTTCAAGTGCTGGATATAATAAAACATGCACACCGGAAGAGTGCTTGAAACAAACAGAATATGGCGGTCACTACTTACATTATGCTTAAAGGGTTTTTCCATGATGACTATTAACACTGAAATGGTAAACCTATATTTGGTTTTTGAAAAGAAGAAATAATGTAAAATATGACAAACAAACAACAAAAAAAGGGGGGGTGGGGAAGAAAAAGAAGAAAATCTTGTCTGGAATACAGTGGGGTATATTTCTCGAAGAGTATCCAGCAAAATTTGTGCCAAGGTAATCCAAAAAAATTTGCTAAATATTTGAAAAGCATTTTCCACCAGTTGCAATGTGTACATTAATCAAAACTCATACAAGACTGTCAGAATATCTTCTTTAGAGTTTGTGTCAAAATATTTTAGTTCCCAGATTTCTGTTGGTAGCTAGTCACGACAGGCACTAAACCCTATGTTTCAGATATGGCAACCTATGCTACACTCACATGTCTTCCAGAAAATACAAAGCAACCTATGACAAAAACATTGCAATGAATAATTCCTGAACAAAATTATCAGTATTGTTTAGTTGGGTTTACCTTTAAAATATCTGAAAATCAGTAGCTAGCTTGATTCTGGCTAAAACCATCTATGGATTCATCCCACCTAACCCCTCTTTTGTGGCAATGAACATACATGCAGACTGAATATCATACAAAGCCAACACATTCTTCTGTAATAAAAACTGATCAAACTCATTTTACATGCTGTCAAATTTTAGCTACTGTTGATTTCATTCACTTACTCCTCACTTCTGCAATCTGTACACAACTCCTGTTCATAGTCACTGCATATTGACTATTTCTTTCTTGAAAAAAATGGGCTTAGAACTTAAATTAAATGACACTGACAAGACAGTAATAAACAAATGTGACTGAATTCAGAAGGTTGCCGATGATTGTCAGACAATAATTTGACCAGGCATGACTGTGGTTCCTTGCTCTCTACCGTAAAGCTAATTACACTCAAAGGTTATAAACTCAAACAACAGGGCGAAATGTATGCATACAGCTTAAAATTTAGTAAAGTACTTAGATATATCTAAGGCTTCTGGTATCTGCTGCTTCAATTTCCACTTCAGTAATGCTGAAGATCAACATAGTAATAAAAACAAATTTTAACGTATGTCACTTCTTGAACTGCTGTGTCATGTGTCTACTCGTTCCAATCACTAAACTCTAAATAATCTCAACTACCTTCATCATGCAGGTATGTCATGTTTAATTTTCTAATTAACTGGCCATGTATACTCACCTCATAGAGGCCTGGGTTATTTGCTTGACCTGAAAATTACACAGAACAAAATTTATTTCTTGCCAAAGTATCCTGACTTTTGCAGGGCTGCAAGTGGGAAATCAATCTTAATCCAGAAACTGAAATATGGTCATCCTGGCAATCCTGAAACGCATTGAGATGAAGACTTTCACTAGCATTTAGCTACATTTAATGCAGTGGGTACCTATCTACTGCTAAATGACCATCTGTAACATCTAACGGACTATAGCTGAGGCATTTCTAAACAACAATACTCCATGAAGAGGTCATGATTGTAGTGAAACTGCTGAAATATTGGACAGCTACAAGCATCAACAACACCAAGAATGATTAAAACATGGCGGAGAGGCAGTAACTGACATCCCAAGTATTAACTGCAACTCAGTCTGAAACATCCATGAACTGAAATCACTCGCTAATCATCACCCTTCCAAAGAAAGGAAATCAATCATGCCGGAACAACCACATTATCAATTTGATTAGTCAACCAAGAAACATGATATCAACCATGCCGGAACAACCAATTATCAATTTGATTAGTCAACCAAGAAACATGATAATCAAAATCATTCTGAAAAGATCACAGCTGTAAATAGATATCACTATTGCTGTAGAACAAGCTGGATTCCATAATTGAACAACTGAACCTGCATACCCTTTGCGAATAGAAGCTCAACACCAGAGGAAGTTCTACCACATCTAATAACAGACTTCAAAAAAGGCATTCAATGCCTTTAACAAAGCACTATGGGCAACAATGAAGAAATTTAACATCAGACAAAAGCTATTCAACACTGTTCAGCAACTGTACTCCAATGTCACTGGTATAGAGCTCCTGGGAAAGTGTTTCCATACTCCAACTGGTGTTTGCTTTTTTTTATCTACCACACTTTTCAGAATGTTTCTCATACACATCACAACTGATGCTCTTGAAAATCATGTCAGGTATGCCAGTATTGCAGAGAGAATCATTACAAACCAATCTGCAGATGATATTAATGGCCTTGCAGGCAATGGACTGCAACTCAACAAGCTTACTGGATGAAACACGAACAAGATATCGCAAGAAAATCAATGACAAGCAGACAAGGTTGTTGGCAAGTCATACCACCATCATCAACACTGATAAAACTGTCTACCGACAGAGAGTTTTGTCTATCATTCACATATATGAGAGTATGTGAGAGACAGTGAGAGAGAGAGAGAGAGAGAGAGTGTGTGTGTGTGTGTGTGTGTTTGTGTGTGTGTTTGTGTACAAATGTTATCTCTCAAGCATTTGGGAATAAAATATATGAAAAAAATCTTTCCTGAGGTAAAACTTTTGATTCATGGAAAACATTATTTTCATAATTTAGGATTATGCCTGTATGAATGTCAAATCTACCAATACTATTTTTCACAAAATGGCACAGGTTGAGTCAAGAGACATCCTGAACTAAGGAGGAATTTGAGGAAGTAGAAATCAAACCTGGCTCTGTTCAATCTTAACCAAATTTCACACAATGATATCAAAATGCATTTTCTAAGTGTACAACAAGTTTTAAGAGTGTGCAAACACGCTTCAGGGCTAGACAATCATGCTGTCTGAACACATAATTTTCCAACTTGCCATGTTTCACTGTCATTGAAAGTTGGTGCAATCAATAAATATGAACAGTGTATGCATGGATATAAACATCAACCAGTAGCATAAACATGATGCGTGTAACTATGAGCAGAGACATCAAATGTTATGCACGCTGTTAACATTGGAAACAATGTTGAGTCAGTCAATGCACACACTTAGTCCATGAATCTGAACTCTTTATTACAAACTGATTCAAAATGCACAAATCTTTCCTCAACCTCTTTGTGATACATTGTTCTTTGCTCTTTTCTTTGATATTGCCAATAACACGTTATACAGAGCTTGACAAAAATTGAATACGCTAAACTGAATGACCTCAAATTCATACCTTGTGAAATGTCCATAAGTGCCCATTCTGTCTGGACAAACAAATAATTGAGGGGCAGAAAGGAGGGAGATACAGGTTCATCAGCCTACGATACTCGTGAAACAGCTCTTGGTTGTGGGAAGTAGACCAGAACACTTAAAGCAATGGCAAAGGCAGCTGTAAATCATTCCCTGTGGATCTGATCAAGGGAACCAAAGTGAAGAGCACAAGGCTTAAAGTTTCCAGGGTAGAACTGATCATTACAATGTGGATAAGAGATCTGTGTAAACAGGAAATGCTTGAAAAGAAACCCCATCTCATCCAGGAGGTGCAGGTTCAAATCCTAGCAACACTAGGAAAAAAAATGTATCATTGATAGTAGACTGCATCTAGGAGCTATGACCTGGTTGTTGCCTGGCCCCCTTTGCTTGTAAGGAGTTCAGGGCTGAAACACTAGTCTCAGGGACAGGAGAGAGTGTGTGGGGTGGAGGGATGGGGAAACTTGGGGAATAGGAGGGCATGTTTTCTCTGGGGACTTATCGGGCTTCTGCTATCAATCTTCTCCCTATATTTTTTTCATACTTTCCTCTTATTTCGTTGGTGTACACTAGCCTTTAGTCTTCCTTGTTGTTGTATATTACCAAGAACTCGTTATGTAGAGCTTGACAAAACGTGAATACAGTCAGAATCAACTGTAAACGTCTTACTGTTTTACTCAGTACTCACTACACAACAAATTAACTTTGTTCCTGTACACAGCTGGTTTAACTGAATAGAGAGGTTGGTAGGTAGATAGATGGATAGATGATAGATGGGTTGAGTCACAAACGCACATAAAACAATATTGACTCATCAAATATTCCCAATATTCTGATCTTCCAAAGGCTTCCTCATGTGACTTTCCTCATAATAGGATCCTACCTGAGCTTGTCTGTACAGTCGAAAACATTGCTGGAAAGGTTGATTCTTTATTTATTTACACTGTACTGAAGTTACAAATCTGACCACCATTCGGGTACAGAGAGGATATGACGTCATGTGAAGATTTTTAGAATCAACCTGTTTCTAGTTTCGGTATTGGGTGTGTTGCCACAAGAGGCTATACAAACAGCAGTAATTCATCAAACAGGAAGTTGTGAGAACAAGGTATGACACGCGATTTTAAAAAATAATCTTCCCTATGCAAACACAGTCTTCTTCTTGTCTTCTTCCATAGATCAGCCACTATCAGTGAGTCATTAGTAGTAACAGTGGTAGGGTAGGAGGAGAAGTAGTAGTAGGGACCGGCTTCTGTTCCAAATTGGTTTATGTTTACTTACACATTTGTTTGTTTTAGTTTAAAAGATGTTTTTTGGGTCAAAGTTCGTATGTCAACAGGGAGCTACGTATATAACAACATTGCCATTCCACCATTAGAGAGAGAATACCGTTAGACTGAACGTAGTTCATGCGCATGTTGGATTGGATGTCGCACATGGATTTCGGTGGCGGAACCCGGGAAGTTAAAAAAAAAAAAAAAAAAAAAAAAAAAAAAAAAGGAACGTGGAGAGTTACGTCTTGTTATTTATCTTTAGGTTCAGTGACGGTATTTTGTGGTAGAGAGTTCAGTTGACCATGTTGTTATATACGTAACTTCCTGTTGAAATTCGAACTTGACCAAAAAAAACAAAAAAAACAAAACAACAACAACAACAACAACAAAAAACCCTACTTTTGAACCAAAACGAACAATTTCGAACATTTTCCATTAGCCTAGGCCTTGCGACCTATAAAAATGTCCCCCTCAAATAAGGGTTAGCCCTCACCTAGTGCCATTCCACAACAAAAAAAAATAATAAAAATAAATATATATATATATATATATGTGTGTGTGTGTGTGTGTGTGTGTGTGTGTGTGTGTGAAGGCTTTTTGGGTGTGGAACATCCTTAAGACATGACGAATCTGACAGTTGTACAGGGCTGAAAAATTTCGACTGGTATTAAGTTCAGTCCTGCAGTATTCTTGGAAGGAAGGAACTCTGTACTGTGGTCTGCAGGTAATGAGAGTCAA